>JARHVA010003800.1:507500-1107500 GCA_037957365.1 Torreya grandis | reverse complement strand
CCTTTACTGAGAAAGTTGTTTGTTGTTTTGTTTTCTAGTTGATAGAAGCATAGTAGTCCCTCAACTAAATGGTGTTTGTTTATTTTTATTTGGAGCTCATGGAATACAAAGTTTAAATTTCAAGTGAGCTTGCTTCAAGTGGTTTAGGTGGTTCTTGGTGGAGCTAGCAGATCTGAAGTCTTGGTTCATATTTGTGCACCCTGAGTGTTTCGTGATGAGCTGTGGCTAGAGCTTCTTGGTGGATGGATGGTTATTTTGATTTTGATCAAACTTTGGTCTATGATGCCTATATTTTAAGGTGAATTTGGTTCATGTTTCTGTGTAGTTTCTAGTAGCTGGGGACCTTACCCTTCTTCATTTATGAATTTGTGTTGTGGTCTATTTGGGACCCGAAACCCTTAGATGGTCCTTTTAGTATTGTTTAAAGTGTAGCTATGGTTTAATATTGACTAACTATTTTGGGGAGAATGTACCATTCAAGTTTGATGGATCCTATTAAAAATCTCAGAGGATAAGTTTATAAGATTATCATTTTTTTTCTCTATTTCATTTGTTGCATGGATCCATTTCTCTAGTAAAGCTTGTGTTTTTTGAAGTCATTATCCTCCAGCGAGCACTCTCATTATTTCATCTTGCTCAACCTTTTTTAAAATAATTATGTCCTCAGTCAACCATATTACCTACTAAGGTATCTTGAATGTTCGATGGAGATTACTAGAACGATATTTCAGATGGAATCATTCATCAAGGCCTAATCCTATCGCTAGTGAGGGATGTTAAGCCATTGATAAATAATATTATGGTGGGTGAAGAGGATGCCAACCCCATCAATTCTAAGAAGGTCGAGACTAGGGATGTGAAAGATGTTGGAAGCATAATGACTAAGAGGGGGGAACAATCATGAATCATTCAAACAAACATATAAACATATTAATCATAAGCAACTATCCACATAAGCATGAAACTTAAGAACACATCACATATGTGGGAAACCCTCAAGGGGAAGAAAATACAATGATATTTTCAAATGGACTACAGTTCTATAAGACAAAAACCAAATTTAGTAAAGCACCAACTCCACATGGAGCACCAACCCCAACTAGCCAAGCACCCACTTGCAAGGAGTCACCAACCCCCTAGATAACTCAGCACCAACTCAGTCACCTGATTTTTTTGATCATCTTTATAAAATATTGTTGCTCACACAATATATGATGATCACCTATTTATCTCTTCACACTCTTATCCCTCTCAAACTGCCTTCTAGGCTTTTTCACTCAACTAGGTCTCTTCAAGACTAATTAGGTCATATGACCTTGATTTTGATATGCAAACACACTATCATATCTTCATTACAGATCCTCTACACTCCTCTAATGGTATACAAGACCTCTTTTTTCTGAAAATTTTGCTATTTCATTTGTTTGCACTTCACTCAACCAAATAGGCCTAAAATTGTCTTGTTTATATACCATTCCTTGCTCATATACCACTTAGTCGACCACACATCCTTAACCTCTTAGGTCGGCCATAGAATAGGTCTTATGACATTTTGTGGACATGAATCAAATGATATTTGAGTCCCTTTAGGTCTGACATGACTCAATTAGGCCTCATTTCACTTTTACGTCTCATGGAGACTTAATTACAATAGGTTTATCTGTTAATTCCAAAACTTGATTCTCTTAGGACCAGATTGCTTTCTCCAACACTTGAAAAACATTCAACCACTTAGTCTTGGAACTCTTATGACCTCCATGTTTTTTTAAATCTACATCATTCATTCTTTCCTTGAAACTTTCTTTAAGACAAATTGCCCTATTAGGCTTGTGTGCCTCAACAAATTGTCTTGCAAGAATGAAGCTCAAACATACTTAAGACACTCAAATATGATAAAATAAGTATATAGATAGAGTCTACATGACCTTAGGATAATCATCAAATGCATTAGACACTTCTACTCAAAATATAAGGCTTCAAAAACATTTATGCAACTCACTCACTCAAAACTACTAGATTACCTCAAAACACAATCATGGTGATTTCGACCTCCAACACCTATATAGACATTTTCAATGATTTCTGATGCATGTAGATGATCCTATGAGATAATTAGACCATTCTTAAATAGAAATATCATATGTTCAAATGGAAAATATTGGTCTTGTAGGCCAATCTCATGACCTTATATCTCACTATCTTATTTGAACCAGACAGGTCAACTTGTGAGCAACTTTTTCACCACGCACATGACCTCAAAATATTCTTCCAAGAATGGAAATATATTAAAAGTCCTAAACAACATCTCTATGTATGTGGTTTCATCATTATATCATGATAACACATTCCAATTCATCTTCTCACTACTGCCTAGATTTTTCACTATTTGTACCATTAGGCCTATTAACAACTGGCTAACTTGGATGACTGGTTCATAACAATCGAGGACTAAAACCTTTCCAAAAACCTTCATGGACATGAAATATGAGTCTCTACCTTCTTTTTTTCATCCATTTTATTACCATGTTCAATGAAACTTTTGACTTCTACAATTTTTTTAGAAACAAGCCTCTAACTCAACATTTTCTATCTTCCCTCTAACCAATACCACCTAGAGGTACCTGGGAGATTCCACTATAAGATCCAATATATTACTTGATGAATTCAATCCATCTTGATCAATTTTGAGCAACATCTTCAACATTGGGTCTTCATTAGAGTTCTAAGAGGGTTTAAACCAATTTCCATTCTTAATGATCGTTCATAAAGCATAGCCCTTCAAATCAAAAACTAATGCCTAAAATTTTGAGCTAGGACCCTTCCCCATCTCTCATGAATATATTAGGTTCCCATGCAAAGGTTTTACAAGTTAATGTTCACAATAAAATCCCTCTCGAGTTGAGAACCCTTCATTCTTAGCACTCAAGAGACCTCCAAACAACTTTTTATGCCTTTTCCTTCACACTATGACCTCAAACTGCATGAACACATTTAAAACAACATACCTCACCTCTGACAATGCTTAAATAATCTCAAACACCTTGAAATCTGATCATGACACCTCATTAGGCTGCACTCTCTCTCTTTGTTCTCTAGACCTTGACTTGCAAACCACATTAAGCCTTAAAACTGACCTTCATGCCTCTTTTCTTGTACTCTCCACCTTACTCACATACTTAACATCTCATTATCATGCCGTACAACCTTTCTCATGCTTAAATAATACCATACATACTTCACATTCTTTGACAACAGATCATGATACCTCATTAGGCTAGGCAAGGTTTAAGAGAGGTCTAGATGCAGACATAGATTGAAGGTCATACCCTTATAGGCTCACCCTACAATACTTTTGAGTGTTTTAATGCCTCACATACATACTCAAACAACCTCATATAACCACTCATCCCTGTGTGCACTCATCTCATCAAGCCACCATGCTCATACCTTCTCACAAGGTCTCTTCATATCATGATTAGGCTTAGGCTACTTAAGCACTTGATGCCTTGACCTGTTCCTTCCATGTAATGTTTGAAAAAATAAGGTACAAATGAGTTTGCACAAGGCGAGACACTAGTTGAGGAAGAGGGCCCCAATTTGAACTAATGAGTGTCTCCATGAAACCTAATGGAGTCAGCCTCTACCATAGGGCACTAGAACAACACAAACTCAGCGGATTCCCAGATCTCCATGCTCTCACAAGACTAATGATCATTTACGATCCTTTTAGGCTTGATTAGCCTTTTTGTCTTGGCCTCTTCATTATCCATGTGATCAACAATATGAGCTGATAATGAACACTCTTGATACTCTTCAATGTTTGGTCTATGCTCTACCATAACAAACAGTCCACTTTGGCTTGTAGACTGATCAAAACTAAGCTTGACTGTCTTTGGTTTCCACACCTTGGTTTGTCTTCTTTATTGAACTCTAGGAGCTTGAATCTTTTTGTTCTGTCTTGATGATTCATGATGAGAGAATATTGCAATATGATAAATGTTAGGAAAATTATAGCAAACATCACTCATATATTTTGATTGATGTAAACTGTGACTCCTATAGTCCCATGAGTACTCATTCTTGAAGGATCTTCTACACTCTCTTGTTTTATAACCAAATTGACTACATGAGAAACAATAACCATTGAATGAATATACATACCTTATGGTGTTGGGCTATCTATTGTTGTCATATTGTTCTTGAGGTTGACCTTCTTGTTCAAATTAGCATTATCCTTGTTTTTCTTTTGATATAGTTTGAAACCAAGACCTTCCTTATCATTGGCAGACTTATGACTACTCAAAATTTTATTTAGAGCCTCAATGATCTTTTCAAACTTCTCATAGGTTTTCATCTTGCTAGTTGCTTGATCCAATTCCAACTTTAAGGACTCCATTTCTGATTCATACCTGGTGCATTCTTCTTCCTTAGCCTTTAGGCTAACAGTGACTATCTCCATCCGAGTTTCAACCTAATTGATTATCTCATCATGCTCTTTGGATGTGTTACTCATTCTCTCCTCAAAGAGATTGATTTGATCCTCATAACCCTTAACCAATAATCTTAGTTTTTTATTCTTCCTTCTTTGTAACTTCAACTCATCTAGAGCACTCACCAATTATGCTTCAAGGTTTATTTTAGTCTCTTCTTCATCTGATTCTTCATCATTCATAAAGCTTTTCACTATCAGATGTACTTGTGTCACTTACATTGGATGAGCTATTATCTTCTTTGGTATAGAAAATTATCTTGTTCTTGAATGACCATTTCTTGCCTTCATACTTCTTGAAATCTTTCTTGTTTTTATCAGGGTTATAGACCTTATCATCACCATGATGTCTATCATGTTCTTCATCATGTTCAGTCTTACCTTTGTTAGGACACTTAGATGCAAAATGACTAATCTTACCACAATTGAAACATTTGAAAGGCAACTTACCCTTGTACTTACCAGATCCAAACCTCAATTTCCTAGCAAACATGGATGTTAATTCATTATCATCAATATCTGAACATACCTTATCCTTGATCTTCTTGGCTTTTGACTTCTCAGCTTTGAATGTTGTTTTCTTCTTGAGAGGTCTTCCTTCATTTGTTCTCATCTCATAGGCAGCCAAGATGCCATGAATCCCATCCATCTGAAGTGTGTCTAGATCTTGCATTTCTTCTATTGCAGACACTTTGGAATCAAATTTAGAAGTTAGGGATATCAATACTTTTTGTACAATTATAGACTCTTTCACTTCTTTGAGACCTCTGATGACATTGATAACTTCATCAACCCTTAATAGGTAGAATGCAATGTTTTCATCCTCTTTCATTCTCAAACTTTCAAACTGTCTACGACGAGTCTGCAACTTTGCCAACTTAACTTTGGTGTTTCCTTCGTAGATAGTTTAAAACTTTTCTCAAATCCCTTTAACTATACTACAATGCATGACATTAACAAATTCTGCTTCTGAAAGACCACACATGATGGAATTCATTGCCTTAGAGTTTTTTTCACTTGCCTTTTTATCTGCTACATCATTTGATGGTGTAGATGGTGGAATGAATCTATCAACAATAGATTGCCATATGTCATAGCCTAAAGACATGAGATAGGTCTTCATTTCATGCTTCAAAATTAATAGTTAGTCCCATTGAAGAGAGGAGCCTTGTTGGTTGAGAAACCTCCTTGTGCTTGTTGACTAGACATGCTTGTGCTTCAAGAATCTCCTTCAAGTTGTTAAGCATGTTTCAAAGGACCAAACTTTGATACTAATTGTTGGAAGCATAATGACTGAGGGGGGAAGGTGGGGTCGGAGCAGGGGGATGTGAATCAATCTTCAAAAACCTTTCTTTCAATTATACTTAAGCAATCATGAATCATTCAAACAAATATATAGATCTAACAAGCATAAGCAATCATCCACATAAGCATGAAATATAAGAACACATCACATGTGTGGGAAACCCTCAAGGAGAAGAAAACCCACTGATCTTTGTAAATGGACTACAGTCCTATAAGACAAAAATCAAGTTTAATGAAGCACCAACTCCACATGGAGCAACAACCCCAACTAGCCAAGCACCCACTTGCAAGGAGACACCAACCCCCTAGATGACTCAACACCAACTCAGTCACCTGATTGTTTTGATCACCTTCAGAACATCTTGTTGCTCACATAATAGATGATGATTACCTTCTTTAACTCCTCACACTCTTATCCCTCTCAAATAGTCTTCTAGGCTTCTTAGTTCAACTAGATCTCTTCAAAATTGATTAGGTCATATGACCTTGATTTTCATATGCAGACATACTGTCAGATCTTCATTACAGATCCTCTACACTCCTCTTATGGTCTATAAAACATGCTCAACAATGTGCTATTTCATTCGCTTGCACTTCGCTCACACCAACTACGCCTAAAATTGTCTTGTTTATATACCATTCCTTGTTCATATACCACTTAGTCAACCACACACCCTTAACCTCTTAGGTCAGCCATAGAATAGGTCTTAGGACATCAATAAAATGAGCTTTGAGTCCCTTTAGGTCTAACATGACTCAATTAGGCCTTATTTCACTTTTAGGTCTCATGATGACCTGATTGCATTAGGTTTATCTCTTAACACCAAAACTTGATTCTCTTGGGACCACATGGCTTTCTCCAACACTTGAAAAGCATTAAACCACTTAGTCTAGTAACTCTTCTAACCTCCTCCATGCTTGTTTAGATTTGCATCCTTCGTTCATACCTTGAAACCTTCTTTAGCACAAATTGCCCTATTAGGTCTGTGTGCCTCAACAAACTGTCTTGCAAGAATGAAGTTCAAACATACTTAAGACACTCAAATATGATCAACTAAGTATATAGACAGAGTCTACAAGAACTTAGGATCATCATCAAATGCATTAGAAACTTCCGCTCAGAAGATACGACTTCAAGAACACCTCTGCAACTTACTCTTAACTACCAAATTACCTCAAAACACAGTCAGTGACTTAGACCTCCAACACCTATATAAACATTTTTAATGACTTCTAATGCATGTAGATGATCTTGTGAGATCATTAGACCATTCTTAGATAGAAAGATCATATGGTCAAATGGCAAATATTGGTCTTGCAAACCAATCTCGTAACTTTATATCTCACTGTCTTATATGAACCAAACAGGACAATTTGTGAACAACTTTTTCACCACACACATGACCTCCAAAGCTTCTTCCAAACATGAACATGTCTTACATGTCCTAAACATCTCAATGCACTTGGTTTCATCATTCTATCATGATGACATATTCCAATTCATCTTCTCATTGTTGCCTGAGTTTTTCATTGTTTGCACTATTAGGCCTGTTAATGACTGGCTAACTTGGATGACCAATTTAGCACACTTGAGGACTAGAACCTATCCGGAAACTTTCATGGACATGAAATATGAATATCTACCTTCTTCATCCATCCATTTGCATACTATGTTCAATGTAACTTTTGACTTTTATAGCAACTTCTTCAGAAACAAGCTTGTAACTCAACATTTTCTCTCTCCTCTCTCTTACCAATACCACCCGGAGGTCATGGGAAAGTCCACTATAAGCTCCAATAGCTTACCTGAGCAATTCAATCCATCCTGAGCACTTTTGAGCAAAATATTCAACATGAAGTCTTCATTAGGGTTTTAAGAGGGTTTAAACCAATTTCTACTTTTAACGATTGTTCATAAAGCATAGCCCCTCACATCAAAAACTAATGCCTGGAATTTTGAGCTAGGACACTTCCCTATCTCTCATAAATAGCTTAGGTTCCCATGCAAAAGTTTGATGAGCTAATGAGCACAAAAAAATCTTTCTCAGGGTGAGAACCTTTCATTATGAGCACTCGAGAGACCTCTAAACAACTTTTTATGCCTTTTTCTTCACACTATGACCTCAAACCGCATGAACACATTTGAAACAATGTATCTAAACTCTAACAATGCTTACATAAGCTCAAACACCTTGAAATATGATCATGACCCCTCATTAGGCCTCTCTCTCTCTCTCTCTCTCTCTCTCTCTCTCTCTCTCTCTCTCTCTCTCTCTCTCTGCAAACCACATTAGGCCTTAAAACTGACCGTCATGTCTTTTTCATTGCACTATCCACCTCACTCACATACTTAAAATCTCATTCTCATTCCATACAACCTTTTTCATGCTTAAATACTACCATACATCCTTCACATGCCTTGATAACAGATCATGATACCTCATTAGGCCAGGCAAAGTTTAAGAGATGTCTAGATGCAGACCTATACTGAAGGTCATATCCCTATAGGCTCACCCTGCAATACTTCTAAGTGTTCCAATGCCTCACATACATGCTGAAACAACCTCATACAACCACTCATACCTATGTGCACTCATCTCACCAAGCCACCATGCTCATACCTTCTCACAAGGTCTCTTCATGTCATGATTAAGCTTAGGCTACTTAAGCACTTGATGCCTTGACTTGTTCCTTCCATGTAATGTTTGAAAAAAGAAGGTACAAATGAGTTTGCACAAGGCGAGACACTAGCTGAGGAAGAGGGCCCCAATTTGAACTTGAAGGACAAGTTGAAAGATTTGGAGGCTAGACTGAAAGGAATGGTGAAGTACTATAGAAGCATAAGAAAGGAATTCAAGGTTGTCACAGAAAGGATCCTAGTTAGAGATGGTGTAGACAACAAGAGTGGAAACTTTTGGAAGAATTCGATGAACATGCTTAACCCTGAGCTTGAGGTGGCACTCAAAGAGGAAGATGAAAGGTAGAAACAACAAAAGAAAGGCCAAAAGAAATGCAAAAAGGGCCATGTTGAACACATAGAGGGCAAAGGTGACGAACCTAGATGACCTCCCTGAAAATCCACTTGTAGTTGAGGGGCCAAGTAAAAGGACCCAAGGAAACATGAAGAATTGGGCAAGATGGATTCTAATTCAAGAATTGCTTTTTAATTCCGTAAGTGAAAGGAACAATCTTAGAAACCAACACATTACACAAGGTACTTCGGAAATAATATTTAATTGATCAAAGGTGTAAAGTTTTGGGTTGTGTCACAAACAACATTGTGACAAAGGATTTGAATGTGCTTAGAATGTAAAGAGACAAAGTGTATGCAAAAGGTAAGTCATGAAAATCAATGTGTATTATGAATATTGTTGGACATAACAATATAAATTGAGAAATAGTATTATGGTTGAATATTTGAGCTATTATTCCAAATTCAACTAAAGGTACTCTTGGACACCAAAATTAAACCTAATTTCACACTATTTTAGCTTATAAGATAATAATGTGTGTAGGATATTAGTTTTCAAAAAATTGTCATCATAATGACAATAATAGTTGGTGCATCTTAATTCCATCGCATGCACATGTTCATCTTGTGACTGAGACTTTTTAAATCTCTCTCTTTACTATAAAAGAAACCTTTATATTCCATCCAGTATGAACATCCAAATCCTTTGACATCCTTTTATAACTATTGTTTATAATATTTAGATCGAGATGAGAAACTTGAATATTTAATTTTTGCGCTAAAAATAGTGGTATATCATAGCCAAGGTAGTTTTAAAAAAAGAAATCATCGACATCAATTTTTCACTTACCTTAAACATATTTCCTCTTCATACCTAAAATGATTTTCCAATTCCCAAAATACCACCTTTATATACTCCTAATTGATATTAAAGGTGATGCAACATGCTTACATGATTCTGGGAAGGTTTAATTCTTCTTCTTGTTGGAAGTACAACTACTGAAAGGGCGGGGGTCGGGCGGGGGTCGGGCGGGGGGCGGCCACGGGGCGAGCGAAGGTGCAAAGAGCAGCAGGGCAAATGAATCAGTGGCCTTGAAACAATCCTTCAATTCCACTTATCATTCATAAAGCATTCATTCACATACACACATTAACCAATGCATAAACAAACATCTTTTAAAGCAAACAACATAACAACACGAGAGATATGTGGGAAACCCTCTTGGAGAATAAAACCCACTGAAACACCACTTGGACTACAATCCTATAAGCAATGGATCAAAATTTTAGTGAGGCACCAATCCCACAAAGAGCACCAACCCCTCACTAGTCAAAAACCAACTCAACTAGTCCTTTAGCAAGCTCCAACTTGCAAGGAGGCTCCAACCCCCTAGGTAACTCAATACCAACTAAGCTACCTTGAACCTCTGATCACCTTTGAACACTTGTTGCTCACTCAACTGGAGACGACAACCTTCTTTTGCTCTTCTCACTATTCTCTCTCTCAAACAACGTATTAGTCCTTGCTCAACTAGCCCTTATATTGGTAGAATTAAGTCAAATGACCTTACTCATTACTTATAGAAACACAGTTAGATCTTCTTAACATATTCAGCACACCTCTCTGATGTTCTTCAAGTCCTCTCCCTGGTTTCCAAAACTCTATCATTCGTTCATATCCTCAATAGTCTAACTAGTCAAATTATGCCTATTACACCTCTTTATACTTGACTCTTGCTCTTACCCATCTTGGTTGACCAAGAACCTCTTTATACTTGGATCACCTTTGAAATAGATCAACAAACACATTTCATAAGTGAAACAACCACTACATAGGTTGGTCATTACCCTTAAGGGCCAAAATCATCATTAGCCCTAATAGAGACCAATGCAATTAGGCCTTCTCAAAGCACACATTTCACCTTGACCACCTTGGAACACTATGAGCCTCGACAAATGGATGAAAGACTTCACAAATGGTTCAATTAGACCCCTGCTAAGCTCACCTTAAGTCCCCAACACCATTTAACTCATTTCACTCCTTGAACCACCCAATTAAGTCTACTCGCAATTAGGCCTTCTCACTGCCAAAAAGTCTGTCTTGCAAATTTGATGCATACACTCAACTTTGCCACCACCCAAACAACAAATCACATGGATAAAACCTCCATGATCTCGATGTCATCATCTAGTCCAGTGGATTTCATAATACAGGACAAAAGACCTCAAACTGAGCAATTTCATATGCTCACTCAAAATTGCACACAGGTCTTAAGAATCCAGTCAACACCCTTTGACTTTTCACACCATAGGAGTTTCTCATGGATACAAATGTGTTCAAATGAACCTATGACACCTTTAGAACAACTTCATGTGCATTGGATTCTTCAACTTTATGCAAAATGACTCAAGAACACCATTCTCACTGACAGAAAATTCCCTATACCTCCAAAAACAGTCATGAAGATCAATATTTAGAACCCCTGTGTGAATAATTTTATGAACTTCCAATAAGTTTTCATGATCTTTCAGCAACCTTACATCTTGGAATTGATAGATTACAAGATTCAATATCAATAATGGTCTTATAGACCAATCTCATGTCTTCACCCTACACGAACTTCACTGTGTTAAACAAATCACTTTAAGAACAACTTTTTGCTTGTATAGGAGCATCATCAAAACTTCTAATCAAAGGGAATATGAGGTATAGGTCTTGAACAATGACCCCATGCATTTGGATCCATCCCTAATCCTTTACAACCAATCCCTGATCTATTTAGCGATAGGTCAACTTCCATGACCGGTTTAGCATATTTAAGGTCTGCAACCTACTCATAAACACATCATCCTCCATCCATTTGCATGATTTGACTTAGTCAACCTACATGCTACATCAAAATTTTGAAAAAACAGGGATTTCTTGTAGCTTCCACTCACTCTTATAACAAACCAAAGCCACCTAGAGAAACTTGAAAGAGTTCTCTACATGTTCCAAACATCAAACTAGGTCAACCAATCCATTCTGAGCCATTTTCAACAAGATCTTTCTTATCGGATCATAATAAGGGTTTTAAGAGGGTTTAGACTGCCTTCCATTCTTAACAATCGTTTATAAAGGATTGCCCCTCAACATGCCAAAAAAATTAAGCTAGGACCCCTCCCCAACATCCATGAACTGTTCAGGGTCTCATGCAAAGGTTGTGCATGCCAACGAGAATAAGAAAAGCCTTCTCGAGTTTGCAACATGCCATTCTGTGCACATAAAAGACCTCAACACCAATTTTCTTGCTTTCTCCTTCAGCATATGACTTCAAACTTGCTCAACACACTTAACACAACCTCTCACATCTCTGTAAATGCTCTCAAGAGCTCTGACACCTTGGGAAATGAACTTGACCCTTCATTAGGCCACACTAGGTTTATTTGCTCATTAGGTCTTGAACAACCAATCATACTTAGACTTTGAAAACACCTTGAAACCTCTTGTACTTCTCTTAACACCTCATCCACATGTCAAATGATCTCATACCATGCTCACACACTGCCAACCTTCTTCACATAAGTCTTACACTGCTTACCTCATCATGCTACCAACCCTGTGCCTTCTCACTAGGTCTCTTCATGCAAGGACTAAGCTTCAAACTTGACCTTGTAACTCATTTGAAGGCTTCTTTGCCTCTTGTTCATGTTTACACATGTTTATACACTCTCTCATCCCTGTACTGACACAATTTACCAAGCTTTACTATGCTTCATGCATAAACTTTCTCTTAGGGCTAGACTAGGCTTCTCAAGACACTTAGTACTCAGAGTTTTGGACTCAAACAAGCTAGCTCTCAATGATGTCACCCAAGAACATTCTTCAAACATGATTCTTTGAAGACAAGGCTACTCTTAACAGTTTTATGAGCTTGTCACATCACAACATTGTGTCAAGACCTCATACAAAACTCAAAAACTGTTAAACCATGTATGCTTACCTTGTATGCTCCTCACGACTAGTGCTCAACAATATGCTTCCCTTGTATCTTGAACTTGACCGTGACATGTCATCAACCTCAGAGAAATTACTCTCAACAGAGAGACAAAAGCTTGCCTTCAAATTTTCTCGTCATAAGACTTCTTTGTCACATACCGTTTCACCATGCATGGCCTCAATTCTAACTTTGACATTAATGATATCTATCTTAACTTTGACATCAATGACAACAACAATGCCTCAACACCAACAATATGAACATACCTCAACACTCGTCCATGGTTAGTTTGGTCAATGGATAACACAAGGAAAAACAAAAATATATTTAATTCATAATCAG
Source organism: Torreya grandis (assembly GCA_037957365.1). Classification (NCBI taxonomy): domain Eukaryota; kingdom Viridiplantae; phylum Streptophyta; class Pinopsida; order Cupressales; family Taxaceae; genus Torreya; species Torreya grandis. Next base: position 1,094,413 of record JARHVA010003800.1, on the reverse strand, counting down.
TAAATTGAAATGGAAAATGGTGGTTAATCCTATCTTAATAATGACATCAATGTACCTATCTTCTTTCTTGCATTTCCTATAACAAGTTCGCCTAGTTTAATTTCTATAATTGCTTTCGATTTCACATGCTCTATCAGTATGAAATAACACCCTTTGTGGCTAGTTGCTTGAATCCTGCCAAACAAACATTTAAAATCCTCACTCATGAATAAAGAACTTATATCACGAGGCTAATATATTCTCTAATTTCCAAGTTTCCCAATTTTAGATTTAGATTTATGCCACTCACTACACCAGCATATGTTCTAAGCACACCATGTATATGCAAAGTTTACAACCTGCAGCATGAACATGATATTAAAGATCAGTCAACATTGCAGTTCCAAGATATCAGATTCACGATTGAGAATGGTATGACATTGAACAACGAATAGTGTCACAATGATCATTATAAAATTTTTTACTTCTGCGTATTCATTTGAGGCAGGAATGCCAAAGAAAAACTCACATTAACCATGATTCTCAATGCGTGCAAGCCTAAAATGTACTCACAATGCTCAACTCTTGGAAATCTTGTCACTGCCAATACATCTAAAGTAATCATACTTTTCTTCATCTCCATTTGACAAATAAATGAAAAGAATTGAATGAAATAGCATGAACCAAATTGATTGTGCAGGCTGCCTGAAACAATTAGACATGAAAGTGATAAATACTCCTTTGAAACATGGAGTGATGACAATAGGGGAATCAGTTGCAACAAATCAGAATACATGGAACTGAAGAATTTTACAAATGAATAATCTTGTGAACTATTGGCCATGCTCTGCTGAAACCAAATAAATACCTAGTATTGGCAGCCCATAAATGTTAAAGAATTGTGGGGGAAAAGTTCACACGGGGTAAGCTTCAATAATTTATGCTCTTATCTCCTCATTGTCATTTTCCATTCAATCCAAAATTGGTCTTAGATCCGTGCACAAATGAACCAATGTTCTCTGGTAGTGTCCATAATACTCACAAACTGCAAGCACATCTTCCTGCTGCTGATTCAAATCACCAGGCAAATCCAAGAATTTGGCATCTACTTGACCCTGGTTATGCAAATTTGGTGCAACAACACTTCCAGCTTGAGACGATTTAGAGAGAAATTTCACTTTGGTTTCATGGCAAGCAAGTAGAAACATGGCTGCTGTGTCAGGCTCTTGTGAATCACGAAGGACTGCCAAAGCCTTATGTAATGCACCAGCGGTTACATACAAAATCAGTGCCCTGCAAAAGTAGAATATTTATTATGTACAACAATAACAACACTACTAAATGAAGCTAGTAAGATCCATAGACCCAACCTCCAAATGTTATGTTCATTATCGAGGATATGATCAGCCCACCTCTGCAAAACCCTGCAATGAAACTAATCGTTAGTCTGATAAACCTGGAGTTGAGCTAGTCATATTTTAAGATGAACTTGTTCCAAAACATTTAGAAATGGATAGAGAAGGTAGTAATTGTTCATCATAGAATTAAATGATTATGAATATTAGATGGTCAAGTACCTTTTTTTTTTTGGAAAAGGGTAAAATATTATATTAATAAAAGAGTATAGCTTACATTTTGTAAACGCCTGAAGAATAAAATTCAGCAATTCAATACTTTTCCACAGATATTACCTTGGCACATGAACAGAGGAGGCCTTTGACCTTTAGCAGCTTTTCCCTTAACCCTATTTCAACAAACCCTTCTAAAACTGTCAATACTAGCCTGCTTACAACCGGTTACCATTACTATTAATATCCCCTCTAGAAACAGTTATCCGGAGATGCTTACTATGTTTACTAGTATTATTAATATCACAGATAAAAACAGTTATCCTGAGATGCTTACTATATGCATCACTATTAGTAATCGCTGCAATGATATCTCTTGTAATACATATGATATACCAAATTTGAAGTCCCCAGCGATGCAACAAACTAAAAATTATTTGGAAATGTGGGGAGCTCCATTAACAGTGTGAGTAGAATGACTTTATTTGCTTCATAGTTTTGTATATAGATTTTGTGCTCACAAGAGTACGCAAATAATTACTTTGACTATTAAGCTTGGTTTTAAGCATACTAGGTTTAGTATCTTACTTCTATATTTAGTTGATACTTTGGTCCAGTGCAGTATAAGTATATGCACCAGTTTAGGTCGAGTACTTCAAGAAAATACCTGTATTTATTTTATAAAATCCCAACAAATTTCTAGAATCTTTGGTGAATCTTTGTAAAATTTGATGTCGTGGTGTAGAACGTTTGATGAATATTCATAAATATTTGCCAAAGAGAGATGATGTGAGAATCCAATAGTTATGAGACAAACTAAGTAGGATACCCTCTTGCCCAAATTGAAGAAAATTCTATAAATTCAAGTACAATGTTTAGGTATATGACCAAATTGGTTTGCAAGGAATGTACCAATTTCACCCTCACAAAATATTAATGTGATATAAATAAATTGGATATGTTGGCACTCAAATATGCCCCTAGAATTAACTTCCGTATGCAATGCTTCTATTGTTGACAAAAGAACATGTTATACCCCTAGGTTATATGTTCATCTATTGAAGTTCCTTTGAATATCCTTTCATCATAAGAATGTTCAAAGATTATCATTGTTGGAATTATATTACAAACCTCAAATCTATAGTGTCGTTGTTTCAGAATTGGTATGGGAAAGATCACAGATTATTCAAAAAATAGCGACCGTCATTGATCTCATGATATGAATATATTTTCGGTTCATTCGATGTTTCTCCATTTCAGCACTAAATAGGTTCATTCACAAATAAAGTCACCTAACGGCGATAGTATAAGAAGAAACAATCATCATTAAAGAAATTTTCTAAGCCCAAAAGAACTGTGATGCTGCAAGGATGTGAATGGCAGTTGACTGAACTGTAGATAATATTCCATCGATGGTTGCATATTAATTATAGGGGGGCTGTAAAAAACACGACCTGTTGTATGGGGATATGGACACACTTTCGGCACTCAAAGCAATAATGGTGAAAGTCAAATCAGATAATTTACAAAAAGGACAACGATGAATCAATCAAATTTCAGAAGACACTGGAGGTGCCTCGAATGCAAGATTGATATTACAACAAGAGGAACATATATCCCACAAGAATTCTAGGTGACCATATTGTGAACTTTAAATAGTAAAACACTTCCTACTATAGTGTTCAAGCGGCAAGTTTTTTCTTGAGTTGGGCGCCCTTTGAGTTGTGTATGCCTTTATTTTGAATGAAATGGCTCAAAAAATTATTTTGGCAATTCAAACGTGTGAAGACCAAAGCAAAGGTGTAGCCCCAAAACAATGACAATCGTCAATCTCACAAGGATAGGATATAGACAGTTCACATGTGGTTTCAGCTGTTAGAAGATCTACAAACCAAATCAAGGTTGTAACCAAAAAACAATGACAATCGTCAATCTCACAAAGAATAGATACAGACTGTTCCCATGTGGTTTCAGTGATTATAGGTTTGCAAACCAAAGCAAAGGTGGAGCCCCAAAATGACAACTGTCAATCTCACAAACATAAGATGTAAGTCGTTCACATGTGGGTTTCGTGATTCAGATGTCTGTAAACCAATGCAAAGTTGTAGCCCCAAAATTACAAGTCGTCGATCTCACAAAGATAAGATCTAGACCATTCACACGTCCAGAAAAGGCAACGACTGTGAATGTAATGAAGTAGAGATCATGACCATTTATTTCTCATTTCGTGGTTTCGTTCTTTATAAAAGACATTGAGGTTTCATTAGCAAAGCCACGATAAATAAGAAACAAACACAAATGCCATTGACAAATACTTATGGAGATTTTAGGCGCTGAGAGTAACGAAAAAATAGGAAACGGTGAATTGTTACGAATTGTCAATTTCTGCGCAAAATCAACAAGACAAGCGGTCAAAGGTAAGCTTTGTGAAACTCCTACATGTGAGATTTATATAAAAGTAGTAAAATATCCCCAAAGAAAGTTTAAAACCCTCCAAAGGCTGAAATTACACCTAAAAGAGAGGGTTCTCCTAGAACGAGGACTGGTTCTACCAGTCGTGCCTCAGTTTCGAAGGTCACACTTCATGTTGTCCCTAAACTAAGGAAATATAATGATGATTCTCTATCATTTGAGCACATAGAAAACCCCAAAAAGTCCCCTCAGATGAGTAGAACTATGTTCAATATTTTGTTGATTTGGCGCAATCCATGATAGTACATGATCTTACTTTGTGTGTAAGTTGTTTTGATATACTCGGAGACGAAGTACTAAAAAAGAACCAATATACAATATTTGGAAATATTGCTTAGGGCAATAAGTTGAACCAAATTGTCCCTTGGAAACGAACCTTACAATATGGATTGCTACTAGGTTTAAAGAAGCCAAAAGGGTTGTTACTATTACGAAGGGTAAAATTTTGCTTGACTTGGGCCCTCATAGCATCTGTAAAACATTTAGTTTGCAGCTCAAAATCTTCGAGAAGTGAATTTTTTTTTGTGTGAAAGCATGCATATGAGTGATTGGACATAGATACATGCACATGCAGAGGACAATGTTGAAAATGAAAAATATTTTCCTGTAAACTAGTACAACTATTAGCCAATTGGACAACTTTGCTCTGAGACGTTGAGGATATCAGCAAATGCTTTTCAGAAATATTAGACAATTAAATCTGGTCTGCCAGTAACAAATATCAAGAACCGCTTGAAACATGTTACCATATTCTTTTATGTACCTCCAAAAAAATTGCAATAACAAGCATGCTGTAGAGACTAAAATCTTCAAGTAATGTAATAAAAACAATTATGATGTATCACTATTACATTTCTTGTCAAGAGAAGATTCAACATATAATAAAGTATCAATCCACTGTCTACAAACTACAACACATTATAAATCAATGGGAAAAATAACACTTTAAAGAAAGATGACACATGATGCAACAAGAAATAGGCACTGCAATGTTATAGACAACAGGCAAGGAAGCAATTGATATTTCTTTATAGAAAAATAAACGCAAACAGTGATAAAATAAAACCTGGCATAATCAGATCCTTGAAGATGAGATGCAGCTAGTGTTGCAGCATCTGTCCAACAGCCAGCATCTTGAAGCTGCAAATGTAATCAAAAGCATGTAAGATTGGAACAGTATTTCAATTCAGCCAAATATTAACCGTGCAAAGTTATAGCTGTCCATATCTATGTGATCGTGCTCAAGAGAACTACTTCTAAGATATGGGCCTTAGACATACTATAAGCATAACAAATGTTTAATTTCTGAAAATGCAGAAAAAGTTATCTGTTGAACGATAAGTCCCAAGTGAAAACTTAGGAATATTTTGAGAAAATATCCTACATAATATTTATCATAAAGCTTGCCAGAAAAGGATCCTTAGCAATCTGGGGTTTGAGGCTTTACATAAATATGAATCTAGAATATGTCGAGGAAATGTAATATACGCATGGAATAAAGAAATAAATATTGTATAATACCTCTTGTTCAAAAGTAGAAAATCTTGGATGTTTCTGATCAAATTTCAGCTTTAATGGGCTAGAAAGATAGGTTTAGATGTAATTAGAAGGTTTTTAAACTGTCTAGTTTCAGTGAGCTAGAAAAACAATTACAGGACAATTCCACTTTTAATTATGAGTCCTCATTATTTCCTCCATGATGAAATGAAACTTAATTCCATTTCTAATTATGAATTCTTATTATTTCCTCCATGATGCGATGAAGCTTAATTCCACTTTTACTTTCTGCTCAATACGGGGAAATTGCTGTGAAATTGGATCATAATAGCCACTTCGCACAGGCACAAAGTGTTTCGCAAAGTCCAACCAGGTAAGTGGTAGTTATCTTATGCATAGTTCAAAAAATCGTACTCGGAAATTACTCGTCAGTCCAAAATTTTGACTCATACACAAGACTGGGAAGTTTCTAGGCAATTAATCAGCATTACGCAACAACTTTATCAGTACTTAAAAAACATATAAATTCATTAAATAAATTTAAATAACATGTAAAACATTGTCAAATGACATGAGAAATGAATGTAGACAATGCATAAGTATATTTTCTATTAATTTCGACAAAAAAAAATTACTAACTACAACCTACAATACTCGTACAGTCATAGACTATAGTGACTAATATATATATATATATATATATATAACACCTAGTATAAGTGTGTTAGAGCTGCCTCATTGAAGTGGAAAGTAAATATTCTTCCTTTGCAAAAACATTATCCGAAAAGATATCTACATCTTCACCGAACCTTCCTGATGCCTATGCCACCCCTGATGTCATTGTTGCTTCTACCTCCCTAACCAAAACTATGATCTCCTCCGCAGTAAACATGAGCTCTACATCATAAACAATCCAGTCGACATATTGATCGATGTCATCCAAATCAATTGCCTCATATAACTCTACCCCCTCCGTTTGTCTTGCCTGAAGACGAAATATTGTATCGCACAAAAACAAGGTCATTGGGACGTGTTGTCAACTTGTTGTGCTTCTTTGTGTGAATAGCTTCAAACATGCTCCAATTATATTCACACCCAAAAAAAATACACAGCTAGCACAAAATGCAGATGGCTAGCTTTGGAATATTTCGAGTTTTCGTACTATAATCTTCCCACCACACATCTATATATAGGACATTTATAATTTTATAAGTCAAGAAGGCTTGAATAAATAAAAAAAGTCCAGTAGTAGTATCTATGAGTAATGAGACTAAAAAGTAAAAACAAATCATTCAATTCATTTTTACCTGGTTGAGAGGTGTTTCTTTTTTTAACGCATAAAGTTGAAAAAAAGGATCTCCTCATTGCATTCTTGTAAATCTACAACTCCTCAATAACTATGTCTCTAGTGTCGTTATCAGGGATCATCATTTCTATACATGTATTGAGGCCATCTATAACCTCCTCATTGTAGACACTAAATGGGGCAATGTCTCTATCCCAAATCGACACTTTTCAATGCCCCTCTATCCCAAATATTAATGGGGATATTTTTAGAATGAATTTCATATTTGAATTTATTCATGGCCACACATCTCAATCTTGACATGGACGGTCATGGTTGATCCTCAAACCATTCCAAAAATCTATAAATAGGAGGCCTTGCCTATTTGAATTTTAAGCTCTCATATGCCAAACTTATAATGCCCAAATGCATTCAAAAATCAGTGCATCTTAGTGTTATAATGCTCAAATATTGAACCAAGTCAAAGCCACACAAGGTGCCAAGGAGAGATGGAGGTAGCCAAGCTTTCATTGATGTAGACTTCATGAGCACAAATTGAGCAAGCCACTACAACAAGCATTTTGGAGCATCCAAGGAAGGTGAACAAAGGTCTTTCTTTTATGTTTTAGTTGTGTTTTCCATTTTTGTTTTGTTAACTAAGCTCCCCCTAGTAACTAGGCCTAGAGATGTCATGCTAGTGTGTTTATTTCATTTTAATTTCAGTTTGAGACTAACACCAAACTAACCATCCTTTCTTGAGTCAAACTCCTAGTTCACATAATGGCACACCCAGTGGGATTATCTTCATGAGAGCGCAACTCACAAATTTTTTTGTATTTCATAGTTTTAATTATTTTTTTGTTGTTTTTGCTTTGAGTAAAAACAGCCAATAACGAATTCATAAATTTTTATTTACTTAATATTTTTGTTTAAATTTGTGTATGCATATAGCTAAATATGTCATTGATATGCTCTAAGAATTTCATAAAAAAAATTCTTTATATTTTAGAAGTTATGGTTTTTTTTAGTAACTGTCCCTTTCTGTTTTTTGTTTTTCTAGTAAAAACAGTTAGAACAAAGTTATTAACTTTTTTTGTATTCACTATTTGGACCTACAATTTTGCAAAGAAGTGCGCCCTGGAGTTCTTGACAACCTCTCAAAATTTTGTGGCCAACCGATCTATATTTTAAAAGTTATGTTAAAAATACTGATTACAGGTTTTTATGTTTTATGTGCAAGCTTTTATGTGTTGTGTTATGTTTTATTTTTAGCCTTCTAATTTGTTGTTTGCAGGTGTTCATATGTTTAATATTATTTTTTTAAAGATTTTCTTGAGATTTTGCCTTCGGGTTGACAAATTTTGCCCTTCAAGGTTACCTCATTTGATAAATGTGCTTCAAGGCTAAACAAAGTGCTAACATTTTTCTTGCAGGATCTATATGGAAAGTCATCCAAAAAAACTAAATCAGTGTCTTTCACACTTCATTTAAGTGTTTTAAAAATGAACTAAGAACTTTCTTTTTGGGCTTAATGAAAAATTTAGATGCTTAAGTGAATGCTTTGATAATTGTGCTTTCAAAGTTACAACTTAAGACCAAGAGGTCAAAAGAACACCACCTAATCTTTGTTTTGGTGCTTAAAATTGAACACACTTGTTAATTTTTGTTTTTAGTAGTTGTTTAGTTCAAACTTGATTGGCAAAAAAAAGGTTTGCGTTTGAATGCTCTTCCATTTGTCCCCTTTAGGGAACCCTTGGAATCAAAAAACGCCATCCTTGTTGCAAACATGCCTAGTCCAAGGCATAGAAAGAATGTCGTCTAAAGCACTCCCCAAAAACTCGCAATAATTTGGGTGACCTTGAAACAACCCTAAAGTCTTTCTATCATGTCTTTTATTTCATTGCATCTTGGTTTGTGAAAAGGATTTCATCACCTCCCACGAGTTATATAGGGTTAAAGCACACGAGACATATTTGCACTTTGAATATCGCATTACACTGAGCAAGCGATGGATGTAGTGGTTGCAAAAAGGACGACCTTTTTGTAACAAGCCAAGTACTGCGAACACCCAATTTAAGTGCATTTCTATTGCATCGTTTGGCATGAAAGTCATTGTGCTATTGATCCATCTAGACGTTCGAAAACTTGTAGATCTTAGACAAATGCCCACTTGCCGCAAAAGTATTGTTGGTGCAAGGTGCGCCTCAAGGTCCATGACGTAATACTGTCATTTGAGAGAGGGGAGGTGTAAAAACCCTACTATATAATGCGCATTTTACTTTTTGGATGAACACTAAAAGCCTCTCAAATGACATATATTGACGGATTCCAACAATACCATGCAACCTTGTTGGTTTAGGATCTAAGAGCGATTAATTAGTTGGTTTTGTCATAGATTAAAGTCTTGTTTGGAGTCAAAACTTGGTGTGAACAAACGATACAAACCAAAACATATAGTCATAATTTTTCTTTGAACAAAGAGGCATTATGCTGCGTACGTGAATCATCAATTTGCCTTGTTCAAAGTTCGTCAAAAATTGGAGTCATATCATCCACTTTGGCATAGTTATGCTACCAATTTGAGTCTAGACCTTTACCAACGTTTGTTTAAAGTTCATTTATAATTCAAATTCGAAGTTGAACCTTTCTAAGTTCATAAGGTTGATGTGTTAAGTGGGTTCGTCATTTGCACTAAACTTGGAGGGAACTTAGGTTTAATTTCCGATTTGGGTTGACGGACGTTTAAGGTTCATAATCATTATCACCACTTGATAGATTTAGTCATTTTGTGCTAAACACTTGCACTTCGAGTCTATGCACCAAATCTTTTTGTGTTACCATCCTATTGTCATTGAGATCATTTGAAAGCATACCTTTTTGCCTTAGAGATATTGTCAAAACTTTGAAGGTATGTATGTCATTTGAGTTAAGAAAGGTAGTGTTACACTGCCGAATTTGTGAGAAACGATCTTTGCCTTAGAGAGTTTTTGAAACAAATATTTTGTCATGTCTTTTGGGTAGTCTAGCATTGTTACGGTGCCCAAAGCATGTCAAGCCTTTGTTTCATAGACCCTCTTGCATAGAGTTCAGTTTGTGCACATTTTTCAAACCAATTCGAGTATACCTTTGTGAATCTTTGTCTGGCACAGTTACTCCATTCGCATTTTTCAAAGAAACCAAGTTTTATACCACTATTTGCAAGAAAACAAACTATCTCTAAAGTGTCTTTTGCTTCATACCTTATACCTAGTTGATTGAGTTCATATCCAAAAGTCAAATGCCTAGTTTTTGTTAGAAGTGTTTCAAGTCCGTTACATTAAAATCTCACCTATTTCAAAGTCTAGCTTTTGACATCGTTTGGCCAAGAGTTCTAATGCATGCCTTGTTTGAGCCTAGCTTTTGACATCACATTTGGCCAAAAGACCTAGCAACTGTTTATTTTCCTAGATTACACTGATTTGAAACACTTCAACCTTAGAGTTTGGCATTTCGATTTTCGGTCCATTTACTTAATCTTTTTGTATAAGATGTGTAACATTAAATACTTAACGTTTGCTTGTTTTGTCACAAATCATTGCATAAACCTTTCCATCCTTTTAACGAATATAGACCAAGTTTGAACATCATCTTTTAGACATTGTCTTTTTAGAGTTTTTAGAACTCTTTTTCCTTTCCATTGCAAAACATTCACTATGGATCCCAACATGTATTCCTACACTCGTAGTGAACTCATGTGCAATCCAGGTATTAGTAATGTAGTTGCGCAAGAAGAAATGGTGCAAGATCCCTACGCAAATAATATTTCTTATGAGATGGATCTTTATCCCTCTTATAATACTCAAATAGGGGCACAAAACCAAGATCCATTGGCTAAATATTTGGTTAATACACCACCATTATCAGAACAGGACCAAGAGCAAACCACACAATACCTAGCTATGATGCCCATCGCTGAAGAACCAATTCCTCAACAATCCTACTCTACTAATACGCCTTCCACGTATGATCTGTTTTTATTTGAGCATCATTTGTTGGAGAACAAAGACGAGATTTTGGTTACAGCCATAGAAGTAAGGGCTAAGTTTCCGACGGACTTCCCTCATGAAAGTTTACCAAGCCTAGTAAGAATGCCTCACAACATATTGTATAGTCAACAGGGTTCTTCTAGCAATCCTTTGACTCTAGTCCAAAAGACGTATCAGGATACTAATATGCCTAACAAAGGAAAGAACCTTGTGGAAGTCCACTTTAACCAAATGCAAGCAGCATATCAAACCTACCTGAATCTAGCGCGCAATTTCAATCAGATGACCATGGTTAATAAACCTCTTATTAACTTAGTTTCTTCAATAGGAGTTTTGATAGAGTTAACTAGTCAAGACAATTAGAGTTCAGACCCATTCATGCAAAACACTTCAGTAGACAACTTGCTACATATGCCAATTATTGAAGAAGTGTCTTATACACAAAATAATGAGCAAAATATAGTGGATAATGTGCAAGCAACGTCCAATCCAAATCAAAGTGGTACTAACGCACAAACAACTAGTCAACAACATGTGCATGTAGTTAATACCACGAGTGGATCAGCATACCAAGGAATAGCAGCGTTTGCACCCCAACCTTCACCACCTACTTCCTATCCTCAACCAACTGCTTTGTCACGCGTGCAACCAACAGGATCAGGTAGTCAACCAACAACCAGTGCAATGCCTCAACAAAAGAATGTGATGAATCCTATTCTTCCTCAACAGGTGGTGAGTAGCATTCCACAACAACAGGGGCAAATGAATGTACCAACGCAGCAGAGGCCAAACATATTGCCACCTCAACAAGGGGCAACTCATGTTCCACCTCATCAGGTAGTAGCGAACATACCTCTTCAGTCACAAGCTAGTGTGCCAATTCAAAACCAAGCAATGTCTAACCAACAACATATAAATATTGGTCAACGATAGATGATGTATCCCCAACATGCATCCACTTCCCAACAGGGATTCGTGCAACTAAGAGGTTCTAATGTTTCTCAAGTACCTACTAGGCAACAATTGTCTTTTGTTTAGAGCATCCCACAGGTTCAAAAACAGAGTCTCGGTTCACAAGTTCCCACTCAACAGCAAGGTTCGAATAGCTGGCAACAAGTCCCTATTCAACCACAGTAGACACAGTATAGTTATATCCCTCCATCCCAACAACAAAATCCTCCAAGTCAAACCTTCATAGCCAACCCAAACCAGAATATCGCACAACCAAACGTGCAATTCCAAGTACATCCTAATCCACGTATACGCATTCCTAGTTTGTTTCTTAACCAATCCAACATATACCAAATACCCCCATCATATCCTGGTCAAAATACTCCATTTGTGACCACTCAACCATCTACCCAGGCCAATGTTTCCCCTTGAACCAATGTTCCCTCTAGTTTCCTATCCCAAGAATTGCAACAAATGAAGGATGCAATTGCAGCTATCCAAGCAGGAAAACAAATTAAAAAGTTTAACTTGGATGATGTGTGTTCCTATCCTTTTAATATGGAGTATTTATAGATTCCATTTCCTCCAGGATATGAACCACTAAAGTTTGATAAATACAAAGAAAAAGGTTATCCCAAAGCCCATTTAACCGAGTTCTTTGTCGCATGCCAGCCAGTGGCATATAGTGATATATACCTTTTGTTGTTGTTTCCAAGGAGCTTAACTGGACAAGCCTTGGAATGGTTTTTGAAGTTGACTAAGAATTCAGTAATTGATTCCTATGATCTTTCAGATAAGTTTGTGCGACATTTTTCCTATAATCTTGAGCATGATATTTCTTTGGTTGATTTGACACAAGCTAAACAAAAAGCCGGTGAGAGTTTTGCAAGCTATTTACAGCGATGAAGAGCACTTGCAAGTCAATTTACTCACAGTCTACCAGATAAACAATTAACTGCTATGTTCACTAAAAATTTACATAGTGATATAGCTTATCATCTAGAACTGCAGTGTACGCATACATTTAAAGAAATCATTGATAAAGGTTTGTTGATTGAGCGAGCACTCATTAATAAAAGAGTCATCAAGCTTAACTCAACTAATCAAAACCAAGGTACCAATCAGGGAAGCAACCAAGACCAACATCCAATCCAAGCGCAAGCATCACAACCGGCACCAACCAATAACCAAGATAGACCAAAGCCATTTAACCGTAAAAGGAATGTTGTGGGAAATGGAGTAACCGAGTCATGGCATGTCCAAATGGTGCAAACATTGTCTACTCAACCTACTCCAACTTTTCAGCTTACTCCTACCCGACCTCTCCAACCACGTCGTAAGCACAACAACCAAGCCCCACACAACAAATACAGTAGCCTTTGCCATTGCAAGTTCCTCCTCCAAGGAGAATAGTACCTACGCGTTGTGTCTTTAGTGACCTTGGTGAGCCTATTGAGTCTGTCTTTCGTAAACTTGTCGTCGCTAATTTGATTAGTTGGTCAATACCAAAGCATTATCCACAAGGAATTCCCTATCCTGATTGGTACCATGAAAATAAATTCTGTGAATATCATCACATCAACGAGCACAATTTACAAAGATGTGTGCAAATCAAGCATTTGATCGAGAATATGTTGGAAAATGGGGAGATAACATTAGATAACAGTGCTTCCACCTCCAAACAGAATATTGGCATCTATCAAAACCCTTTTTCGCAACATAACCAGCAACAACAACAGCAATAGCCACGGCCAGTGCCAGTGCCACAACAAAATCAACAGTATCAAAATCAAAAGCCACACCAACAGAACCAGCAGAATCAACAGCAGAACCAACGTCAGAATAATGGACAAAACCAAGGTCAAAACGATAACAACCAAAAAACCTACCATGCAATTGCACATGACTACAACCGGGTTGTAGATCATAATGCAGGGGGTAGCATTAATACCATCTTCATTAATCCTAGACTGAGCACCAATCAATCTAAACCATTGCTAAACAATGCCACTCAACCAAATTACATGGATAATCCTTCTTTGACTTGGGACTGCACACAGGGGAACCAACAAACAAGGTTTTCCACTTTTGGACCTTATACCAATGACTTGTCCTTGTCTCGTGACCACATACAAGTACATCAACAGCTGAGACTTGTCCTATCTAGTCCCACACCATTCCCACCATTTGTTAGCAATCATGGTTCGGCATCTAATCCCAATTGTGCAATCACAACTCGGAGGTCAAGGATTACCATCCCAGGCCCACAGCCATTTGCCACTTCACCCATTATCCAACCAACTGTTCAGCCTTGGAACAAACCATTCACCATTGACCAAGACAAGAAGTTTGATATGGTGTGGGACTAGAGTAATTAAACAATGAAAGAAGTTCAACCTTTGTTTAGTTTAAATGAACATCTCTCTACTAGCAGGTTGTCCCAATTCATCTTTATCCTCTGTATCAAATTATCATCATCATCGACCAAATCAATCATGGTTGCCATAATCAGGGTCCAATGATTATAACCACCTATGGGCAAATCACTGTACACCGTCCCACCTACATTTCTCAATGATTATAACCATCTTTGGGCAAATCATTGTGTTGTCACCACTTTATTTTTTCTGCCCATACAAAGACATGTTGTTATCTTGTTTGTTTGTTCTAACTGGGACAACTACATCTTCTCAATGATTATACCTGTCTTTGGGCAAATTATTGTGCTATCATACCATGTTGCCACTATCGAGGTACAACGCTTATAACCGCCTTTGGGCAAACCATTGTACACCATCCCACTTGCATTCTCAATGATTTTGACTACTTTTTCAAACTCTGTGTTCTCATCCCATCATTTTCATTTCTTTGGTCCCCTCGTTTCGCTTCTTTTCGAGTGACCACTTGCCGACCTTTCCTTGTGCCAACCGTTCTCTCGAGGGGGCATCATACAATTAGTTCATCATCGTTGCAGTTGTAGGCATACATGACTTTTTCATTCTTTGAGAAGACGTTACTGTGCCTATAACTTGTAACGCCTTCCCAAATAGAGGCAAACTGTAGACCCCTAAAACTAGCCACTGATAAACTTCAACCAAACTTTTGACCAATTTCCACCAAACTGCACAATTTGGCCTAAAAACACTAAAATGTATTAAAAACTTTGAAATTGTTATATTAAAAAGTGTCGATTTTGGCCAAAGTGTCACTGAATGGGGCAATGCAATTTATGGGCTAGCTAACTTTGATCAGATCATTTCGAGTCAAAATGCCAATTTTGCACCTGGGTGCCTTGGATTGCTCTTTTCTATCAAAATTCTTGCACGAGACATGTGCCTTTGTTATTTTGTGTTGGCAACATCCTAAATGGGATAATGAATCCAACACATCTAACATCACATCCTAATTCTAATCCAATCAAATTTCAGGGCAATAATATGATATTTTGACCAATTTGATTAATTTGTGCACAAATTGTCAAGGTTTTGCATCAAAGTTGACTAATCATGTTTAAGGCTAATTAAACCAAATTAAGAGCTTAAGTATAAATTCCATGGAGCTTTTTGAATATTTGTTTTTGAAAATGAATATTGAATATCTGCATCATCAGGGGACATCATTATATGAGGTGGCATCTATAAACCATAAATGCATAAAATAACAAGATTATAGGTCTGCCTCATTAAGATCCTCCATGCCTTTTCAATGCCCCTCTATCCCAAATATTAATGAGGATATTTTTAGAATGAATTTCATATTTGAATTTATTCATGGCCACACATTCCAATCTTGAGATGGACGGTCATGGTTGATTCTCAAACCATTTCAAAAATCTATAAATAGGAGGCCTTGCCTATTTGAATTTTATGCTCTCATATGCCAAACTTATAATGCCCAAATGCATTCAAAAATCATTGCATCTTAGTGTTATCATGCTAAAATATTGAGCCAAGCCAAAGCCACACAAGGTGCCAAGGAGAGATGGAGGTAGCCAAGTTTTCATTGATGCAGACTCCATGACCACAAACCGCACAAGTCATTACAACAAACATTTTGAAGCATCCAAGGAAAGTGGAGGAAAGTCTTTCTTTCATGTTTTAGTTGTGTTTTCCATTTTTGTTTTGTTAACTAAACTCCCCCTAGTAACTAGGCCTAGAGATGTTATGCTAATGTGTTTATTTCATTTTGATTTCATTTTGAGACTAACACCAAACTAACCATCCTCTCTTGAATCAAATTCCTAGATCACACTCATCAGTCTTAAATGAATCGTACTAGAAAAATATAGGGTTCAGGTAGTAGGTCGCTACATGAATATGTCAATGGAGCATCTTGTTCCATCTCTGATCAATTATGCGCTAACTAGGTTCATATATATTTTTTATTTCTCCTATAATATTTGGTTATGGCCTCCTTAGCCACGTCTATGGCCTCATACAACTAACCCATCGAGTTTCTCTCCCCATCCACCAACCGTAAAACTCAAATCAAAGGCTCTGACACCTAAAACAAAATAATGCACAACTTTGAAATCAAAATTACAAAAAATAATTATAACAAATAGATGATAAATATAAAAATAATTTAAATTTAAGGTTTACCTTAAGGATTTCCTCCATGCACTTTGCAAACACATCATCAAAAATGGTTTTCACGACCCTTTCCCCTCAAGCGTTCCTAGCATAGGAAGACTCCAATCACTAGTGTGACACAAACATTTGCTTAAGAGATGTTAGTGAGGTTGTTAAGCTCTGCAATGTGATGAAAATTTGTGGTGAATTTTGCATCCCAGTTACACAATCTCCTTTCCATTAGTGTAATCTCTCATCAAGTTTAGCACCCAAGAGTGATTGTAGATAAACTTGGTGATATTTCGCATCTTTTTAACCACATTTTTCACCTATGAAATCTTTCCTATGTCCTCGAGTAGGTGATCAATGCAATGGGTTGCACAAGGGGTCTAAAACGTGTAAGGTACCTCTCCTCAAGAAGTCTTTCTGCTGCTACATATCTCCACTTGAAGCCACTAAAAAGTTAATCAGTGTGCAGTTTTCTCATCCGTCCACCCATCAGACAAAATGGTGCTACCCTTTTTTTCTATATTATTTTTTTGCTCTTCTACAATAGCTTGTGTATATTTCAAAAAATCCTCCAACAGGCCACTTAAATCATGAGTTAGAGCCTTGAAACCCTTCCAAACGGTCCATGCGGTGACCAAATTCTCCCAATATAGGTTTTTCACCACACTGAAAGGAATGTTGTAGTACCAAAAGTTTTCCACATCTATCCTTGCTTCATTGTGCACTTCCTGATTCCAAGCGGTACCATCGAGTGAGAATTGTGACCCATGACTACTTCAAGGAACAAAAAAAGTAGCCAACCTATCTTCAGTCGATGAGCCTCGTCCCCATCCTGTCCCTCTGGAGTTGGGGCAATAAAAGAGGCCTCAATGTTGTAATCAACCCTCGCTACCCTGCTCTTCACTAGCGTTGCAAGTGCATCATCTTTTCCCCTTTTTTAAACTTTTTTCTCTGCATAAGCTACATTGTGAATAGCCATCTCTCTATGACCCTCAATTAATGCTTTTTTGCACTTTACCACATCATTCCCTGATAGTTTTGCGATGTAATATCTAAAGTGATAGGAACCTCCATTCATCTTCATCCCACAATAATCGCATATAATGCAATCGCCCTCTATTGCCAATTCACAATGCTTCCAAGAAGGGTCAAGGGACTTAGGCTTACGATGGGTAGCTGAACAAGGTCTCGATACCATTCTTAAAAAAGAAACTTAAATCCTATAAAACAAAACAAAAAGTTTTAGAATCTAACCCGACATGCTAATCAAAGGAAGAAGTGGAAGATGAAGTAGATATCATGATTCATACTAGAAAGGTATAGCCTCTTTGAGAACTAAAGAGTACTTCAAGTTCAAACTTCAAAATTCAAAATTAATGAAAATAAATTAGAATACTTGTAGGTTGTGTCGTTGTAGGCTATATCCATATGTATTCCTTGAGTCTTGAAAATGCAAGAAACCCCTAGTTAATCACTGTATGTATTCCTTGAGGCTTGAACAATAAAAACCCTAGGTTTGTATTTGAAACTATACCACTATGACACTCTAGGAACCCTACCAGGCTAACTCCATTACACACTATATTCACAATTTTGCAAATAAAAAACATAGAAATATGAATTGAATCATTTTTTTTTCATTCTAGGCCTTTTATCCTTTCACTAGCCAAGTAATGAAGATTTAGTCAGTGATTTCTGCCAAGTAATCATCGATATTACTTGGAAAAAATCAGCAATTAATCATCATTTCTATGCTCGCAATTTTCCAAAAAGATTTATCATTTTACTATCAACTCGTGATTTTTCGCGACTTTTAAATTAAATATCTTGCTTCTACTATTCTTGCTTTGGATATAATGTGTCATTGGTCGAAGGAGATATGGAATGGCATCTACAACATAATTGATTAGAACTTCGTCTTCAAGTCGTGACAACTTGTATAGCATATGCTATTTGACATCGATTAAATCATGTTTCATGCTAAGTTTGTACACATCCAAGCTACTTCAGTGACTTTTTTTTTTTAAATAAACATCCAAAATTGATTTCATCTAGGGCAACTTAAACACATTCTCTTCTTTTGCTTGTCAAAAAAATACGACTCATGACTTTACTATTCCAAACTAACATGCTTTGAAGTTATCCTAATAGAAAGCCAGGGATTCATAAAAGAAAAGGTACACTCACAAACTTTACCTTGTGCAATCAATACGATACATATCCAAGAGCACATCGCAATAAATAGGTACTGGTTTCTTAAAAAAAGATCACAAAAATCTACTTGTGTATCATCACGTCCAACCCATCAATCAACGTATCAATGGAAAATGTTATGCAACACTTACGTGTGACAAGCGTAGGTTGTCACTTTTTCTTCACATAAACATACATATATTTGTATGTGTGCATATATATGCCCCTGTGTGCGCCTTAAACACATCTTTTTATATCCAACATTAACTCATAATTATATTTTATCCATATACATAAACAAGCATCCCAATGCTTATGCATTTGCATACATATTTTAGACAAATCTATGTAAAAGATATCGAGAGCCATCATTCTCGAGGGGCCTATTCCACTTATGTCACAAATCCAATATAATATAGGCACCTTGAATATGATATCTCTCAACATTTTATACATAGATTTATCTAAAATTTGTATGCTAAGAGTATATTCATCCAGTGTAGATGTACCAATTTGTGGTCAAGTTATTAGTTCACCACGATCTATGTTTGGATTGTTTACCCGAGCATGATTCACTTCCATCTCTCTCAAAGTATTGGGTGGTTTGGTGGCCATAGATGATGTGTGATCTACAACATTTTCTTCATATGTCTCAAGTATTGGACCTGGAAGAACATATTCATTTAAATCTATATTGAATTCCATATGGGCAGAGTTCAGCTTTTTCGAATACATTTGTACACGTATTGGGAGGAATATCTTGTAGTGTTGTTTCATCAATCTTCCCATCCCCATAGAACTTGTCGTGTTCAATCTTGTATTTAAGTGCATAATATACTCGATCGTTATTTATAGTAAATTTGTAAGTAGTTCCACATATTTGTTTTCTTCGTACTAGGATAATTGGATTATTTGAAATATAATGTGAAACTTTTGCAATCTCTTTGACTTCTTGTGGAAAACAAATGGTATGCCCTTTGTATTTATATTGCCTTCCGATTGCATGGGTTACTTGTAGAATTGGATTTACACAGGGAATCAACATCTATTCCAATTGGGTCATGTTTGTTAGTTCAAGGGGCTAGGGTCCAAGATCCATGTTATTAGCTTCAGAAAAATGATCGACACCTTTCTCTTCTCGGCATCTACTACAAACAGGCCCTTTAGGAGCTCAACGAATATTCATTCTAGGATAACACTCTTGACAAATATAACACGTATAGAGAAGCAAGTTTTGTCTAACTCATATTTAAACAACAATTGTATAGTATTGAAATCTATCTCAACATTTCCATTGGGATTAGGATTTGTTTGTTTCCAATTTCTTTGGGACCCTTGCATTTTACCTCGCCTTCTCTGTCATGATATTGTCTTTTCTAGCTATTCGGTATTTTGTACAGTGTTCCTATTTCTTTCGGCAATGGCTATGGCTATTGGATTCTGCATATGCCCACATAATTACTCATTGATGATAGCAAAACTAAAGTCTATTATATTTATTAATTTTTCCTCTGGGATTTCTGACACTCGCTCTGTGCAACTTTCATTTTCGCCAAGAACCCTGACAAGGCTTTCAATATGGGCCATCGTACAAACTAATTCTATATCCATTGCAAATCCTTCATCGTGATTAACATCAACATTAGAATTTCTCAAACGATGTCTTTGTAATACTTCCCGATTAGGTTGTCATACTTGTTCTCTTTGTGCACCAATCATTTGGTCTACACGCATTGCTCTTCATAATTTGTTTCTTAATATAACTTGGTCTTGTTGATATATTTGTTCACGGTGTGCTATCATGTGATCTACATGTTGTCTCATTTGTGCTTCAAGTTCTTCAACTAGCAAATCGGCTCTGTGTTTTGCATGCCATTGTTTTTCATACTCATTTTTATGTATTCTCTCTTCATCTGTCATTGGTACTTCTCATTGTTGTCTTCGGTGTTCTTGAGTGCATTGTCTTCATTCTCTTCTTTGTTCTCCATATTCTTTTTTTTTGCTTTTCATTTTCAAATTTCATTTTTGGGCAAGCCATATCACCTACAAATATAAGAAATTTATAACTTTATATTAACATAAATATACAAAAATTATAATTTCTTCATATTAACATAAATATAGCGATAATATATACATATATAACTTCTTTATATTTGTTTTGACACTTATAATAAGATCGAACAAAATTGCTTTATAAAGTGTCGACAGACTTGGAAATGCTCGTTAAGCATACATAAGTGACAAAATTGATGGCTTCACAACGAAATATATATGGTTCAAATCATGTAAAACAGTCATGAATGTCGTGATATCTCAGCAATAAGTGTAACAACATGAATTACTATTTTATATCATCATAAATATATTATTGAAAAGATGCATGCGGCATTGACGCCAATTACAATTTATTTTTTGTTAATCTAATTAGTTAATTCCCCGCTAATTATGTTAGTCTGCCATGTGACTTTTCTAAAAAGCCATAAAATTTTGAAATTTTTATTTGAATTTTATATAATTTGGTCATATTTTACAATTAAAAAATAAATAAAACTCTAAATTTAGACATGCTAAATTTTATACAAACTATATATTATATTAGTAATAAATTTTAGTAATTTTTACTTGTTATAATTCAATGTTGTAGGGAGACGCATCTCCCACCCCCTGGGATGCATCTCGAGTACCGGGACGAGTTTTAGGTATAGGAGACGGGTACGGAGACATCTCCCATCCCTGGAGACGTCTTCCTGTTCGTTCTTGCATCTCCTACCTGTACCCACATCTAAACTTTGCGTGCCCAAAACATATAAATCCTAAACACATAAAAAACAATGTCGTCGTTAGCAGGGAAAGGTCGTCATTTGCATGCAATCAGGTCTAGTTCGAATTTTTATCCTTTTATTTTGTTTGAAACTCTAGTTTTTTTTGGTTTTTTTTTTTTTTTTGCTTGGCACTATTGTCTGCTGTTCACGGCCATGCCAAGCTTAATCTTTGTTTTTTTCTATGTTTTTTTTTGTTTATTGTTATAACTATAATCTATTAGACTATTACTATAACTATATAATAAGTTATAACTATATATTTATTTATTTTTAAAAAAATTAAATAATTTTAATTATATATATATATATATATATATATATATATATATATATCATTGTTATAACTTATAACTATTAACTTATAAGTTATAACTTTATATTTTTAAAATAATTTTAGTTTTATAACTATTTTAATTTTAATTTTGTAGTATATATTATTTATTTATAATTATATATATATATATATATATATATAGCCATCTCCTGGTACCCCCATCTCCTATTTTTCAAAAAATGGCATACAAGTACCCATACTTGTCTCCTGGCAACTACAAGTTATATATAATATTATATATATTTGATTTTTACAATATTATAAATTTCGTGGCCATAGCTCTAACCATTAAATCTATGTTGTTGTTTTTAAACTAAACAAGTTGGCGGATGGTTATATATATATATATATATATATATATATATATATATATAGTGTTGTAGGGAGACGTGTCTCCTTGTACCCCCATACCCGTCTCCCCGTACCTCCGTGCCTGCATCAGTAGTACTATATTTCTCGGTTTTTTTAATTATTTTCATATAATAATAAATATATATAATTATAATAATAAAATTTTAATATATTTAAATTATATATATAGTTGTTTCCCCATACCCCTGTCTCCTTTTTTTTAAAAAGGCGTACCCTGTACCCGTCTCCCCATACCCGTACTCGTACCCGTCGCCTGGCAACTATGATATATATATATATATATATATATATATATATATATAATTGAATTTTACATTGTTTGGTCATATTTTACAACTCAAAAAATAAATAATATGTTAGATTATTTTAGTAATAACTTTCACAGCCACAACTATAACCGTTAAATCCATGTTTTCTTATAAAAAACTTAAACATAAGTTGGTGGATATACATATATATATAACTTGGAGTTAAATATAATATTATATATATTTGAATTTTACATTGTTTGGCCGTATATAAAAATCCTAAGCATAAGTTGGTGGATGGTAATTTATATATAATTTTTTACTTGTTAAATATAATATTATATTATATACTTTGGCAATCATGGATTGGGGACCCCTCGACACTTAGTTGGCTCACACAAGTCGTTGGCTTACCATTATGACTCTCGCCCTTGCAACTAGTCATTATCAAAGTGGCTCATTTGAATGTGCGTGAGACTTGGCTGTTGATAAGGATTTTGGTTAAGGCCTCTGAACTCTGCAGTTGGCCATCATGGAGAAAGGAAAAGGGCTTAAGCTAGAGATGGATACTTCTTGGATGTTGCTCCTCCAAAGACTAGAGCACGAAAGGTGAAGGCAGACTTGCAATGGAAAACAAGGAAGACGGTGGTAAACAAATTTGCCACTTATATCGACAAAGAAATTTGGAATCCGCTAATGAGTGTTTGGTTGAAGATGTGGTCTGCTGCCACAAAGATGGATGAAGTTGAAGGCAAAGGCATTGCCAAGTTTATAAAGGTGTTAATGCTCAATCCAAAGCAGTCAATAAGCCACCACAATGTTTTTGATATGGCCCAAGCATTGAGTGGGCAAAAAACCTGTATTCTAATGTTGCAGGGACATATTCCCTCCATGACGAACATATAAATTTCGAAACCCGTGTGCACTCAGTAGGGTTGTAATGTGTTGATCACAGCCACATGACCCTGGATGGGTTTATGAAGGTAAATAAAGCACAAATTTTACTAATTGTGCAATTGGGAACTCAATGACCTATGGAATGCATGTTAAAGCCTCCATCATGCTACATGGAAGAGGATGAGGTGGCTCATGGCCAGGAGGAAGTTGTTGGTGCTGGTTTTGTTGAAGCAGGAGCGTCTCGAAAAGAGAGTCCTAAGGAGGTGATAGTTTTAGAATAAGATGCCTCTTGTCAAACTGCTAGTCTTGTTGGTTTTGTTATAATTGTAGACATATCTACCTGGTTCTACAAGGGGCTTGTCTAATTTGTTGGCCTCGCTATCCTCTAATACTGCTACTATGCTATGTTGTCTATTGTGCTAAAAAACCTTACTCAATTGGCAATAAATAAAAGTTTTTTTTTAAATTTATGATGCTATGGTGGAAAACCCAGTTTGTGTCTGGATTCCAGCTTGCAGCCCTTCTTTTCTTTCAAAAGAAGATAATTGGCAGTTTGGATTTCTTATCCTCCCTGCTAGATGGGTCTAGAGTCTTTTTTGGACTCTCTACTTTCTTCATTAAGATCCCCGACCATAGGTTAGCTTCTCACTAATCTTATAGTCAGGTCTGAATCTTTTTTTGGGTATTGAATACCTTTTCTTTCATCCCACTGTGGACGTTTCCCTGTGAAGTTTTTCATTATATTTTTTGTTCTAGGATAGGTTCCTAATTACCTTAGCATGCACACACACACACACACACACACACATATATTTGATTTTTACATTGTTTGGGCGTATTTTACAACTAAAAAATAAATAAAACCGTAGATTATATTAGTTGGTCATGAAGATGTCGATGCCTCCTCTCAGGTCGAAGGAGAGGAGCTTTTTGGTTCTAGAGAGGTGCAAACTCTTGCTCGGTGTAATTGCATGCTTTCAAAACCAAATATAGGCAAGAAAGGCAAGAGAAGTAGAAAGACAATGGCTGAATGTCTACAACTGGACGCTTTGAGCTCCATCGATGTTGGTACTCAATGGACAATGGAAGCCATTCTTTCCAGCAAAGGAAGAAAAATGCTTGCAGCTCTTCGTTGAGGGTTCTGTTTGCGGGAACCCTGCTCTGTTAGTTGTTGGAATGTCTGTGTGATCTCCCTCATCCTTTCTCAAGAATGTTTCATTTTGTGGGTTTCCTTGGCCTGGTAGGTTTCTTTGGTTTTTTGTTGCTGCATTTTGTCATGTTACCTAGTTTAGTGGTTTGTCTTTGTTGCTTGGCTCCTTTTGGTTTTTGGGGACTAGGCCCCCTTTTGTGTCTCAAACCCGGTTATTGCTCCGACCAAAAGCGTACATCTATTAAAAAAAAATAGTCGCCACAATCCTAACTTTTAAATCCTTGTTTTCTTATTAAAAAACTAAACATAATTAGTGGATGGTAATTTAAATATAATTTTTTTACTGGTAGTTTAGTATTGTGTGTGTGTGTATTAATGTTAGTTAAATATAATATCATATATATTCGACTTTTACATTGTTTGGCCATATTTTACAACTAAAAAATAAATAAATAAATCGTGGCCACAATCCTAACCATTATATCCATGTTTTCTTATAAAAACCTTAAACATAAGTTGGTGGATGGTAATTTATATATAATTTTTTCGCTTGTAGTTAAATATAATATTGCATATATTCTTTACTTGTAGTTAAATATAATATTGCATATATTTGATTTTGCATTGTTTGGCCGTATTTTACAACTAAAAAATAAATAAAACAATGGATTATATTAGTAATAAATTGTGACCACAACCCTAACTATTTATTAAAAAAACTTAAGCATAAGTTGGTGCATCGTAATTTATATATAATTTTTTTAATTGTAGTTAAATATAATATTATATATATTTAATTTTTACATTGATTGGCCATATTTTACAACTAAAAAATAAATAAAACAATCCACCATTGCGCACTAAACAAAATAAAATAAATTGTGGTGTTTAAAATCTTACCCTTTTTTCCTTCTATGCCTCTTATTTCGATCACTATCCTCTAGGTTTTTTCCAATTGGTTTCTGCATTTTTATTTTTATTTTGTTTCATTTTATTCAATGTATCTTATTTCTTTTTATATGTTTGATTTTTTTTTTTTAAATTGTGTCAGTTGTGTTATATTTTTTGTTTTTTTTATTTTTTATCATGTCAGATATTCATTAAAATCATAGTTCCACGGAGTTTCCTGACGGGGGAATGCAAGGACTGGTTTTCGGGATGGGGGGACAAGGAACCTAAGTTTGGGGATGGCGGGGGAACGAGGGGGTGGCGGTGGAGCAGTGCAAATACTTACAAAGCTACAAACTAGAAAGCAAAATAACTTTGAAATTTAAGCATTTGATTTGAATGAAGATTTAAAAATGTAAGCATTTGAATGAATCTCAAATAAATATAAGAATTTACAATTTAGAATGAATCATGAATCAAAAAACAATACAATTTTCAAACGAAACAAAAAATCAAAAATTCAAAGCATCAAATGCATATTGATAGGGCCTACCTTGTGGCTCAATTGATAAACTTGAAGACGGATAGGGTTTTTCTTGATTTCTCTATCCTCTTCTTGATCTCACTTTCCCTCTCCTAAAGCTCTCTCACTCTTGTAAACTTCTCCCTCTTAGCTTGTTGCCTCTACTTTTAGCTCTCTGCTTCACTCAATGAAGTTTTTGTGTGATTTGGAATGAGAGGGATAGGGTTTTTAATATTTATATGCTTGTGGGAGGCCATAGGAGTCGGGGTGGGACCCATTAGCAATTAGGGTTACGGTAGAGTGCTCACAAATCAAATGCTTTTTTAAATTTTTTTAAAAAATGCCTTTTTGGCGTCCATCGGTGCAGGGGACTCCTGCATGTTCCTAGGGGGTCAAGGGACATCTGGGATGCCCCTTTTTGAAGGGACGCCCCAGAGATACCCCCCCTTAGAGGGAAAGGTCCCAGGGGCGGCGGCGGTGAAGGTGCGGCAGGGGGACGTCCCCATGTCTCGGGGACATCCCCGTCCCGAAAACATGGGGACTTTTGGGGGAATACATCCCCGTGGAACACTGATTAAAAGTGAACACACTCACGACATTACAGCCTTTGAGCACCCCCCCAAATGCCATTGTAGGAATGCCCCTCAGAGTAATTAAAGAGAAATTTATGTAATAAAAATTTCATCCATTTCTTCCAAAACAAATGATGAAAGTAGTATATTAGTAAATAGATGCAACCATTAAGGAAACATTTTTTTTTAAATCCTTGATGGATAGAATTTGTTTGTACTATGGGCAAGGATACATGCTTATATAATTTTGTGATAATTTTCAGCTTACAGACCCTGCAACCACATATAACATCACTATTATGAGTCTTCTCAAAACATACAACCTCAAAGTGCATTTCTTACCTCAAAGTGCTTTTCTTATTTATTTTAATTCTCACATTAGCAACCACGGCAGACAAAACTGGTAGAATATGCTTCTCTCATAAACATTATGTAAATCAAACACAGCCAATTTCAGTAATGCTCATCTCCAAAACTCGTAATCTAATTGTCAATCTTGTCAAACAGTTTTTTAAACTCTGAAAAGAAATAGTTGAATTAATTTGATCCACCCTTATAGATATGGATGCATACAAGAATAGGTAAAAAGCTATTTGTGAGCAAGTTTCTTGATAACAACCAACAGCACAAAAATGATACATGCTTAAGCCTCTTAAACTCCTTGATAACAACCACGGATGAAAAAAAAGGTAGAATATGCTTCTCTCATAAACATTACATAAATCAAACAACACAGCCTATTTCTATATGCATATCTCCAAAATTCACAATCTACTTGTCAATATTGTCAAACACTTAAAAGAAATGATAAATTAATTTAATCCACCCTTAAAGATATGGATGGGTAGAAGAATGGGTAAAAAATTACCTGTGAGCAAGCTTCTTGATAACAACCAACAGCACAAAGTAAGTGTGCTCCTGACAAGGACATGTCAGTGCCCACCATATTTGCGGCAACAACCTAGGAAGGGATAAAGTACAAATGTCAATGTCAGAAGATTAGCAATGACAACATTACATTCAAGCAAGAGAAATCTTGTTGGACTCTAATTTTTCTAATTTACCTTAACTGTGAGCTCATGCAAGGCTGAAGAAACAGCAGACGAAAGGGCAACAGCACGAAGAGCATCAACATAGAAATAAGGGCTATCTGGTGGGGTAGAAAGTAACAATGTCACAGCAGCTTCAAGGTCGCCCACTGCTACAAGTCTGAACATGCCAGAGAAGCATTGCAATATTTCAATCATATAATGAATTTCAAATACACTGCAAGAAAAAATAAAAATCTTGATAAATTGAATAAAAATTTGAGATATCTAACAAACTATCCATTTTCTGTCGTTTCGAGTACATACAGAGCAATAAATTGAAATGCTACTACATATAACTGCAATATGCCAAATTTTGAAAGGGCAAGTATAGCATATTTTTTATGATCAGCTTAACTTGTGCTTCTGCCTCCAATTATGCCAAAAGAAAAGGATTCTTCAAGCATACCAAAATAAAATACAGGCATGAGCTAGTTTCAAGATAAAGATCTACTACTACATACGGATATAGCATAGTCTTAATATTCTAAACTCTAGTTCTGTATTGAATACTCGATCCTTGCAGCTACAAGGAAAATAAGATATTGACCAGCAAAATTGAATCTATTCATGTAGTATGTTGTACAATTTAGGATATGCAATATTTTCAAACTATTGGAATCACCTGTGGATAGATGAAATCAAAGAATTAAACCTGAGAACAAGCTGACTTCAAGTTGGCAATATTCAACTTTCTAACAATCAATAGCAATTTTCTAATCCGACTCCTGTGCACCTTGCTAATAGATGATTGGAGAATTCATCGTTCTAATCATATAGTGTTAGTATCCTTTAAAATCATCTTTACTAAGTGTAGAAACCATAAATCATTCTCAGTTGCAAGTGTTAGTGTCCTTTAGAGGCATCTTTGCCAATTGTAGAAACTATATATCATTCTCAGTTGCCACACACCAAAACTGAAAGCACATTCATCTTCTGAATAAACAACCATGTGATGATGAAAACATCAGAATTAAGACCACAATTTCTAACCAAATCCTTTACACAAGAAAAATTATGTGACGGTTCATCCTACGGATTCCAATTTGTACCGCCATGCATGCTCTTGCTTGTCACCCTAGTGGGTTTCATTATACTTATAGAGGCGCCATCCTGAAATTGATTTCCAGTTGAAATCAAATCAAATTATGTTATTGTCCACAAGAGACTAAAATTAATAAGTACATAAATAATATACATGGAGGAGAGCATACACCATTTCTGATCTACGCCCACTCTTCATCAACTTGAAAGTTGATATCCTATGGTACAAAAGAACTCCAATTTTTTTGAAATGAAAGTTCATCTAGGATGCAAGCTTTATGCTTGCATTTTGAAAGGAGACAAGCAAATATACCTTAGCAAAAATTATGCTGCTCATTGGATACCATAAAGGCATATGATATTATTAAATGGTAGGCAATCTTTAGTAGGAAAAACAAACAACACACGTTTGAGGAGAGGTGGGACAATGAATTGGATGAAAAAAATTCACTCATATTGAATCATTGAACACTACATACATTATATTATATGTCTGGACTAGATGGCATGACTCCAGTAATTACCTGTAAAACTAATTTGTCATGTTATGTTCTAATTTATTGTTTTAACATTAATGTTATTGAATAACTTACATAGATTATGTTGTAATGAACCCCTAACACCCTACAACTATGACCTAGAACTTTACGTCAAATAAGCAGTACAATGCTTCTCCAACCCCCACCCCCGTTGATTGATTATTTTGTTTACATTGACTCCCAGCCCGTCCCTACCTTATTGCACTTGTCCTTGCTGAGCGCCTTGGTAAAAATGTCAGCAACTTCATCTTGTGACCAGCAAAAATACAATTCAATTTCTTTGTTTTGAATGTGTTCTCTTATATAATGATGATGTACATCAAAATGTTTTGTTCTGGCATAAAATACAAGATGGTACCATTTTGCTTCTTACACTACAAAGGTGTTAATTGTGTTCTTTCAATCTTCAAATCACACAGTATTCTGTGAGATTAAACCGCTTCATACATGAACCAATTGGTGCTGTGTACTCTGCCTCAATATATGACCTGCAAAAAAATACTACTTTTCAATTACCTAAGATATCACCCAATCCTGAGACTAAAGGGTAGCCTCATGTTGACATTTTCCCAAGGAACCTTCCCAGTCTGAACCAGTATAACCACGTAGACTGAAATTTGCATTCTCTTCAAACATAACATCAATATTCAGTATACCTAAAATCTCTCTTAGCTACATTCCAAGGTACCATTGTAGGAGTGTTCAAAAACATTGAAAATATTTAAATTGGGAAATTTAAGTCTAACAGTTGTCAAATAAACCAAACCACCAACTAATTGCCAACACAATGTTACATCCACAGATTCTTGCCGGTCTTATTTAGATAGGTTAGTCCAACTTCTACAAGAGTTTTTCAAGAATATAAAATCCACCATTTTCTACTTTTCTAGACCTATAAAGCATGTTTTGCATGCAAAACAGATCATCTATTTTCTTGCTGACAAATTTCAATATACAAACAATAGTTATTAGACCTAAGTCTGTCGTCTTAAATGTTGTACACAATCTTTTTTTCCTCTATCAACCACGACCTACTACCTGTAAGAATTAAAATATCAACATAAACAATCATTATAATATCTCACATTATGTAATTTAATATACACATCAGGATCAGATTATAGCATCTTTTAAAACCAATGGACCTGAGATATATTATAATCTTCTTGTCATGACCCTGTTTGACTACATTTATTTCCTTTCTTTTAATGGTTTAGTTATAAACTATTTTAAACTATTTGGGACATATTTGTTTGGATTACTGTTGTGATACAATTCTGTAATCTATGTTTGATCAATTGTTGATTGTTGTTTAGATAGTTTGTTTCATATGTTTTTCATTAGAGCATTGAATGTTTCATGCTTAATGAGTTATGATTCAATATGCGGTTCAGTTATATTATTGTATTTAATGTTATTATTGCATTTATCGCTCTCATACAATACGGATATTGCCGATGGTCTGTTATGACTGCAAGTACTAGATATAAGCTAGGTTGGATATGACTCCAAGCAATCGGGTGAGGCTGAGAAAGTGAAATGAAAAGAAACAGTGAACTTAAAAATTGCCAATACTGAACTTTGACTGTTATTATATTCTGAGTCATTTTATAGGTTTGACTTAATTGCTGAGTGTTTATCATATTGGATTCATGTAGTGTCTCGGCTAAATTCCCTTCCAATTTTCCCCTTCAAAATTTCTGAGTTCTATGTGTTGACATTTCATCAAACACTTTGGAATAAGTCACTGTATGAATTTTCTAAGTTTGTATCGTGTAAAGATGTTTTGTTTCAGTGACCATTTCACAGAGTATGCATTGGTGTGTTCATAGCTTCATAATGTATACCAGACATTTATACAAACAGTTTGCAGGAAATTTCTGATATAATTTTATGAGTTTGTTTGGTCATGGAATGGTTTGTTTGAATGATTCAATTCATTGAACACCCACTATGTCATTTGACACACAATAGATAGCAATCATTTGAATAGACAGTTGACAATTTAAATTCAATTGAGACATATAATTGAATGCATTTATACTAGTGTTACAACTCGGAAAGAAATACAGAAATAAAAGTCACAAGGGTTCCAAACCTCAAATATATATCTAGGGTGATACTTGAGAGTGCAACCATTAATAGAACTGTTATACGGTACTTTTTACTAATAGTTTGCCTCCCATCTACAGCAGCAAGGAGGGTATAAACTCCCTTAGAAGCTCCAGCTCATTTCCCAGGTGCGGTAACCAGCAAGATGAGGCTCCCAAAACTATATAGAACAGCAACCAAGTACTAAACTTCATGTGGTCTCCTTACACAGCATTTACATGTATGCTTGGGCAGCGGCCAGCATTAACATAGTCTGAAACTAAAGTAAAGGCAGCGCCTCACTTCATACCCCAGACAAAACCCTTCATTAGCCTCACACAAATTACAGTTGCAGCACCATTCACGTCACTGCAGCGACACTATTCCCATCACTGTAGCGGGTCACTATTCACATCACTGTGGGTTAAACCTTTACAACAACAATATGAATGATTCAATGAAAGTTAGCCACGCCTCCAATCTGCCTGTATACTATCTAAGCAAAGGTATAGCAATCCACAACCCTTTTTAACCAACGCCCAGCCAAGAAAGATAACAATGCATGTTGCCAGCAAAATATGTAAAGCAATAAACCCTTCAAACCCTACCCCTGTGTATCAATGCAGCTTCAATGTTGGGCGACTAGTATCACACAGTCTCTCCAAACCTCCCTCAAATCTCACACCCAGCTCTGTAAATAAAAACCAACACAAATACGCCAATCTTCAAATTTAAAAGATAATGTCATTACCTCCAAGTTTGCAAATGAAGTGCAAACATAGACTCTGGATGAATCTATCGGCAATCACCCAGAGAGGATCTTTCACCACCGTGGATGATATTCTCCAAGAGGGATTTCATCCTCTAGAAGTTTGAGATGAACTAGGTTCAATCTCCTGAACCACAAGGGTTTCGAAAAGAGAAATAGAATAATTTGCATATCCCCAAATGAGCCCACAAACCTTCTTTAATAACTTTTTTCGCCAAACTTTTCAGAAGCTTCGATTTAATTTACTTTTAATTAAAACTCTCCTTCAGCTCCGAAAAAGACCTTTTAATTAAATTAATGATAATTTGGCATGCAAAGTCCCCATTTAATACATCCAAGATTTAAAACGTTTCATCCCGGTTTAGACGAGTTATAACACTAAGGTGCATTTTAAATATTTTAAATAATATTTAGCAACCTTAGTAAAATTATTAAAATAAAATCATTAATATACTCATTTTGCGAAAACTACCGAAATCTATCGGAATCGAAAACTAACTGCACTAGAGTGGTCCCAATGAAAACTAATGATAAACGAAACCGCCCAGGTGACTTTCTATATATAGATGCCCTCTCTAAGATTCTTGGGGAGCACACTAGAAGCCAAAAATCACCCCGAGAAACATCAAATAACTCCTCTAAACCATCTGAGCTCACGGGTAACATCATATTACCCCTCTGATCAAGGTGACACAAACCCAAAAAGCCATCTCCAACTGCAAAGCAAGAGAACCCGAAAATGGAAACATTACAATCCGCCTTTCCCAAAGATTGCTTGCCCTCAAGCAATGCCAATACACCCCCACAAACATCAAACTGAACCCAAGTGTATTATTGGGGTCCCAAGTCAATCTATGCAAATGTCCACCATGTTGTCGTTGCACTACTCTGATAAAAACTATAAACTCATCATGCTCCAGTTGCGCTCTCAACCCTTGCGACCTGAAAATGTGAACATCACCAACACCCATACTGAAATACATGTGAGGGTTGAAATTTGTATCATGAAAAATCTCCTGCCAAGGTGCCACAGTGAGATCTATAATCCCACTGTCTAACACAATCCTAGGCAACATGAAGTATAATCTGCTCAAATCCAAAGGATAACCCTCAGCATATCTCCTCACATTATCCCGGAAATGATACCAATCAGTCCCTAACCGTACGCCGTTAAGAACAATGCCATCCCGATCATACACTGATAACCTCTCACCAACACCTAATCTCCAAGTGTCAATATGCTCATATCAAGCACACTAACTCAACCAATCGATCGCAATCACCATAGTGACATCTGTGGATATATCCATCAATAGCTCGAACTGATTGCAGTATCCATCATTCATACTAGTGGGAGCTAGTAATAAATGTTCAAGCTCTGTAAATCCTCCCACAAACTGTTGCCAAAAACCCTGCAAGTACTCAACGTCCACCTGCCCATAAATTGATGTTGACATACACTACAAAAATATGCTAAGGCAGCAACTATCATAAATCGGTAATGCCTCATTAGAATTCCAATCCCAGATGCCATAGTGACAAACTCGTGCACACCAATCCACACAATCAGCAGCTATCATCAACGCAAAGTCTGAAAATATCATGATCAGCACCATGGAACAGCCCTTACACATTAATGTGTAAGTAGGAAACCAAAGAACCAAATCTGAATACCCTTCCTCAATTTGATATCCATTGCAGTTATGTGTTTCCATGAAGTGAGGTATAGTAAAACTTTCATTGGTGTCTTCATGAATATCATGCATACCTTCACCCACTTCAAGATGGCTATCATTGTCTACTGATTCCAAAGATGTATCACGCTGAAATCTGCCTCCATTACATGTTATATCTGCTATCTCATGGCTGCACGCTGCACCTTCATGTGAGAAATGATCCTCAAGCAGGTTCCAATCTTTATCAACATACTGACCCTCTCCAAAATGGGAAGTGCTGAAATCATTATGCAACATTTCATTCTTATGGAGTTCATCAAATCTTCCAACAATTTGTTTGATCTCCATAATCCTTGTGTCACTTTCTTGAACTTTGGATGTGACTATAATAGAATTTTCCACTTTGTATAAAGAAAAGTGAGCCATACTCAATTGTAAGCAAAGATCATCAATCTGAATTTTTGCTTCTTGAAGGGCCACTTGAGTGGACTCCAAGGAACCCCTAGTGTTCATAAGCTCAAAGGTAAGATGGTCAACCTCTTCCTCTTGCCCTCTCAATGCATATGAATAGATTTCAGCGAGGTTGAGGAGATGGTCACGATCTAAAAGATGTAAATAGTCTGATTTCTTTGTCACCAAGGCTTCCTTGATTACTTGTAAACTAGCATGAGAAGATTCTTCTTCAATACCTTTTTGTCTTCTCTCAAGTTGAACCTTCCAAAGGTGATCTTCAATCAGTTTGTGAATTCCATCATAATGTGTCAATGCTGCAACAATCTTATCTTCACTAACCTTCAATTGGTTCTCCAAATTATGTGGATTCTAGGGCTTATGACCAACTTCTGCTTCACATGAAAAATCATCAAATTGGTCTTGGAGGACTTGACTCACACAACTGGCTTTTTCAACGTCATCATCCATGCACACCTGCGGATTTCGAACTAGGGCAGCATTAGTCCCACACATAGAATCATCTTCAATACCATGATTAGGTGTTATAACACCAGAGGGCTCAATTTGCTCTTTGTACTCATCACCCAACTCAGTTAACTCATTGGATGATGTGATGCATTTTTCATAAGAACATTTTGGGACAGCATTATGATCAAACATATTATCCTCAAAGGAATCTGTTTTCTCTTCACAAAGCTTATCAATGACAATCTCTAAATCACCCACATAGAGACTTGTGCATTTTTCACTTGTAACATCAATTGATTCCTTTTCCTTGCAACCCAAAGTGTCTCCCTGCTGCAACAACACAACATTGGTTCCATCTTCCTCATTGAACCCACATATGTGATTAGGAGCCCAATCCCCGTGACATGAAAAACAACGCTGCTCTTTTCTCATTTGGTTTTTGCTCATTTTGGGTGATCCTGAAACTTGTATAGCAAATGAGATTAATTCTTCTTCAGTCAACTGTCCCTAGAACTTCTCAATTTTTTGCTCAACCAATCTTGTTGAGAAATCATAAGCTGCGGTTGAGACATGTTGCTCCTTTCTCCAAATGACTAACAAATCTTAGTGCAACTGTTTGCGAATATCATCATCTTCATCTAAAATCAAGGACAAAATAGTTAGCATACTAGTTTTAACATTGTCTAAATGTCATTCCCTAATTATGGCTATAAAGCAGTGGAACATCTGAAGAATCAATTCATCACACCCAAGGTCCATCATACAAAGGCATTAACCTAACCTTTGCCACAGTTTTCAGTATTTAAACTCTCTGACCAAAGGTAGGGCTTTTGACATCATGTAACCCCTGAAAACACCCCACAATCAGCTGGAGTATTTCCCTCATGATGTCATCATCATAGGGTGCATTCGGAGCTGCAATTCTTACAACTTCACTAATACAAGTGACAACTGCAAGTCTTACCTCTTCATCCTGATGTCTCGTCAGCACTAGCTTAACCAAAGAGTGCACCAATGAAGACATAGCTTTGCACATCGGTTGGGAAGGTGATTGACCAACATTGCATAGACTACTTTCCGCTTCCTTCAACATGCTGAGAAGAACTATCTTTGACGCAAGTGTTTTAGTTTCTAACCTATATATTTCAGTTTCTCTTGAAGAGCTTTGGCAGCCTCTTGTTCTTTATTCCATTTCCACACAAACCTACGCTGATCATGTATCATAGATTCAAGCAAAGAATCCATGCGATTGTTGGAAGTAGCCATGATACACAAACTGAAATTTTGATCTGTCGCTGATCAACTGAAGTTGACCTTTCACTATTCCCCCTCACACTCTGATACCACTGTAGTGTCTCAGCTAAATTCCCTTCCAATTTTCCCCTTCAAAATTTCTGAGTTCTATGTGTTGACATTTCATCAAACACTTTGCAATAAGTCACTGTATGGATTTTCTGAGTTTGTATCGTGTAAAGATGTTTTGTTTCAATGACCATTTCACAAAGTATGCATTGGTGTGTTCAGAGCTTCATAATGTATACTAGACATTTATACAAACAATTTGTAAGCAATTTCTGATATAATTTTATGAGTTTGTTTGGTCATGGAATGGTTTGTTTGAATGATTCAATTCATTGAACACCCACTATGTCATTTGACATACAATAGATAGCAATCATTTGAATAGACAGTTGACAATTTAAATTCAATTGAGACATATAATTGAATGCATTTATACTGCTGTTACAACTCAAAAACAAATACAGAAATAAAAGTCACAAGGGTTCCAAACCTCAAATATATATCTAGAGTGATACTTGAGAGTGCAACCATTAATAGGACTGTTATACAGTGATTTTTACTAATAGTTTGCCTCCCATCTACAGCAGCAAGGAGGGCATAAACTCCCTTAGAAGCTCCAGCTCATTTCCTAGGGGCGGTAACCAACAAGATGAGCCTCCTGAAACTATATAGAATAGCAACCAAGTACTAAACTTCATGTGGTCTCCTTACACAACATATACATGTATGCTTGGGCAGTGGCCAGCATTAACATAGTCTGAAACTAAAATAAAGGCAAAGCCTCACTTCATACCCCAGACAAAACACTTCATCAGCCTCACACATATTACTATAGCAGCACTATTCACATCACTGTAGCAGTACTATTCCCATCACTGTGGCAGCACTATTCCCGTCACTGTAGCAAGTCACTATTCACATCATTGTGGGTTAAACCTTTACAACAGCAATATGAATGATTCAATGAAATGAAGCCACGCCTCCAATCTACTTGTATACTATCTGAGCAGAGGTATAGCAATCCACAACCCTTTTTAACCAAAGCCCAGCTAAGAAAGATAACAATGCATGTTGCCAGAAAAATATGTAAAGCAATAAACCCTTCAAACCCTACCCCTGTGTATCAATGCAACTTCAATGTTGGGCGACCAGTATCACACAATCTCTCCAAACCTCCTTCAAATCTCATGCCCAGCTCTGCAAATGAAAACCAACACAAATACACCAATCTTCGAATGTAAAAGATAATGTTGTTACCTCCAAGTTTGCAAATGAAGTGCAAACATAGACTCTGAATGAATCTATCAACAATCACCCAGAGAAGATCTTTCACCACCATGGATGATATTCTCCAAGAGGGGTTACGTCCTCTAGAAGTTTCAGATGAACCAAGTTCAATCTCTTGAACTACAAGGGTTTCGAAAAGAGAAATAGAATAATCTGCATATCCCCAAATGAGCCCGCAAACCTTCTTTAATAACCTTTTTTGCCAAACTCTCCAAAAGCTTCTATTTAATTAAACTCCCCTTTAGCTCTGAAAAAAACCTTTTAATAAAGTAATGATAATTTGACACGTAAGGTCCCCATTTAATACATCTATGATTTAAAACATTTCATCCCAATTCTGACAAGTTATAACACTAATGTGTCTTTTAAATATTTTAAATAATATTTAGCAACTTTAGTAATGACAAGTTATAACACTAAGGTGTCTTTTAAATATTTTAAATAATATTTAGTAACTTTAGTAAACTTATTAAAATAAAGCCATTAATATACTCATTTTGTGAAAACTGCTGAAATGCATCGGAATCAGAAACTAACTGCACTGGTGTGGTCCCAATGAAGAATAACGATAAACGAAACTAACTGGATGACTTTTTATAAATAGACGTCATCTCCAATATTCTTGGAGAACACACTAGAAACCAAAAATCACCCTGAGAAATATCAAATAACTCCTCTAAACCATTTGAACTCACTGGTAACATCAAATTACTCCTCTAATCAAGCTGACACAAACCCCGAAAGCCATCTCCAATTGCAAAGCAAGAGAACCCGAAAATGGGGACATTACAATTCAACTACCTTACTATGATGGTCTTTAGTCGGTTTCGACTTCTTGTTCAATCATTGCTTTACTCAGTTGTTGATTTCAATTCTTAAGTCTGATTCGATACTTGTCAATTTTTCAACATTATATTGTTCTTCGAACGCTATCTTATTCGCTAACGGAATCTTGTTTTGCGTTCATATTCTTGAGTGACATATTTGTCACAGTCTTATTCATTTTGGCTTAAAGGCATTAGTCATTGATTTTGTTTCAAAGGCATGTTAACATTTGAATGTCTTGGCACTTCTTTTAATTGCATTGAAGGTCTTTGTTGAATGCGACTTTTGTTGCATTCATTGTTTAACTAGACCAAGTCATAGCTTGGCTTTGGTTAAGTAAAAAGGGTCACGACCCACCTTGGGGCATGGCATTAGTTGAGGTGTTTGTTTTGTTGTTTAACTTTGTTTGATAGCACTAGCTCGCCATTCGATAAAAATGAGTTGAGAGAGTTTCAATCTTATTAGGGTTCTTGTATGTTCATTTGGCTTTGTCATTTGGAAGCTCTGTGCTTGAGGAAGCTCTACCAGAATTTGGGCATGGCGGCCAAGAGAAATAGGAATGCGGTTAGTTGCATCAGTTTCTTTTGGAGTTTGAACTTTAGTGAGTCATTTGTATTGTCGCCCATGCAGGAGTTTTTTTTAGAGTTTTCTGATGGTTCGAGTTGGCTTAAATGGGTCTACTGATCTTTTGAATTCACCATCATTTGCATTCTTTTGACTAATATACAAGTATTGTATTTAAAATTCTGAGTGGTTTTATAGTTATACCTTGCTAGTATGGATTGGGTGCTTGGTATGAAAATAAAACACAGTCATTTTATTATTCTATGGCATACAAATGAAGTGTTGTAGTGGCTTGTTTGCGTGATTAAAACCCTGTAAGATTTGAGTTCAAATCTGACTTATATTTGTTGTTTAACAAAAAGATTTTTAAAGCCATTACGGTTTCGACCATGGCATACAAAAGATAGTTTTAAATATGTATGTTGTGAAGATCCATTTTTTTTTTTTTTATGAAAGTTCTTTTAATATAGCTGGTTATGCCATTTAGGGCTATGATTGTGCATGATTTAATGGGTTCTTGTTGTTTTTGAAAAGTTTGGTTATGAATTTGAAACCCTAGCTTTATACTTCGAGTTTTATTTGGGTTGGTTGTTATGAATAAACAAAACGTTGTGCTTTTTTAGGCCGCAGCCTTAGTAGAATATAATGAAATGTTGAGTTGCAAGTGGGGTTCGAGATTTTGCTTAAAATATTGATTTATTACTATTATTTAATGTGTTTCAATATTAGCCGTACGGTCAGGGTATTTGATTTGGTCATTATGAGGTTTTTGACTTATGATGAAAGTCTATTTTTAGTCACTTGATATCGATTATATGCATGATTGTTTGACTTTGAGTTATGGATTATTTTGATGATTTGCATATATCATGAGTTTTTAAATCTGGTTTGACTTTAAATATTCGTATCAATGATTTCAGTCATTATTATCATTACGAGTTAGTGATAATGACCTCAGGATCTTTTTATCATGACTTTTCAATTGACCTTGTTGGTCAACATTGAGCTGGCACTTTAAAGACATTTGATGTTGTTTTATTTGATTAGTTTGATTGATTTTTTCTTCACTGACTGTGTGAATATGTTACCTTGCATGAGAACTTGAGTTGAGTTTTGATGTCGTTATTAGACTGTTGTAAGTTTGATAACTTTTTCATGAAGGTTTTATAATGTTTTGAGTATACGACTTAGTTCGTTTTTTGAAAGTTATTTAAGTCATTTAAGTTCATTTTTCTTAGATGTAAATATTTAAAGAACAATGTTTGTATTCGAAGTTACTAGCATTAATACAATTGCATTTATTTTGGGAGTTGTACCCTAACGATGGATTGGAGTTTGCAGATGCAACGCCATGGATTGCACTCTTAATATTCAATTTTAGAATGCTTTAAAACGAGCTTTAACAGTTAGAATAACGGCAAAGGTGTTAGTGTTATTAATTGTGCATGTAAACAATCTTGTTTGAATGTTTTCATCAATTGGTTTTGTTATGTCAAGCGCAGTTGACACTGTTACCTTCCTCACTTCTCTCGTCTTGTCGGAATCACATCCAACTGATGGATGGGGTGGTCTAGAGCCACTTATGGTTGGGCTCATTGGGATTGGAGGGGTGGGCATTTGCAACATTGGATTGCGTGTAGAAGATTGTTTGTTGTACTTCTGATTTAGTTATTTTGACAGTTGATTGTAAAATGAATTGATTAATGAATGTACAATTAACTTCATTATTTATATGGAAGTTCATCAATTATGTGATGCAAGGTAAATATAATGTTTAATTTTGCAAATTCAAATTAGTGTATGCAAGTTGACTTATAGTTGTAATTAGAGTTTGATCTTTTAAATATCAAATTATTCTTTATGTTGTCAATTAAATAAATGACTATAAACATTCATTGTGGCATTTGATATTGTGAAATTCTAGCTACGTGATTTAAATGGATTCATGCATTAGTTTCATAATTGAACTTATAAGTGTTATGCTTAAATTTAGAAGGC
Organism: Torreya grandis; assembly: GCA_037957365.1. NCBI lineage: Eukaryota > Viridiplantae > Streptophyta > Pinopsida > Cupressales > Taxaceae > Torreya > Torreya grandis. Next base: position 1,053,950 of record JARHVA010003800.1, on the reverse strand, counting down.
GGGTACATTTATTTGCATAGTTGTACAAGTTTATTTAGTTATCTTGTATTATGAATATCTTGTTAATCTTGTCCCTTGCTTGTTTGTGAACTTTGTAATGTGTTCCATAGCTTTGCATTGCTTTTGGAAATAGCCCTTCCCAGGATTACTGCTTGTTACTTTTGAATTTGATAGATCTTGGTTATGCAAGCTTAGTATGATGATTCTTTTGTTGAATTTATCTTACTTCCTATAGTTATTTGTTGAACTTTTCTGGTTTACCCATTGAGGTATTTGTTGTTGTATAATCTATGCAGATACTCGGGTAAATGTATAAGTTAGTGACGGCTTTCCCAGAAAGGCCACAGTAAAGTACGCAAATAGGCATGTGTGAGTGTTTCTGCACTAACCCACTTTTATCTGAATACTAAGTGGTTAAAACGCTTCCTAATGAAGTCCTCATTAATTTATGGACTTGGTCTAGTTCCTGTGTTGACTATGACACAGTTATACAACTCACTTTGTCTTTCCGTGCTAAACTCTAATTAAGTATTTGTACCGTAGTTGTTTATCTCGGTGTTATAAAAAAAAATTGTGGTTGTTACACTTCTTGTACTATCATTAGAGGAATGTTTTTCATCAATATGAAGATTTGATTACCCTGCAAACACAAATTTTCTTTACCGTATTTGTTTTCCCAGTTCCCCATACAACAGAGTACTCTTAACATCCATCTGATGGACCTCCCAACAAAATTGTCCACTAATGGCCAAAAATTCTGATTGTTATTAATTTGACAGTGGGTACAAACGTTTCCTGATAATCTACAACTTTATAAGAAAATCCTTTTGCAAATACCACAGCCTTGCATTTGTCAATTGACCCACTTACATCCTACTGCTGCTTTACCTAGTCCATTTTTTCATTAAGGAATCATATTCTACTTTCAGATCTGTAATCCATTGTTGCTTCTTATTAGCTTTGCAAATGAAACCAGATCATGAGAGTTAATCAGTACAGCGGATCGCTGGAGAATGTTTGTTAGTACTATAGGCCATGATAGTGGGCTTCGTAGTACTATTGGAAGTGCATTTTGAGAATCAACCCGAAATACTTGGCAATTTAAAGTTCATATTTTTTGGTTTATACTTTAAGATATTTTAATAACAGACTTGCATGCAGCTTCAGAATTACATGTTAACCTCCTTTCTTGCACCTGTGCAGCAGAGGGGGCATCCTTCCCTACAGCTTGACCCAAATGCAAGGAAGATAACAAGATTTCAGGATTTATTTTGATCGAGACTTCAATATTGAAGATTTTTTTTTCTGTATGATTAGCCAAGCTATTATGTCTGACTCAAGATCGAAGATGCTGCTGTAACGATATATTCCTGATTTCTTATTTTCCAGGTCATCCAAATTCAATAAAGATTCCACATGCCTGAATTTATTCTGAAGATGATTTTGCTCTATTAAAATCTAAAATATCTATCTGATTTCTGAAGATGGAAGCGTATTTCAGAAGATCTTTCTAAGTTCGCAAGTACATGAGAAAGAGGTGGTTCATTTTCTAATATACCAAAAAGTCCTTGTGGTCAATGTAACTCATGTTGTAAAAGGTGATTATGTAAGTGCAAATGGAATAAGGTGGCATTCAACCACCATCATCTCCCCTTTTCCCAAGATATAAATAGGATCTGGTTGATGTAGGGGATTATCCACTAAACTTCTGAAACTTTGTATTCTGAATTCTAATTAATCTGATTGTCATGCAATCCAGTGTCACTCATGTAACGAATGGGGACACTTTATTCATTATTTTCTGAACAAGTCACGAAGAAGTTCATTGTGAATGTGTAGATGTGTGGACCCAGAGATGATGCTGGAAACAATTCTATGCATAAAGTTGTGTTCAAGGTGAACATGCTAAAACCCGAGTGTAATGCAGTAATAACAAGGGCATGAGATAAGAAAAAATTTTAAACTCTTCACCTGACAAGAGAACACAATGGACACCTTGCAAATCAGATAACGTAATACTTAACCAAGCTAGAACCCCAATGTATAACTCATTAGTCCTGACTCCTGATGTGTTTGTGCCTTATTTCTACTATCCAATATACATTCTATCAAGGACTTCACCCCCAAAATTCACACCTACATTTGCCACTTGTTTGCTAGTAGTTATTTTACTCCACTCTCATACAACTGACTAGTTCGCCCCTTAGTTCTGCACTTAGGGAGCACATATTCCCTGCCTAGGCTAGTCCTCCAAATAAATTGACATTTCATTAAGAAGCATAATCAAGGACATGAAATCCAAAACCAATGAGTGTAGACAGACTTGTTATGTTGTTACTAGTCAGCATTAATTAGTAACGAACATCATGTTTTGTTAAGCGGTTGGGGTAACTGCCAACCGCCACATATTGGTATTCAAACAGCATGTTTCCGAAAGGGTAGGGCACTTGTACCAGGTCCTCCATGGATTGCTTGAATTGTATCAAGAACTCTTTTATGAATATAAAACTGCCATGGTTCTGATACTCTATTCTGCCATGGTATGTTATGCAATTAATATTCTATATACATTGTTATTGGTAGTTTAGTATCTTTGTAATCATTCTACATTTTAGCGTTGTTGCTTTAAAACTAGCATTGGGTCAAGCCTAATTGGTTTAAAAAGAAACAGTGAGTCAAACATTCACATTGATGACCACACATAAGATGGAAATTTAATGAGTATACCAGTTCAATAAGCCGTTGAGACAAACCAACAACAAGTGGACGACTTGCAAGGGACTTCAAGTACTAGGATCATTTTGTACGGAAGCACGTGAAAGAAGAATCTGAAAGAACCCCCAATCCCACTGAAACTATATTAGGCAACAGGGCTGTAATTGAAGACAGAGACCAGCTGCTTGACCAACTACCAAGACTTCTTACAAAGCACTATCTTGTGTTACAAGACCAGACTTCTTGCAAGGCACTATCTTGTGCTACAAGACCTTCAAGCAGAGTGTGGCAGGGAAAACCAATGACATCAAATTTTGCACAGGTACTAGGAAAGCTGTCGTTGTGCAGATGATGAAACTTTTAAAGATCAATGTCGTACACAAAGGCATTAATGTCATTAATTCCATATAAAGGCGTGCAAAGAAGACATCATGGAAAGGTAGACCAAGAAATTAGACGATCTACCAGACTCTTGGAACAACAAGAGTGGAGAATGAGGCGGCGACAAGAAGCAGCTACCTCTGCAAAACCTTCACAAAAAGTACAAGACAATAGTGAAAGCCAAATCTGAACCATTAGCCGAAGCTAAAGCATGAACCGACACTGGGGAAGAATCCTATTAAGGATTCAACAAGTATCGGTGCAATGCACACTGCTCAAAAGTTCATTACAGGTCAAGGTTGTGAGGCGACTACCCCTTCCAGAGGTAAGAAGTTCTCACCTTGCCAACTGAATATAGTTGGTAAGCCCTGCAGAAGATTCTATAGAATCCAACGAGCATTGAACGGAGCCCCCTCTGTCTGAGGGAAGTCTGCGGATTGAAACAGAGCTCAAGACAGAAGCAGAGAGAGCTGTGTATAAAATGAATACCCTCAAGATAGAATAGCTCTTGTTTGATGAGAGAGAGCCAATCACTTCAGAGCATCAAGAACCACCAATTGAAAAAAGTAGTATTGAAAGGGGGCATGACTATGGGAAAGAGAGGGAACAAATCCCTATTGGAGGAAGGTTCAAGCATAGGGATGAGTCTTAAGAGTGTAGAGGAATGTCTAGCGCCGACCTTCTCAAAGAACAGAATCGTGTTTCAACAACCCAGTCATAAACAACCTATAACCAGAACTATGTACCCACCAATTTCATCTCTAGAACAGTAAAAGTTGTTGAAATTCACCAAAGATGGACCAGAGGATCCTATATGGCATTGTTATTAGACATGTATTACAATCTTGAAAGTAAATGGGCTCTTTAATGAATGGTTGTGGTTGTGGCATTTTCTAGCCATACTTCGAGGAGTGGTAATTGACTAATATGCATATGCTCTAGCCATCTATAATTGTTCTTGGGAGAAACTTGGGAAATACTTCAAGAAGGAATTTTGATTCTTGAGATATGACAATGAGATGGTTTCCAAAATCTATAATACCCGTCAAGGCAAGCATGAGAATGTTTGAGCATATAATTCGAGGCTCAAATAACTACTGAGCAAGCTCAAAAAGGAACATGTCAACAAATTGACGAAGGAGAGAGTTCATTAGGGGATTAGTATCCTCGTTCAAAAAGAAGATGAAGGTGGTCCCATCTTGTTCCTAAGTTGACACATACAACAAAGCCATGGGCATTGAAAGTAAAAACAAGACATCCTCACATTCGAGGAGTGAAGATGAAGACTATGGTACCAGTCATGACAGGGACTTAAAATCCTTTAAAACTCTCTAGAGAGACATGCTTGAATAATGAGGGAGTTGAAAAAGTATATCAAGGAAGAAAAAAAGGGCATATGGTGCACGGACAGCAAATCAAAAAGACATAATGCAGCCAATTGTCCGAGGAAAATGTTCTACGAGATTTTCCATGTGACAGGTCATGGAGTCAAGGATTACCCATGAGATCAAAAAATTAAGGGTACACAAGTACTCTTCACTCAAGGAGAGTCGTCAACACCACCTACCACTCCAACGAAGAATCAAATGAATAAGGATGCATCCCCTGGCGGGCACCATTGCCAGAGAAACAATAACAACAAACATTAGAACAATATCGGTGGTGATGGTGGTCACATCAAATACAACAGCCAAGGTTAGAAATGCAATGAATGGGACCATTTCCCCAAAGATTGCCCCACAAATCAAAATAAAAGTAGACTTCTCTACGAAGGGTGTGGGCCTAGAGACCATAACGATGCTAACTATCCAAAGCAAAAAAATGTCAAAATTAATGATGTAACAGGGGGCAAAGTTATGGCAATCGTAGAGCCCAAACAAGAAATTGAAGTTTGGTCATGCACAAAGAAAAGCAGTTTGGTCAAATCAAAAGAAATTGAAATTAACCTAAGCACATGTATAAAGAAAAAAAGTTTGGCCAAATCAATAGTTGAAGTTGAGAAGGAAATGGTTGAAGAAAATAAACTCACAAGAGCATGCAAGCCCAGTGACAAGCAAACTCCAATGCAATAAAAGGTATTGCAAATCAAGTATTGGAGGCTACGGTCCCAATAAAGATAGCCGACCTATTACAAAGCATACCAGAACTCATGAATATCATTGCTTCAACGCAAAACATTGTTTGGACATCGAGCATACAATGGCATGCTTGGCATCAAAAATAGGAGCAGCCAATGAAGGAGAAAGCAAGAAAGACATCGATGAATTCATAGTCAAGCCCCACTCTTAAGTGACCAAGCAATTGACCATATGCTCTTGACTATGAACCTAGACCATTGACCAACGGTTGTACACGCGGAAATTTTGGAAGGAAATCTCACACAAAATTGTATGTCACAGATTTAGTGCAAATGTTCTTCCAAAGGAGGCATGGAAGAGTCTAGGAAAACCCACTATATGGCCATCGACTTTCCAGTTAGTGGGAGTAGATCAACAGGGAATTAAAAAGGAGGAAGCTCTTATGGCGGATTAAATAATCATTGACATCCAATATTTTATTTCAAATTTTGTACTGATTTCACTCAAAAACAAGGCCTATGATGCATAATTGGGATTGGGGATGGCTGATAGCAGCCAAATCCAACAATAACTTGACCAAAATCTTACATCCACAGAGAATAAGGACCAAAAATATATTATAGACTTGAAGAATCAAGCTGTCAATGAAGAAGCAGTGTTTTCAGATTCATCTGATTCATACTTTGAAGAGTAAAACTTGAAAGGAGACCAAAGCACAATAGAACCAAATGATAAAGGAGTGTTAAGAGCTGCAGTCATGCTCTGAGGACAAGACAAGATCTCTTAATGGTCTTTTCCATTGGCAGATGGAAGATTATTAATGGTCTTTTCCATTGGTTGATGGAAGACTATTAAGTGTTTTAGAATAACTGTGATTTTGTCAAGATCATGGACAATGAAGAAGATGACTGTAAATTGAAATCAGTAATGTAAAGTCTAATCATTAATGCAGAGTTTAGTAGAACCATCACCCTCACACTTGAATTATCCTCCAGAATTTGCATGTTGAGAAGAAACTGGCTCATCGGTTCAAAAGTGATGGAGATATGAAGTACAAAGAACCTAACACTGTCAAGGTAAAATTGGGAAAAAAACAAGATCCCAAAATGATTATGGATGGACATGACTAGGATCTGGTGTGGAAGGCAGAATTCTGAATATTCATGTACTACAAGTATGCCTATTCTGATTGAAATGTGTGTGCATAGAATCCCTTCCGTACATGAGGCACAGTCAGTACGAAGGAAAGCTTATGGTATGAATACGAACTATGTCACAAAGGTGCATGAATAGAACAAGAAAATTCTAGAATCTTGTATCATTTTTCATGTGATAACAAGCGAATGGGATCCCTAATCATGATAAGCCTGAAGGAGTATGCACAAAAAATAATGTGTGTGGACTTCAGAAATTTGAATGCAGTCACCAATCAAGGATTCGTTTCCTATCCCATTTACAGATTATATATTGAAGGAGGTAGTCGGGAATGAAATTTATTCCTTTATGGCCTTGGGTTCTCTGGGTACAACAAGATCAGCATAGCAAAAGAAGATAAAATGAAGGCCACTTTCAGAGTGGAAGATGGAGATTATGCCTACAATCGGATGCCAATTGGGCTATGCAATATTTCGTCCACCTTAAATCATCTTGCACATCTTTGACAAAAAGTAGACTAGGAGCCTTAAAGCATTCTTGGATGACTGGTCCACATACAGTGGACAAGAGGACCACCTCCAAGCCTTGATGGAGTGTATGAGACTGTCGTGCAACCAAATTGGCTTTGAGTCCAAAGAAGACTCAATTTTTGGTTCCACAAGGCAAACTTCTTGGACATAGAGTGTAAAGTGGGATTGTAGACCAACCCCAACAAGATATGGGTGATGGTTGAAATGGAAGCACCCAGTGATGTCACTAGAATAAAAGGCATTGCAATATCACATGTCAAAGATGCTTCATCAAAAAAAAAATTCCCAAATTTCTCACTTGGAAATGTTTACAAGGAAAGGAGTTCCATTTGCACGGTCTAAAGAACACAAAAAAACATTTAAATAATTGAAGGTATGTCTCATTGTTTCTCCTATCCTTGTATATCCAAACTAGGACAAGAAATTTCATGTTCATGTTGATGATTCCAATTATGCTGTTGTGGCTAACTTGGCCCAAGTTGGAGTTCAAGGGTTGGAAAACCCTAAAAAAATTGTTTTTGTTTTGGAAGATGTGTCTTATATAAACAAAACAATATTTAAAAAGAATTGTACAAAGAATGGATGGGCATATACAATGAGAATCATAACATCATCCTAAGAGCAACAAGGGCTGAAATAAAATCAGAATACAATGTCGGGTCCAAAGCATGGGCATCTTTGACCAACAGGGCTCCTTTAACAAGGAGTTGATGTCATACTTTGTCCCTCCATATTGAACAAAAGGTAGACAGAGCTGTCCTCATGAGCAAAAACATTCTTGCACCTTATTTCCTAGAGAATAAATAAGGCCAAGATCCTCAGGCAGTGCCATATCCCAGCAAACACTAGATGAACTTCAGAACGACAAAACAAAGTAGAGCGCCAATGAAGCCTGCTCTAAAACAATACTGAAAATTGAGCCTCAAGGCACCTCCAACATTGCCTAGCAGACTGACACTCCTAGAAAATATGCTTCACAGTCTCCGAATGGTAACAAACAAGACAAAGGCCATCAGAGAGTCCACTCTTGGCCAGCCTGGGCTTGGATGGAACCCCCTGGTAGACAACCAACCAGGAAAACACTCAATTTATAGGAAATCCGAATAGACCAAACACTGTGAAGACGACAAATCCATCTATTCTCCAATCTGTGGAGAGCCAACAAGCACTCAAAACTGGGGATAACGAATGTGTCTGATGCGACATCGAATACATTTGACGGGAGGCATGCTAGATAAGTCCACCGTTGCAAGTAATTTATGCCCTCATGGTCGTCACAGCCCCAAGAACTTTTGGAATGATGGTGCCCAGATTTCATTAGGCCATTAACGGTCAGCAAGGTCCACCATTGCTAGTACATTGTTGTTGTCACAAAGTATTCGACAAAGTAGGCAGAAGCCAAAGGTTGCATAAAAACAATGCATAAAATATAGCCAAATTTATCTATTACCAAGTGGTCACTAGGTTCAGAATTCCAATGCAAATACCTAGTGATAAAGGTGGACATTTTGTCAAACATGTAATTCGACTGATAACTTCCAAATTTCCAATTTTCCATTCTCTCTCAAGTCAGTACTACCCAAGATCTAATGGACAAGCAAAGGAAAGCAACAAGGTTTTAATATTAGTAATCCAAACGTCATGCAAAAAATAAAATGTCGACTAGGAAGAACATATACCTGCAATCTTATGGGCCTACCATAAATCCTATAAAGTAACTACCAACCACACCCCTTTCGACTGATGTATGGTCAGATGGTAGTTGTTCCAATGGAGTATTTGGTACAAAGCTTGAGGGTAGCTACCGAGAACCGACTTGGTGATGACGACAGCCTAGCTGAACGACTCCTCTAGTTAAATAAACTAGATGAACGTCGTTTAATGGTTCAGTGGAAAATTGAAGTTATGCAGAAGTTATGCATGATAAACACCTCCAACAAATGAATTTCAAAGCAGGAGCTCTAGTCCTAAGGTAAAATGAGAGGCGTGAAATTAAACGAAACAAATTTAAGGTAATGTGATTGGGCCTGTTTAAAATCTTGGAAATATTTGAAAATGGAGCAATCGAGTTAGTAAACTTGAATGGAACGTTAGTTAAAGACAGTGAACAACTATACATTAAAGTTGTATAAAATGAGGACCAAAAATATCAATATGATTGATATAGAGCCAAGTGATGAAGTAGCAAAAGGGCCCATCATTAATTATAATAAAGGTAGGGTCAGTTATAAAGGAAAAGTAGAAAGTTATCAAATACCATAGTTACCAAGAAACTCCAATATAGGGACAAGGACCGCGTACCCATCCTCATACTCACATTTTTCAATGACAACATTTATATATAATATGCCAGCACCCTTATTCATTTACTCACGTACCCTGATTTGAATGGCATCTGCATCCATGTACCAATACCCATACCCCCACATCTCCTGCTAACTATGTCAAATACAAACGCAAGACAGAAAAAAAAGACAAATGAATAATACATCCTAGCTTAGACAGTGCACTCTCCTCCCAACCGTACACCTCCTTGAGTCCAATGAAAGATATGATCATCTTATGTCAGCCGCACGTCCAACCAAGTTTAGCTCTGATATGTGTCCTTCCCTATTTTTTTTTGCCACATGGTTTTCCCACTCCAAGCCCAACATACACCCTGTTGTCCAAGCATATACCCAATATTGTATGTCCACCTCCTAATCGAACGCTCAACCACAACCTCCTGATCGTAAGCTCAACCCCAACCTCCATCTCGATACATCCATACCCGATCATCCTTGCACCCATATGCCCAACCCACTATTATGCCCGTCTCTATGCCACACATGGTATGCCCACCATCTACATCCCTTCAAAGTACCGAAAGGGCCCATCATTAAATAAAATAAAGGTAGAGTCAACTATAAAGGAAAAGTAGAAAGTTATCAAATACCATAGTTACTAAGAAACTCCAATATAAGGACAAGGACCGTGTACCCATCCTCATACTCACATTTTTTCATGACAACATTTATATATAATATGCCGGCACCCTTATTCATTTACTCATGTACACTGATTTGAATGGCAACTCCATCCATGTACCAATACCCACCCCCACATCTCCTGCCAACTGTGTCAAATAAAAATGCAAGACAAAAAAAAAGACAAAGGAATAATACATCCTAGCTTAGACTGTACACTCTCCTTCCAACCATACACTTCCTTGAGTCCAATGAAACATATGATCATCTTATATCAACCGCACGTCCAACCAAGCTTAGCTCCAATACGTGTCCTTCCCTATATTTTTTTTGCCTCATGGTTTTCCCACTCCAAGCCCAAAATTCAACTTGTTGCCCAAGCATATGCCCAACACTGTACGTCCACCTCCTAATCATACACTCAACCACAACCTGATCGTAAGCTCAACCAAAACCTCCCTCTCCATACATTCATACTCAATCATCCTTGCACCCATATGCCCACCCCACTGTTATGCCCGTCTCCATGTCACACATGGTATGCCCATCATCTACATCCCTTCGTTGTACACCCTCCCTCAAAATGTGATTTTCTATATGGCCACACATCCTACCACCATACATTATACTTGGGCATACACTCTACATCTTAGGATAGTCTTCCAAGCTCACACAACATATTGTACGTTTTGTTTCATTGTTCAGCACTGTATGGTCCATTAAAACCTATGATTTCAAACCACCAACCTTCATTTTCACTATTCAATTTGCATAGATTGCAATCAGACAAAGAAAGTGTATTACAAAAATTAAGGTTTTTACCAAACCAACCATTGCAATTATTCCAAGTTGGTGCAAACTCATTTAGTACTGGGCACAACTTCATCACAAGCTATAACTAAGGGCATGAAGAAGCACAAAATTGGTGACTTGAAACTCTTACTTGGGAGAGCCTTCTGGCCATAAAATCTTGCATGTGGACCAATAAGCCTAAAGAGCATGATTGAAACTTTCTTTGCAGAGAGAAGGGTGGATAGGATGTTGCAAATGCCCTACTTTAAAACGAGAATTTGAACCCTATCAGGTTTGAATGGTCTCTAGCTATAATCAAGAAAGCCGATATTATTTGGCCTGCTACATGGATATTGAAGTAAAAATCACTTTTGCGACGGAGGACTTCACGCAAGTCTTTGGCATATCTTCGTGTAGGGCATCAATGAGAAAACCAATAGGTCAACCTCAAGTTATCCAAACTCATAAATCCTATGCAGTGCAACAACTATGTCGACCAAATCTTAGTGCAAATTAGTTGGCCCACATGTGGGTTAAGGGGCATTGGGGTATCAAAAAGGAATATTTGGCTTCATACAAGTGGTGTTGTGCCCTCAATGTGAACCGTAGTAGGTTAGTGGGTGCCACTTGAGCATCAAATATTATAGATTGGATGACAAATTATATGCTTGGCCTTCAAAAGGGGTTCTAGGAGGAAATCTTATCAACCATAATTTGCGAGTTCCTCTTTGTGAATTGCAAGGGTTTTTATTTGATGCAATATGCGATTTGGATTTTCCTAGATGTGCACTGAAAATACCAGTAGAGGGAGACATCACTTCTAAAGATTCTTATGACCCCAATTCGCCATCAGTGATCCTTTGGAAAAATCTTGAACGCAAGGCCATAGTGAAAAGAAGAAAACCAACCATAGAGTTATCCAAAGAGGATCAATAAGGGTTGAAATTGTATCTTAGGATTACAAAGACCACACAAAAGTTAATTAGTTCCTTGTTAATCAAAATGATAAAAATCCATGCATAACAATACACTAGACCTAAACACTCTTGCCTAAGAACAAAGGGGAGCATAACATAATGAACAAGATCACAAAATAGAGATAAAAACAACACAAGTAATTTACCTCGTTTATCGAATTTGATGCCCACTTGTAGGCATAAGGATGTTCGTGCTCGGTCTATGAAATTAGAGACTCTTGCCAGTGCTTCTCCATGGTGGTAGCACTTCTCCAATGGTCACTTATGGCTTTGCTTTGCTCTTGGCTTGGCTTGGTGTGAAGCTAGGCATAAAATAGGCATTATAACACTACTCTCAATGTTCTCTTAAGGCATTCCTACACAATAACCTTACACACAAAAGCTTGTTGGCATATGGTGTGGGCACTTGTATTTATAGCTCCAAGAACTAACTCTAACCCTAGGAGGTTAAGTTAAATTCTAACTTTGGCTGAGTCTAAAATAACCTAGGTTGAGTGAGGCTAACCTTGGGTTGCGTCAAAGTATTCATGAAATCTTGACACCTCAGTTTCATATATTTATGAGGCATGATAACTAACTTTAGATATTTGTGAGGTTGTGACTCACCTTCTTAGAATATTTAGGAATTAATAAATCACTTCATAGCTCCTTTGATAAATGAATTTCACTGATTCAACTTGGAATTTTTACTTACGCAAGTTAATTAAGATTTACAATGTAATTAATCTTGCTTAATGTTTTTTGGCTTTTGGCAATTGTTTTAAATGTTTCGAATTAATAGCTCAATAGGCCAAAAGTGTCAAATTACTATGTCGTAATTTGACTAAAGTTAAAATCGAACTAGGTTATTGGTGCATACAGGGTAATACCCCAAATAAGCAAGCCTCGCCACATTTCTAAGTAATTAAACCCCTTATGCGGACGAATTTGGGCATTCAGATAATTTCTAAACTTAAATTACGTCATGTGCTAGAAATTGAACTGAATCCCAGTTTAGGCACTAAAGTGGTCAAAGACTAAGTGTCTATAGTTTGCCCTTGTTTGAGAAGATGTAAGACAGGCACAGTAACGTCTTTTCAAAGATTGCAAAAGTCTTTAATCAAAACGGTTCATGCTTCAAAGGGCAGTCGATAAGCCCTTGATGCCCCCTCGAGAAGGGGGCAGCAAAATAGAGTGGTCGAACGTTCCCTCGAAATGAAGAAAATAACACGATCTATTGGCAACGGGGGTGGGATTACTGAATTGCCTATAGGCAGTTATAAACAATAATGGCAGCAGAGTCACTAATTTGCCCAAAGGCGGTTATAATCAGTAACAAAGGGTGTGTCACTGGTTTGCCCAAAGGCGGTTAAAAGCAGTGCCACAAGCATTTGCCCCTGTAGGGTGGTGAGTCAATCACAAAGGCAGTTATAATCAGTAACAAAACGCGAAACACTGATTTGCCCAAACACTGTTATAATCAGCAACAAAACACGAAACACTAATTTGCCCAAAGACGGTCATAATCAGTGACGCAGGCATTTGCCCTAGTAGGGCAAGTGGAGCGAATAAAGTAATGATTTGCCCAAAGGCAGTTGTGATCATTAGCATGGGATGCAAAAAATAATGATTTGCCCACATGCGGTTATAATCATTAAATTGGTCGAAAACAAAATGATTTGCCCATAGGCGGTTATAATCATTCGAACGTTGAAATTGCATGATTTAAAATGAGTTTGGCCTAAAAAGGCATAATATATCATTGATTGATCGAAAAAGAATTTGTCGTAATGGAGCAAATTGGCAAGGGTAGCTTATGCAAAAAAACTGTAAAAACGGATTTACGATGAGCTGGCATATAATAACAACACGTTTCTAGCCCAAATGTCAGTTCAAAGATGCATGTTCGAACAAATATGGGGTATAGGTAGAAAAATAGCGTTGTTAAACAGGTCTCAGGAGAGGCCCAAAAATATCATTTGGTTATAATACGGCCGAAAAATAAGGCACGTAGGATCAAACGACGCATAAAACAAAACACGAATGTGAAAAATACACTTCCTGGAACACGCAGAATGAACTATCGGCCCTTGGAGGGTTATAATTAAAAATTTTAGCTATATATTCACCCCAAGGGTGAAAAACAAATCAATTTCACCCTAGCCTATTGGATTTGTTGAGCTCTAGTTTTATATGTAGTGAGCTGAGAAAAATGGCCTGCAAAAGAGCTAGATGTTGCATTTTGAAGCGCATGAGAGAGCACATGCAGCCACCCCATGATGGACCATCGGTGAGTAATGTCAAACTCATCATTAATGTTCTTTATTATGCATTTATTTCTTGCATTAGGTCGAAAAACAGCGAAGTCGCCATTTGCGTTTTAGGACAAATGGTGTCATTGCCAAGGAAAACGACTTTGTGTGAAGTCATCGTTCCTAGAAATGACGAAAATGCCAAAATTGGGTGGAAATAGCTGAAACGACAATTTTGCCTTTAGGCGAAGTCGCCATTTTCGTGAAAATGAAAAAGGCAACATCTCTTTAAAAAGTGCAAAATCACCTAAATGGCGACTTCACCCTTTGGTAAAATAGCAGCTTCGCCTTAGAAGCCAAAAACAATTGGTTCAGGGACCCGATAGCGGTCCAACCTCTTGAAGAGGGTCAATTAGGCTTAGTAGGCTAAGCTTAGGCTCGAGTAGCAACATAGAGTTAGGCTGACGCTAACTTTTCTATGTTTGCAGGAGCAACTAGCTATCCTGACGTCTTGAGAGCAATGATTGCACAGTTTACAGACCTCTCAGATATGGGCAGAGGGTATGCTTGGCTTACTACAAGCTCTGGAGCTTCGCAATCTCACACATATGCTAGTCATCCGAGCAAATCAAGCATACTTGAGTGCGTTGGCTGAGCGAGACATCTACGTTCCATCTACCTATTGGACAGGCGACCGTGACACTTGAGTATCCCTGGCGTATCCTCAAGTTGTCAATGTGCAGACGAAGACTACTTTGAACACCATCAACACAACACCAAGCGGTTCTTGATGATTTGGTCAATTACCAAGGTATCCCCATGTTTCAGAAGAAGGTCGATATAGACCTTATTGAGACATATACAGACATTCAACCTGATGATTTACCTGCTGGAAATCCATCACCATGAGATCTTGTTTGCAAGGAGGTAGTTGTTCTTATGGCCATTGTCAATGGCATCTTGTTGTCTGACAAGAGCAATCGGTACTTTCATATGGACCTTGGAGGTGTAGTGCAAAGTATGCTTGATGAGTCTACACGCTTTGCTTGGGGGCTAGCTATCTTGACACAGCGTTATAGGGATCTTCATATGATAGCATATCGCAGTGGATGGAGTATCAGAGCCTCCACTCTTAGGATTCTGAAGAGAACACAAATGTTAATTAGTTCCTTGTTAGTCAAAATGATAAAAAACCATGCATAACAATAGACTAGAACTAAACACTCTTGCGTAAGAACTAAGGGGAGCATAACATAACGAACAAGATCACAAAATAGAGATAAAAACAACACAAGTAATTTACCTCCTTTGTTAAATTTGATGTCCACTTGTAGGCATAAGGATGTTCATGCTCAATCTATGACATTACACATTCTTGTCAATGCTTCTCCATGGTGTTAGCACTTCTCCAACGGTCACTTGTGACTTTGATTTGTTCTTGGCTTGGATTGGTGTAAAGCTTGGCATAAAATGGGCATTATATCATTTCTCTCAATGGCTTCTTTAAGGCATTCCTGCAGAATAACCTTACACACAAAAGCTTGTCGGCATATGGTGTGGGCAATTGTATTTATAGCTCCAAGAACTAACTCTAACCCTGCGGAGGTTAAATTAAATTCCAACTTTGGTTGAGTCTAAAAAAACCTAGGTTGAGTCACGCTACCATTGTGTTGGATCAAAACACTCATGAAATCTTGACACCTCAATTTCAGATATTTATGAGACATGACAACTCACTTTAGATACTTGTGAGGTTGTGACTCACCTTTTTGAAATATTTAGGAATTAATAAATCACTTTAATAGCTCCTTTGACCTTTGACTTCATATTTGGTTAAAAATTCATTTTTTGATAAATGAAATTCACTAATTCAACTAGAAATTTTTACGTAGGCAAGTTAATTAAGATTTGCAATGTAATTAATCTTGCTTAGTGCTTTTGGCTTATGGCAATTGTTTTAAATGTTTTGAATTAATAGCTCGGTAGGCCAAAAGTGTCAAATTACTAGGTCGTAATTTGACTAAAGTTAAAACCGAACCTAGTTATTGGTGCATACAGGGTAATACCCCAAATAAGCAAGCCTAGCCACGTTTTTGAGTAATTAAATCCCTTACGCGAACGAATTTGGGCATTCAGGGGATTTCTAGGCTTAAATTGCATTGTGTGCTAGAAACTGAATTGAATCCCAGTTTAGGCACGAAAGTCGCCAAAACTAAGTGTCTATAGAAATTAGAAGATGTTGAGGACTATGATGGCCAACAAAGTGGGCTGCCAAGTTATCACATTACCAACTTTTTTGAGTCGACGATGGTCACTTCCTCGCCTTTGGAGATTATTCGACAACAAGCATAAGAACAACATACTTAATATTGGATAAATTAATTGGATGAACTAGTATCCCCTTGGCCACAAAGTTGCCAAAGCTAAAGCCAGCGTAAACAACATAGCAAGTTTAGTTGGCTATCACACAAGACTCACATTCTGAAGCAGGTCCTTCTGAGACAACACATCCTAAGTTTCAAGTTCCATAGTCCCCTGATTATGAGGTTGTGCCCTTGTTCCTCCCGAACTCGAATCATTCTAACACCGATGAGACTTTGTCTCAATTTTGCAGGCTACGAAACACATGGTCAAATAATTTCAGGGCATTCGCAATGTAGTGGAGAATTTGGATGCAACTAGTGGGCCATCCCAAATCTGGGTGATTTTGGATGATGTGGTTAGGCAACTTAATTTCGTACATGAAAATTGCCATCTAGCTTTCACACAAATATATATCACTCAAGGATGGCCAGAAGTCAACACTTTGAAGATGCGTGTACAATGGATACCCACTCAAGTTCCCCCATGTGTTACTTCTCCACTACAAAATATAATAGAGTCCCTTATCACCATTGAGGATGCCTTTTAGCATTCATTACTTGTTGCTCCATTCAAGCCTATGCCAACAAGGGCGACTGGAGGATGAAAGGGATAGTACTACTTCCAAGGCTACAAAGCTGCAAACATGATTGGATGATCGGCATAGCCATTTTCACGAGCGGCTGGGCCAATAAACTCAGCTTGCGCAGGTACAAGTACAAAATGTTGTGGAGGTTGAGAAGGATGTGACTGCATTGACAATCAAATGGCAGAAAGCTCAGCACGGACTCACTCATGGGAAGGCCAAGTTTTAGGAAGTTGTCTGAATGGTCAAATGTTCGTGGGAGTGTAAACTTGTAGCAACCAGGCATTTGCAGCAATGTACAAGTGAACGATATGCCCTTCACGCCAAACTTCAGCAACTGAGGTTGTTGCAAGCCACTTATTTTGGATCCCCTCCAGTTGGCATTTCTTTAGGGTCCCCTCCAGCTTGGGCTTATATCCTTCGGGGATACATCTTCTTCCCTGCCTCCTCTCTCTTCTTGAAAATCTTTTTTATGGGTTTTGTCAGATGGAACTCTGACTAATGGGGTAATAATGTAGATGGTCTTTCTCAATAATATAATTTATGTTCGACTTCTTATCTCACTGCTACTCGGCATTAGGTAGTAACAAACTTCATGTTTGGTTAAGTGGTTGGGATAACTGCCAACAGCCACATTTTGGTATTTGAATAGCATGTTGCTAAGAGGTAGTGGTGAGTCCTCCTTTAATTGTCTGAATTTTATTAATTACTATCTTTTATGAATATACATTTTTTTATTGTTCTCATACTCTGCTTTGCCATGGTATGTTATGCAATTACCATTCAATATATGATGTTATTGGTAGTCTAGTATCTATATAATAATTCTAAAAAGAGGCACTTGTACATGCCACTGTCTAAAAAAGTTCAGAAATGATAGACAAGGAAAAATCTTGCACCCTTTGATCATAACTTTAACACTCGATACTCCACAATTATTGAAACAAAGAATTTCAATCGTAGCTAAAACTAACCCTTCAAAGGGTGATTTATGCGTCCTTTTCTAGTCAAAATTCCTTGAATGCCTGCAAGGACCCTCCTGATAATATTGTCCTCTTAAATTGAGTTTTCTTCACTAGATATGTGTTCAAAATTAGAAAGGGGAAAGTTTACTTAAAATAGGGAGTCTTTAACCCCTGTGGATGAAGTATGAGTTATGCAGGCCGTTTTCATAGACCAAACCCCTTTTTGGTAAAATCTATGTTACACAAAGTTCCCGAGGCAAACTGTAATGCAGTGGCAGATTTGGCAGCCAATTGGGGAGTAAAGAAGAGCATGTCTTTGAACCATCCTCTCCACAAAACACCTTGATGGTCAATGTTAATGATTGTATGAGGGCGGCAGTACTCCCAGACCCCTCCGCCTACTTATAGATATACATAAAAATATCAAAATGGGATAAAAATGTCTTAAAAAGGTGAACAAAGAGGGAGAGAAAAATAGTAATTTAAGAAGAATGAGTTTTAATCTAGTTTAAAGAGGACTGAATTTGTGTCATAAGACAGTATAGCCTAAAGAGCCCTTTTCCTATGATTATATGAATAAGCTCAGACAGATAATGTATAGGAAAACTTTTTCTTATTCATTTGTCCTCCAAATTTGGTTAGGGGTATGAGAGTAAATGAAAGGTGGGGAAAGGCAAGGAAAGGGTGGTTCACATTTTTTACTGGCAAGTACAGTATGGAAACAGTGTGTGTTTTGGATATAGCAGGGGAAAGAATGAAAAAGAAATCTGGGGAGAGAATGACGAGGGAATTTTTGTTTTACTTAAAGGCAAAGTCCCTCTTTTAATAAAATTGGGAGAGTGAAATAAACGAAGGTAATTTTTCTTATCCTGCATCTCTCTTTCCTAGCCTGGCTGTAGGAATCAGTCAGAGATATTTCAAGCAATATTTGAAGTGAGAGGATGTTCTGAAACATGAATTCAAATCTGCTACACTAGTTTCCCTTTTTTCAAAACTGTTTGAGAGGTGAGCAAAATAAGAACAGGTACATGGAAACTCCGACTGGGAAGGAAAGGAGAGGGTATATTGGCTGGGTCTGGTGATGGTCCTTGAATTCAGAAAATTAAGCTTACTCTCATGCAATTACTGTCTTTATCTTTATTATAAAGCATGCAATTGATGGACATGATTTAAAGGACAGAAAAAAATCATGAAAGAATGTACTCAAAAGAATCTTCTATGTGATTTAGTCCCAGTCTTGATCTGACATTTGTCAGATAAGAATAACAAACTACAGATAAGGAAAAAAAAGGAGCAAAACATGTAATAGGAAGGATAAAAGATGAGCAGCTCAGTCATCTTTTTTTAGGAATAATGGCATCTCTTAACTCAGAAACACAAGCCCAAAAGCAGGCCAGTCAACAGTTTCAGTAATAAAAAAGCATCAATCCCAACTGCTATAAGCAGATGGTACAGTATTAATAAGAGGAGCGTGAAATAGAACAAGAATGGCACACAATGTGTAGACATTAAGGAAAATAGAAAAATCAGCTAAATAAATGGGCTTCAGGAGAATCAGCCTATCAGACATACGGGCAAGAAAAGTTACAGAAGCAAATAGATTTTTTGATTTTGTATCATAATTTTCCCCAGTTTGCTTAATTAACACCAACTGAGCATTCACATGTCGCCAATCTTTTATTGGCTCTGATCCCATAACCCTTGATACCTTCAGCCAAAAAAACAAAACCAAGACTGGAAGAGCAGGAAACAGTGGAGTAAGTTTCTGCGACAGCAAAGGATGGAGCCTAACTTTTGAGGGCAGCTAGGGACGCCACATTAAAAGATAGAATAATAAATAAATAATAAAAAATATATTAACTCAGAATTATAGACTTTTCTCATCACCAAACAATCTAAATTCTAAATTTCTAAAAAATAAACATCTAAAAATTTTCTGGACTGTAGAAGTCTCATTGCAAACAGTGAGACATGAAATTACGAATGGAATTCTGAAAATTCCCACATCAACATCAATGCCCAAGAATAAAATTAAAATTAAAAATCGAAGTTCATGCAAGCTTAATATGATGGAGAGAAAATTGTGCAAATATAGTAGAATGTGTGGGTCAAATATTAATGACATTGAGAAAAACACAAGGCCCTATAAGTTCCCATTCTCAATAAATTTATAACCCTCCTATGTAACCCCTTTTTCAAAAAGGCATGGGCCATCGAGTTATAAAAATCAAACCACTAGTCTTGGAAGTGTTTGTTCCTTATTTCTACTATCAAGTATGCATACTACCAAGGACTTCACCCCGAGAAATTGCACTTCCATATGTTGTTGGAATAAAGAAATTATAATATTAAAGATAATAGTGCTGGAATAAATATTAATGAAGCGATATACTAAGGGGTATGTTGAAAAGTTGGTAACCTTTGGATATTGTTCATATAATGGATAAGAATATTCCATCACAACACAGTATTATGCCCACGCTTCTAAGACCCATTAAAAACTTAATATCCAAAACAATATTATACACATGTTAATATTATAGAAGGATGGTTGGAAATTCTAACATGTTATGGGTCCACACTTTACACACCCGTAAAAAAGGAATTGAGGATTAAATAAGGAAAGTATTTAATGCATATCATATGACAAATGGGGACGCCCACCTTGTCTGTATTGCAGACATCCAATAAAGATCGCATATGATGCTTTCCATATAGGACTAACAATTATGTTACGTACATATATATATATATATATATATATATATATATATATATATATATATATTATAAGAGAATTAAAATGTGACCTGCAATCTCCTGACAATACATCAAATTATACTTAGATGGGCCTGCTAACGGAAATTGAGGAATGCCTGCAGGTAGATGTGTCTTTCAAAATAAGGAAGATCAGCCAGAAATTGTGTACTTGTTGGACTTTAGGATTTACTACAATAATCAAACTGAAGCATTAGCATTATCAAGGGGAATTCAAACAGTGTTTTTGAAAGTAGGGAAGAGCCCCATGGTGGAAGGAGATTGATAGATCCTAATAAACGCAATGAATAATGGTAAAGTCTCATCGTGGCCCCTGAAGGAGACTCTAGATGAAGCCAAGTGGTTACAGCTAAGCTTGGGATTGTAAGCTTTCACCAAATTAAAAAAAGAGGGGAATGGAGTTGCAGAACAAGGCAGTGAACCCAGGAGTCAGTCTCCTAAGTCAACAAGGCATCCCAGACCAGCTCTGGATAAAATATTTCCAAGTGATCTACAAGTGTAGTTAGTAGGGGATGCTAAGGGAATTACCCATGTGGCACCCCCCTCTCTAACAGACATTGAAGGTTAATAAAATGGAGAATATATTTTGTTGAATTCATTATTAACCGAATACCCTGTATCAGTTATTTTAGTCACCACACACTAAGCTTCATAATCATTCAATTGAATTCCAACCTGTTGCAATCAGAGTTGGTGACACCAAGTAAGGATTTGGCATCATTAGCATGTGTGTGATTAATCATTGCAATAAAGAATGATGAATAGATTTTGTTGGATGGAGACGCTCCTTAAAAATTTGAACCATATTGTCCTAGAGTGAATCATTCTCTCAACTCTGGTGTGGATGGCAAGGGACATTGAGTACTCAGCGACAGCAGGCAGTTTAAGTAACCTTTCTGTGCTTCTCCTTCCTAAGAAAGGCATTAGTTTACATTTTTGTCTGCCTCCTAGTGCAAGGAAAAATGGCACATCTCTCCTCTTACTGCTTTAATCTGGAAGTAGAATTGATTTCGATGAAGCTGATGCATATTTATGGCTATACATCCATCCACGAGGTTGAAAGGTTTTGTGAGGACAAAGGACTGCATTTGATGATATCAGAAGCTTGCTGCTAACTGCATCTTTCTTTTGGATTCATGTGTTCTCTTGGCTGAGTGTGCAGGTCCTATGTACAATGAGCGGACCAGGTAGGGAGAAATTTCATTCAAAAATATTCAATAATATCTTATTTTTGTATATAGAAAGTAAGCTTTAAAAAGCCTATGGGAGAGTTGGTTAGGAAAAACCAACTAACGGGTTTCAACTAACCCGAACAACAAAAGAAAAATAAACAAACTAATTACAACATAGCTTTGGATCATTAACAAATAATCCAACAAACTCCCCCTTGATCCAAAGAGGTATAGCAGAAGAAAGAACTAGAGCAATGACTCTGAAGTTATTGAAGCAATTATGCCACAACTGCAAATGATGCATTGTACCTCTGGCACTAACCAAAAACTGATGTTGCTGCATAAAGAATACTGCCCCCACAAGTTTGGCAAAAAATCGCTGATGAAAAAGATCACAACTTGCTCATCCCCAGTGATCATAGTACCATACTATAGTAGAACAAGATCAAGCATGTCCAACTACATCGACCTACATAAGGTCCTACACAGGAACACGTCCAAGTGACAAACCCATACTTGTATGGCACATCTCCTTGATGTCCAACAAACGTTGACGACCTTGGCTCAACACTAAATGTGCTAGCAACTCCTATCAACTCATATTATCACCGATGATTGATCGAAAACCAAGAAATGCAATATCTTCTCCCCTATCAGGTGAGAGGTGAGAAGCTGTGTACCAAGAAAAACAAAAATAACTGTGTCTGCTCCATGTCATGAATATCAGACATAGAAAGCTAAAAATGGAACTCAAATCCCAGTGTTGAGCCTAGTAGCTCGCACAAGACGAGTGAATCACTGAAAACTCAAAATATGGTGCAAGGCCCATTGGGACCATAAACTTCGGCCATATAAGACGCCCTCTGATTAGAGGATGTGTCAGAATAGCTGGAATAATTGAAGTAACCAGAAGATCAACCACTAGAATTATCCACATAATTGGCCTCAGTTTTTTTTTTTTATGTGGGGAGCGGGGTCGTCGAGAAGGACAAACATCTGCAAGATGTCCAATACCACCACATTTGAAACATTTTGGCTCTTTCCTATGCCGACGAAATCCAAAAGAAGTTGAATCACTGGAAGAATTGCAGGAGTGAGAAGAATGTCAATGGTGATGTCTGTGTTTGGAAGGCCTTGGAGAATGTTGGTGAATGTTGTGGAGACTGTCGAGAACGATGTGGAGAATGTCACTGAGAGTGTTTCAAAGAATGCTTTTGAAATTGTCATTGTACATGGCGATGTTCTCTGTGCTGGGCCTTGTTCTTTATATAGTGAGCTTCTTCAATAGGCGTATTTTTCTTCTTTGCAAATTGTCTCTCATGCTGAGTCAATAACTCACAGATGGTGTCAAATGTGGCACCATTAAGTTTATCACTAAGTTGTAGCATTTCAACAAAATTGGTGTATGTAGAACTAAGGCCATTCAATGCGATGAAAATCAACATGTCATCATCAATTTTACCCCCTATAGTACAATACTCTCATTTCAAGGTTTTCATGTGGGAAAGATATTTAGAGACATCTTCATTATTTGTCAATTTATTATTCAAAATCTGCATAAGGTCAATCTTCTTGTATGCAAGTTGCTTGTCATACAAATCATTTAATGCTTTCCATGTTTTTATGCATTATTTTTAACTGCCTCAATATGAATGATAACCTGTTCAGTGCAAGATGATTTCAAAAGCGCGAGTGTACGCTTATCACGTTTCTGGTACTCAACTTAATTCGCGGCTTCAATTGGTGGTGTGGTTTTTTTCTCTGTGATTTCCCATAAATCGTTAAATATGAGGGTGTTTTCCATGTTTCTACTCCATTCTTTGTAGTTTTTAGGTGACAATTTTTTATTTTCAGATATGAGACTAACAATTTTAGCCATGATGCTAAAAGAACAATCGAGTCAAAAGAAAAAGGAATGCTATTGAAGTTTTGCCTTTACCTTCAAAAATAACTTCCGTTTACAATGATAGAAGGATTCTGGGACTTGTGAATATTAATTTCACCTTACACCCTTATATTTCCTATTACACCTTTATATCTCCATAATTTGAACTTTTCCAATACAAATAAGGTCAAAATGAAATTTTATCAAAAAATTATTTGAATGGGTTTTGAACCCTTGACCTTCCCTATTGTGACTTACAAAAATTTGTATAACCGTCTCTACAACAATAAATATGAAAATTCAATGAGAGAATCCTCTATATGACTTGAAATTGTCTGATCTTACAAAAGTAAAAAAATATGTAAAAATCTTTTACCTCATTTACTCTGCTTTTCCATATGTGCCCTGGTATTTTTATTCTTATTACAGACTCTCAGTTCCCAGCCAGACATATTTATAGTATCAAAGAAAATTCCTACAGATTAATTCGCTGATTCTAGAATAAAACAGAGTTTTCAAGTGCCTATTGGAATCTTCTTAAATCCTTACAACGTTTAAAATGGCACCGACTCTTGCAGGGTTTGAAAATTTCTGTCAAAAGTGAAGATCGGATTCAATGCATTCGATTCAAGAACAGCTTCAGCGTTTGAAATTTTGGCCCAATGTGGCTCTCTAAAAGCCCAAAGAATTGAACCCCAGCTATCAGATTATTTTTAATAGATGGATGGGTGATCACCATCCTCAAATAACCATTACCTACAGCAATGGCATAGAAGAGATAATTGACAGCTTAAGAACCAAGCGCACAGACCATTTGCAAGAATATTTTGGAAACAAGGCAGGCTTGATAATTGACGGCTTCAGATTGTCAAACGCATTAATTATGTGCAGTACTTGATTTATGACAGAAAATTCCTCTGTGAAATCTCATACCCTTGCGATTTTACACAGCAGAAAGTAGCATCTGACTAAATGTCTTCAGCGCTCCATAAAATATTCAATAAAAGCATTCCTCCTTGAGCAACCAATGCTCTGATAACACTGATTGCACCAGGTACGGAGGAATTTCATTCAAAAATATTCAATAATATCGTATTTTTGTACATATAAAGTAAGCTTTAAAAAGCCTTATGACAGAAAATTCCTCCATGAAATCTCATACCCTTGCGATTTTACACAGCAGAAATTAGCATCTGACTAAATGTCTTCAGCGCTCCATAAAATATTCAATAAAAGCATTCCTCTTTGAGCAACCAATGCTCTGATACCACTGATCACACCAGGTACAGAGGAATTTCATTCAAAAATACTCAATAATATCTTATTTTTGTACATATAAAGTAAGCTTTAAAAAGCCTACAGGAGAGTTGGTTGAGAAAAACCAACTAACGGGTTTCAACTGACCCGAACAACAAAAGACAAATAAACAAACTAATTACAACATAACTTTGGATCATTAAAAAATAATCCAACATACAAGGGAAAAGGTATCACATAATCTTCACCACATGGCTATATGGCAGGAAGCTATGAAAACGGTTGGGGACCATCGTACTCAAACTGGGTCAGATGGTCCAAACCCAGAGAACATAATGAAAGGATTATGTTGCTCTTTATACCGCCCCATTCATCATGATGCAGTTGGGGGATGGTCACTTGACTCTGTGAAAGTGGGAAGAAAATTGGTTGCAGAATACATCATTACTGCACAAAATCTCATGCATAAAATGATAAAGGAACCTAGTAAGACCTATGCCCATCAAAATGTCGTTGATGTGATTCACGGCATGGCATCCACAATGATGATTGCCATAGTGGGGGCATCCTACAAGGTGAACTGGAATCCGGTGGCAGTTGATGCCAATTGTAAGATCAACTACCAGCAGACCAGGGGCAGCGTTGGGTTGAATACCAGAAGGAGCATGCATCTTCAGGCCTATGGTGAGACTATTTCTGTTACCTTCAATATCCCTCTTCCTCCTCCCCCAAATTTTGAAGTCTCAAAGTCTGATTAGGAATCGGGCCCTGCAGATACAGTGGTTATGGACAAGTCTATGTATATAGAAGTTACCTCTTTTTTATTGTTGTCCTCATTACAAACAGCAGATGACACTGTGCTGTGTTCAAGACAATGAGGCTGATTTCCTATATAAGTTTATGTTTAATTGTTGGAACTTCGAGTCCCATTGACCTATGTTTGGTCATCTGTGGACATTAACATAATTTCTTTCTTTCTACACTCAGTCAATTTGGAATGGTTGTGTGGGTGCTCATGGAGTTTGTTTTGATAAACTCTCTGAATCTGCATTTTTGGCTTCAAAAATGTTCATAAGCCAAAGCAAACACTCAACATGATAATTTGGCAAGATTCAGACCAACAGTTGTACTGTTGTGTTATTGGGAACTCATTGTTTCTACTGTGTGTTAGAAGAACGAGATATCATCAATGATAGGTAGGTGGGTTAGCATTTGCATCAATGACAGAAAAGCACGAAGAAGGGAGAGAAGATTAACAAAAACAAATTTATTAAAGGAATTCTCTCAATATACTTTGTAACGTACAATATTTTTTTTAATATAAAGAAGTGACTTCACATGATGAATATAATGTGTACCATTTTGGTATCGAAAATTATCCAATGCAGCTAAGATGCTTGCGGTTGAGTTACACTTGAATAGAGTCTATTCATTTTACTATTAAATTTCTTAGTACTTATCCTCCTTGTTATTTTATAAAGTTAATTCTTTAATTCCTCTTCTAAAAGAGTTTGTTATCAAAAAGAATTTATTTAATTAAAATGTAACTTTTATTTTATTTTAGCATTTATTAAGATTACTATTTTGTGAGAAATGGGTTTATATGTATAGAAGGCATCTTCAAATGACATTTATAAGAAGTCTTCTACCTTGTATGTTTTCCTCATGTATTTCGGTAATAATTACAAGGAAAAACATAATGAGCTTGAAAATTATGACAAGTGTAAATTACCATTTTTGGTTTCTCATAGTTAGCCACTTTCTCCTCTATTCATAAGATATTCAACTAAAATTATCTTTAGCATTAGGAGACTTATTTCATCTCTAAAAGTTAAACAACATGAAATTGTCAGAGCTAAGTGTTAAAAGTATCACCTTATGAATCATATGCTCTACTAAGATCTAGAACACAAGCGTCCTAGTCTTTACATTGTAAGCTCTTATAAACAATAGATTATGCAATGGCGAGGTTTTATAGCTTGAAGAGCGCAACAAGTTAGTAATGCTGTGAGAACAAAAACAATGAAAATATATGGTTATTTAAACCTAACAGTAAGTTTTTATAGCCCTAGGTAAGGCAGTGTGCGAGGTCATGAGCACAATAATGGATATTGTTGGCAAATGCTTAATTATCTTGGGAGAATTATCGTTGTGGAACGAATGAAAAACCTATTTTCGTCCTTGGTAAGTGGGCTCATTGTCACTTTATGAATCCTTGTTTAATCTAGAGGAACCTTACAAAGGATAATATTTATGTGCAAAAAGATTGAAGCTATGGTATATGTCAGACCTTTGAGGAAGAAACACTTTGTAAGAACCCTGAGACTTCTTGTTGTCTAGGGGCAAATGATGTATTGTTTTAGTGTCCTTAATAGCGTTCACATTGAACCTCGATTGGTAATAGAAGGCGAACTAGTGGTTATGTGAATTTACCCAGTGGGGTAGCAAAATAACTTTTTTGCATGTCTCAAAAAGGGTTATGCATTTTCACTAATATAAATAAACAATAACACCTATGGGTGAACTACAGCTAACTTTGATTCTGTCTGTGCAGGTGCGCATAAGCTGATATGTAGGCAACTTGAGGAATGGGAGAGGGCACTAGGGACTAATCATTAGGGTTCATTCTTTGATGCTGACCATGCTTTTGACCCTTAGTCCAATCCTTAGACAATTGGAAATAATGATGTTATCCCTAGCAAGGATATTATGTGATATTGTTGCACGCAAACTCAGTGCATTATGTGGATCATGGATAGCTTGAGCTAGGTTGTCTATGCCTTGAACGGTTTGGAATCCGTAAATTTTTTAATGGAATCTTTATAGTCCATGTGTGTGTGCACTAGGCATGTGAAGGGCCAGAACTACATCGGACTCTTATTCCACGCATGGATATGTACGCAGTTCAATAGGTGGAGCGCGGGTCTATGGAATTAGGTCATTAGGGCTTGCTGTCCGGTCATCCTCTTTTAGGTTTCAACCACATCGCGGGAAGTGAATGATGGATGCGAAATGAATTATAACTTTCCATTGTGTGGAACCAACTGCATGTGTGTCATACTGTGTGGTTGCACGCTTCTGTCACCAAACTTTGAGAATGAATTATGTGTTGATAAAAAAGAAATTGTGCTGATTTTTAGGTGAAAGACTGGGCATAACAGAGGATGTATATTTGGATCTGCTCCAGCTGGATTACTGATGATTATGATGGCACATTGCAATCTACTGTACTGTTGCTATGCTGAAAATGATGTTATTGTTAGTCTGGGTCTCTGATAGACTTATGGGGACTAAAATGTTTGAGTAGAGTAACATTATATCTGGTTTAAAAGACTACCTGGGGCTGTAAAAAATTAGGAACTCAAAATTGAAACTCATGATATATTTAATATATGTGATATGGGTATATGACTTATGATCTTGAAAAGTCCTTCCAACACCTCCCTCAAAACAAGCTCTACAAAAAGGATGTATATTTGGATCTACTCCAGCTGGATTACTGTTAGTACATGCTAGTATTACTGGTATCAAGCATATTGCAACTGGTATTTCCAGTATTTCTGCTAGATTCTTATGAAGACTGATATGTTCAATTCAAGTGCAACACTCTATCTGGATTAAAAGACTACCTGGGGATTTCAAAATTTAGGAACTCAAATTTGATATTGTCAAATTGTTGAATCTCGAAAAGCTCTGCAATCTCTGTATGTATACAGACTGTCGATCAAACTGGAACCAACAGATAAACTGTGTGGTTCAACTAAATATCTGAATCCATCTGATCTTGCAAAATATCTAAATCATTAACAGCCTGTCAGGTGCTTGAGTCAACTGTAATTCATACTGTGCTGAGCCTGAACTGCACTCCAAAATGTACACCAGGAACTGTAACACGTGGTGTAATCTGAATGAGCTGTGCTCAAAATCTGACCCGCTATCCCTTATCTTGCCCTCTCACCTTCAGATGACATTACCAGCAAAGGAAACTATATACTATCAGTAATAATCACTAACACTGGAACTAAAATAACCAAACAGATACCCAAAAAAAAAATACTTATACCTCCAAGTCTAATGTTATTCCTACTGAGTTCAAATTATCTACGTTTTTCTTCTGATGTCTCCAAGACTTTCGAAATTATGAAACAGAAATAGAAAAAATTGAGCAGAAAACTTTAGAAATAATTGTATGCCCCTCTGTCTCCCTCTGCAAAAGTTTGTGACACCGATGTCTTCTTCGTTATTTAAAAAGAACCTGCTGGAAAAAAGAAAAAACTGTGTCGAATAGCTGAGATTTTCTGCCAAAAAGCATCTGAATGGATTACCGCCTGAACCCGTTTAAACCTGAAGGGTACTACTTCCAAAACAAAGAGTTGACTCTCTAGTATTTTCTGAGGACAAACTCCACATAGAAGAAGAAAGAAAATGGCAAATTTGAAAACTGTATCTCTGCAGAGTTTGTAATCATTGATCTCAGCTCTGCATCTGATAAATGGGCGGCAAATACATTCTGCAATAATATATCAAAGCAGCAATAAAAAAAATTCCTTTTTAAGTCTTGGACAGAGGTTATTTCTGCAACTACTATCGCAAGCTTTGTTGCACTGAATCCATTCTAATTGCATCTCACATTTATGCAGGACTATTGAGATCTCACTTCATCATAAGCAAAAAAATATTTGAGCAGGAGAGCATCTATTTAGAACTGACTTATAACCATGCTTTCATTCACAGCAAATATCCAACTTTGACTGTTCTGAAATTTTACAATAAATACTCCATTGTATAATTTCCTGGTGACTTTCAGGTTTAAACATGTACCCAAGTAGACACCCTGTTAACATAAAACCTTAAAATCGAAGTCACAAGGTACAGCAATTTATCAGATAAAATTCGAATCTCACCAATTTTTATTCAGCCATCAAAAAAACAAAAAAAAGGCGTTTTTAGGTCTGTATTTTTTCGCGACTGTATCTATCTCTGTCTGCATTTTTGCACATCATAAATTTTTATCAAGGCCCTCAGCCTCTAAAAACTCCTCCACTACCCTTGCACGGATTTTATATTGGATACAAAACCCTTACGACCCTACGGGTATAAAACTTAACCGCAGCACCTAACGGGCCTTTGATACTCTTCACTCAGTCTGCGGCTTTGCTACATGCCCAAAATTACTCCTTGTCGCTATCTCCATAAACAGAAATTCAGTCCAATGTTTGTGCATTACTTGACAATCCATGACTCCAATGGGTGATATTGATGTTTGTTCACTTGAAGAAAGGCCATTGGCAAGGGAAGCAGGTTTGACGCTGTAGGTTAGAATCGTACGAGGTCGACGCAAGAGGTCGACGATAGATGGTTTGTTATTAGGTTTTAGGTTTTAACTTGTTTTGTTTTGTTTTAATTTATTTTATTTTATTTTACGTTTTCATTTTTAATTTTGATTATAATTTTTGATTTAGTTTTATTTTATTTTATGTTTTGTTTTTTATGTTGTTTATATTTATAATTTTTTTTTAATTTTACAATTTATATTTACAACTTTTGAATTTTTTAATTATATATTTTTATTTTTTTATAATTATGTTTTTATTGTTTTTTACATTTCAAATTTAGTTTTTTATAATTATGTTTTTATTTTCTATTTTTTTTAATTATGTTTTTATTTTTTATAATTTTTTTAATTATGTTTTATTTTTATTTTATGTTTCAAATTTAAGGGCAATTTTTTTTCGATTTTTATCCAAACTCGAACTCGAACCGAATTGTATCCTCGTCAAACTTGAATTTGAACCTTGTGACTTAGGTTGCAAGCCATTTTCAAATCGTTCTCAAATTTGGAGTTACAAAAAGTAAGTGAAACGATTTTATTTTAGTTTAATAATTTAAATAATTAAATTTTTTATCATCTTTTTATAAATAAATTTTAAAAACAAAGTAGATGATGTAGTAAGTTTATAAATCTAGTACTTGTAGATTTTTTTAAGTAGTTTTTTTTCTCTTTTTTCTAGGTTGCTAAGACCTAGTTTCCCTCACACGCAATAGCCTAGCGACAACTTGTTAAGGTGCGACAAGGACTTAGCAACATATGCATTAGTGGGCCTTTCGACCATATGGAGGGATTCAAACAAAAATTGACCCCAAAATCTGGAAATGATGATCCTAGACGACAACTGTTGAACTCTTGTAGATCACTTGAAGAGTTTCATTGAACCCATTATGAGTATGATCCAATGTATTGGCATGGATTAGCCATGTTTGGGAGAAATATATGATGGCATTGACTAAAAGATTGAAAAGATAAAGGCCATCGTAAATGCAAAAGACCAAGATCCTAAGAAAAAAATATTCAAACAAATGCAATCATATCACACATTGATTGGTGAAACAAAATGACAACCTCACTACATCTCCTTGCCTTTGCATAGACACATTGATTCTAAAATATTGAGATCCTTTCCTTGCCAATGAGAGTGCCACCATACATTGATGTTGAGTTGGTTGGAGTGTATAAGTTGACATTCTCTAGGCTCTCTCCCAATCCTAAGGTAGAAGGCACAATAGTGAGTGAGCTTGGGATTTTTATTACCTTCACAAATCATAGCCTCGACACTCTTTGGGACAAGTACAAGAAGGATGCTCATATGTGTTGGTACCTCCATGCATGGCCAAGGATCCACACACCATACCTGCAGCCTCTTGTCCCAGATAAGATTTTTATTTTTAAGTTCTTAACACTCTTTCTTTTTGTTTTAACTTTTAATTTTGAGTTTTTTATTTTATGAATTTTAATTTTGCATTGACTTTACCTCAATAAGTTGTGAGTTCATCTTCCTCTGAGAGAATTTCAAGTACATTCACTCACAAAATCTCAACAAGCTGTCAGCAAAAAACATTGTGGACCATCAGAGAATAAGGTGCAGGAATGTCTTTGCTCATAAGGAAAGCTCTTTGTCTAACTTTTGGTCGATGTGGAGAGATGAGGTGTGCCATCAGCTCCTTGCTAAAGTAACTATGCTGATCAGAGATCCATGTGCCTTGGACCACTCATCGTATTCGGATTTTATTTCTGCCCTTGTTACTCTTAGGATGAGGATTTGATTCTTTGTATACACTCATTCTTTCTTTGTACAGTTCTCTGTAAATATTTTTTGTTAATAAATGGAGCATTTTTAGAATTTAAAAAAAAAAAGTTGTGGGGTTGGTCTATGTACATTCCAATTTGCACCTTCTATTGCATAAGAAGTTGGAATAAAAGGAAAGGGCGACAAAACATTGGGATGTAGATCCAAAGGATGTTGACATGGATTCTTCCATTTACCACCATTCATTAATTGACATGGACATTTCCTTGCACCACATAATGTACCTAGCAAGAGCCACAATGAGAGTGCTACTCTTTGTAGTTCTAAAGAATCACATCACGATTTTGATATTGATGCTCTCAATGAAGAGCAATATGATGATGAATGCTAATTATGATAAAATAAATTATAATTAATATTTATGATTGTCATGACATTTAGCATTCGGTTGGCATTATCAATTTATCAAGTGTCTTTTTGGTTATTTTGTTTTTAATATGCATACTATGTGGTTAAGTCCTATTTATTAGAATTGAAATTATATATCTTTTGCTATGGTTGTACCAAGTCGTACACAAGGCAAAAAATATTATTGTACTGACAAACCCAATTCGTTGTACACAATCTTGTACCTAGAACAAACTAGCAACATAGATCTTAACTTCATGTCCTGATGACCTTTTTGCAATTAGTGTTTAGTATTTAGATGCAATTTTTGTGGTCTAGGATCCTCTCCCTAGGCATCTTGAGTTTTTGTTTTTTTTTTTAAATGTGACCTAGAATGAGAATAGAATTAAAAATAACTAGTTCCAAAGGTAATTTCTTTTATTAGATAAGTCTTTATTTGTGTTTGATTCCAAAGGCTTAATTAAAATGGTGAGGTTGAGTTAATGATGATCACTATTCAAAATCTTGGCAATTTCTCACCATTTCTCAACATTTCTCACAAGTTCACTGCAAAACAAGAAAATAGAATGTTTCTTGCGAGACGAGAAATCACAATTTCTCAACAATCGGCAAAAATCGCTAAGAAATACCTGTTGTCTTGGCTATAAGGAAAAAACAAAAAACACTGTTATTACACATATTTAACAGGGCTTTAGGAGTTTCCCAATATACGGATTTAATAGGTTTTCTTGAGTTTCCCAACAGTGATTTGTGATTCCCAGCAGTGTTACATGTTGGTTGTGTTCACTGTTAGTGTTAATTGTTAAGTGTTTTTTCCAACAATGATTCATGATTCTATGAATAGTGAACATTGAACACTGGATAGTGAATACACAGTCGTGCCAAATTGCCAATAGCGATTCAGAGGCTTGAGATTTAGCCTTTCACAGGCCTGAGGCTAAGATATCGACAAGATTTTGAACATTGTAGGAGGATGGAATCTGGTTAATGAGCATTCGGTGTGTTTTCAAGATTTCTTTAAAGCTTTGCAGAGGATAAAAAGTAAAAACATAGTTTTGCAGCATTTGCCATTAGTACTCAATGCTCAATGCCTTTGGCTGGGTTGTTCATAAGTTTAAATAAATGCTTGTAGTTCCTGCACTTTGTACTTGTACTTTGTAAGTTTGTACTCTTTTTTTGTCAAAAATTAATAGAAAATATACTTCTGGTAATCTCCACATTCATTTCTCATGTGATTTAAAAATGTTTTACATTTAATTTAAGTCTATTTGATGAATTTATATGTTATTTAAAGTAGCGATAAACTTGCCGAGAAATGCCGAGATCCGAATCATGATTTAAATTTTGCCCTGCCAAGAAATTGCCGAGAACGAGATTTTGATCTGTGACGATGATAGTTATTTAGGATCTAGCATGACCATAGATAGTAGCTTGATTACTAAACTTTGTATGTTATGCCAACTAAGTATATCCAAGTTTGTTTTAGTAATAACGTGGGTGAGAATAGGGGATATTAAATAAGTGTAAGGATGGCTATTTGAATTGATTTGTATCCATTATGTTAAATATTCTTGCAATTTGATTAAGATGCCCTTTAAATGTTAGTTCGATAGACGAAACATTACATTTAGCTCAATCATGGCTTTTAAAAAGGACTAAGTAACAAAATAAGGGCCTCCTCTTTTCTTGAATATCAATTATGGAGTAAATCCTTAGATGGCCATTAGAGTTACCATTAATAAGATTAAATTCCATCTTTAGCTAAGGATCATTGTTGATTAAAGTTTACACATCGTACTAAGCGAGGGTGCTCCATGAATAGAATCATATGTCTTCAACATTTGTATATTGTAATTTTTATATACTACATTGTATAACCTCATCCTCATATATATTAAAGGATTGAGATAAGGTTGCAACCAAGTCATTTATAAAATTTAGTTAATTTTTGTGTGAAGTAGTTTGTCACTGATGTTAATATGGATAAGTGGGCATACCCAAGTTTTCTTCGTAGTCAATTGACTTGACTAATGGATTTTTGGGGGGGTATTAAAAGTTTAATTCACACTCAATAGTCAAGTATAAGTATGGTTTGGCATAGTCAAACCTTGTTGTGGCTTGAGGGCTAGTGTTGAGTGATCAAACTCACAATCAAGAGTCACATTACAATTTGATTTTGAGCCATGATTTTATACACAAGGGAGAGTATTGAAATTTTTTCATACGCTCAAGGGTCAAGTTTGGTTAAGGTTTTGCGCATACAAGCCTTGTCTTTGGCATAAGAAAGAGCATTTTAAGGTTTACTCTTGCTTAAGTTCAAAATTTGTATTTTTGGATTGGATGACTATTTTGATGATAAGTGTAATGGTATGAGCACATGATTGGATTTATGGTATTTGTTGTTGCCAACATGCCTTATTTCCTAAAAAAACATGGGCCTTTTGCTTTTCTTTAAAAAATCTGATCATATTCTTGGTCATAATGCTTTCATGGTTCAATTCACATAGTGGCCATCTTTATCTTTCCCTTAGGTTCACTTTATATTCATGGCCCCTTTATTAAATTTCCATTCTTTTTGGTCGCTTGTATATAATTCCGAAGGAGGTCCCTTTGTTCACAATGTCCCATGCCCCCTTTGATAAAACCTAAGTCTAAGTTGTGGCCCCTTTTGTGTTGTATCACAGACCCACTGGTTTTCAACATTGAAATTTATATTTAAATCAGGCCTGCACAGTCCCACGGGACATGCTTTATTCAAATGGCCACCTCTCTATGACCCCATGATGGCACCACATGGCATTTTCTTGGCCCCCCACTTTACTCAAAAGTGACCCCGTGATCACGCCACATGACTTCTTGGTACCTGCAGAATCTAATTAACAATGGACCTTGTGCCTTGATTTAAATATAAAGCCACATGTATTGTCACTTTTGGGTCACTAGTTAATAAAACAAATTGGTCGTAGGGGAGGTTTTTGTTTATATATATTTTTAACGGTGACCATTTTTTCACAAGAAGAAGCAATACATATGCATGAGCAAAACCCAAGGTGATTTTGTAAAATCATGAGACCGCAAAGAATGACTGAGACAAAAGGTGATCCCATAGAGTCCATAGACTCTATTCGTACAAACCAATGGATGCCGACCACATGTCACGAGGAGATGTGACCAAGTACTCTCATGTAGAAGCTACCATGTGTCACCTAAAAGGACCCAATCACCAAAGCCAAGCAAAAAGCACAAAGCGCAGACCCATGGAGGAGAGTAAAGCAGATTTGAAGAGGCCATGGATCCGTGGATTTCAAAGGCACAAAACAAAAATGGCACGTGCACAATGCATCTCGTGACCAATGAGATGGCACCACATGTCACGCGAAGATTGGTTTAAATAAAGCAAAGGGGAAAATAAAGGTCACAATGCATAGATCAAAATAGATTAGAGTCAAAATTTAAGGCAGCAAATTAAAAAAATAGAGGTCGCGTATATATATAAAGAGCCACAATGACACACTCCAGTGGGGACAATTTGATTCACATGGGAACATTCCAATCATAACGACCACAACTAAATTTTGTTCACAAAAGGGAAAATATTAAATGGTCAGTTGCCGACAATGAACATGCGGCTGCCTAATTCATAAGCATAGATGGTCACTGTAATCTATCAGGGGCCAAATTCAAAATTTAAGGACGCGCTAGTATCAAGTCCCTATGAATCATTAATAAGAAGCGATGGTGGCAAGTGCAATTGAAAAGGACATGGTGAGACTTGGCCACTTGGGTGAATCTATAAAATTTGTTTTGGGCCTATTAATAATTTGGAAAGGAACTTTTTGCTAACAGCAGAAGGTAGCTCTCTAAACAAACCGATAAAAACAACTTTCTGGTAAAACTCAATGAAATATTGGAAGCCAACAAGTTTAGAAGACAATAAGCAACTTAGGAAATCTAAGGATGTTCTATGTACCTATGGATGCTCCGAAAGTATGTAAAATTTTCCGTTTCTCATTCATATTAAAGAAATACAATTTATTTGTGCAAGTGATCACCTTTTTTATATGTTTTCCTCCATTATAAGCTGATTAGATTCTGTTGTGATATTCTAATCACCCTTGTGAATTAATTAAAATATATTAATTACTGTGGATTGATATGCTTATGTTATTTTTTTGCAATATTTCATTTTACAAAAATTAAGCCATAGGGATTCACTCTCAACCATCTATCCTTAGGATCTCCCTCTGTATTTTTTAGATTTGAATGGCATAATTGGGTTTATCAAATATCAATTTATTTCAAGCAATAGATTTTTGGATTGTGAACGACTCACTAGAAAGTAGTTGAGCTGATATCTGAAACCTCTCTTTTTTTTGCCCTTCCCTTGCATCTTTTTTTATCATCTTTTTTATTTTATTAGATCCTTTTCATTGTAGTTGTATATGTTCATATTTTGGTTTGTTTTGGGTTTTTTTTATCACTTGGGTGAACTTTCTTTGTTGGGTCGTAGGCTATGTGCAGCTATTCCACCACTTGGTTATCTATACAACCACATACCTACAACTCATACTCTTAAGTCAGTTGTGATCCTAAAACGAGAGGGTGAAAACCCATTGTCTATTGGGTCAATAATAAAACACTCATCAACAGAAACTCATGCTAAAAGGCAGGCCACCTAGTGACCAGTTTTTCACCCATGTCACATTTTTATTTCAGTTTCAACCAAATATTGAAAAGCCCTTAAAAATTTATAAAAAAAAAAAATGCTTCACAGCCATAGACATCCCTAGTGCTGAACATGAATTTTCCAAAAATGCTTTCAATTTCCTCCTCAAATTCCAAAATAACAAAACCACAAAATAACATGTCCTTATTTTTAAAAACGCTCTGAGTTTCTTGAATGGTTAGCATAAGGATGTAACTTCTAGGTTGTTTCCTTTTACATTACATGGTCTTGAGTATGACTAGTTTTCAAGTCGAACACTTGGTTCAATCTGCCACTGAACAAAATTGGATGATGCATTCATCTTTTAATTTGAACAATTGATTGACCCATTTGCATTCTTCAATCAGAAGGTCACACTCGAGAGATCCAAATGAGCCAATAAGGGATTTCAACCTCTAATTCCAAAAAATTAACAAAACCATTCCAATAAGCGACAAACCCCAAGAGGTAGTCATCTGGGAAATATACATAACTACTTTGGATCCCATTGTCTCCCAGTTAGAAGGAACATCCACGGCCAATCCATTGGTTTCAACCTATGAAGATGCCGCTATAGTGGATAGACAATTGTTTCCTCGGAGAACAAATATTTCCCTTGCAATGCACTGTCCTCTCTTTCAAAATATTGTCCCAAGCATTCCTCAAGTCCAACAAAATCTAAATTTTCTTGTGACCAATCCTCTAGATCAGAATGTTGTTTGCATTGAGCATGTTCAGCCAGCCCTTGCTATGATTACAAATGAATATGCTGCACATGACTATCTTTATGAAGTATATTCTAATTCTGATGATGATATGCCATGGGAATCACAAGTGAACAAAGAAGAAGCAATGCCTTGCACGGGATTGATCTAGCAAGATTCTTTGGAGACTAATTTATTGGATCACAGTGTTGTCTGTGAGATAACAGGGGAAGTCTTTAATAGTGTGGGATGTTCAAATTCACAAAGTTTCCCAAATCTTGACATGGAATTGTTTGCTATCTTTGAGGCAGACTATAATCATTTTTATCAATATCTAGAGGTTTTGCTTCTTGAAGAAGATCGGCAAGCCGAGAAATTGCAGATCAAAAATTCTGATGAGGAATGCCAAGCAAGCTCAAATTCAAAATAACATCCTGAACA
Organism: Torreya grandis; assembly: GCA_037957365.1. Classification (NCBI taxonomy): domain Eukaryota; kingdom Viridiplantae; phylum Streptophyta; class Pinopsida; order Cupressales; family Taxaceae; genus Torreya; species Torreya grandis. The sequence continues at coordinate 1,015,778 of JARHVA010003800.1, read as the reverse complement.
AGGGTAGGAAGAAGAAGTCAAAGAGGATGGTTCAGAAAGTGATCCGAATTTTGAAGAGCTAAAACTAGTTGAAACTCTTGCTTCAAACATCATGGTCACAAACCTTCAGGTGAAAGAACCCCTTACTTTTGTGTGGCTGGAATTTGAGGTAAGTTCTTCCTATACCAGTATTCATTATGATTTTGGAATTAAAGGAGATAAAAGTGCTAGAATTAAATGCCTCAATCATTTTGAGTAAGGACTGAGGAAATTGATGCATCTTTCAAGTAAATACAAGGATGTCCTGGCATGTTTGAAAACCACAAATTGAGAAATTTTGCTTTTACCAGGGAATGGGATGTGTTTCGCACAAAGTTTACAAATTCACCCTCCCACTTTGACTGTAAATTGTTAGTTAAGAGTAAGCATAGGATTAGATTAGTTTGTTTGTTGTTTTAAATTTCATACATTAGCTCATTGTTTAGGTTTCCCTATTTTCTTGGTATATGTTTGTTTCGAGTAGTTTGTAATGAATAAATTGAGAGAGGGAAAATTTTGACCACTTCCAGACTTTCAATGTGCTCACCATGTCCAAAGCCACACATATTATGAGTTGGGATCATTGTGAACATTCTAAAATTCAAAAACAATGGTGAAATTTTGTGTGCAACCCCAATTATCATCGTCTCAGAAGATCATGTTTAAATTAAAGAAATGAAATTTATTTTCAGATTTTTCACATGTTTAATAAAATATTCACATGAATGAAGAGTCATAACAGCACTTTAACATATTACAATTGCCTTGAGTTATATAAGAAAATAAAAAGAAATATTAGATGTGATTAAACTTTTCTGATTTTCCCTTCACCTTGCCTACATTGGTTCCCAACCATTAAAAGAGGATATATATATATATATATATATCAAAAAGAAGAGCATAAAATTTAATAAAAAAATTATAATTTTCTCCCTAAAGAGTGATTCGGATAATCTCCACCGAGGCTACGGATATTTGGCTGGCAATGAAGCAAAGCTTAGAGTGGAGCCAAAGCTATCTTTATAGGGGCTATAGACGTTTGGCTCACAGTAAAAGCAATACCCAACTTTCTCTTTCGCACCTCCGCCACCCCCACTTCACAAGTCATTCCTCATAAAATCATATATCTGAAAAGCTTTCATCAAATGTTGCTCTTATGCTATATCAAAAAATCCTCATGGCAAGGTAAATGAATATTTTTTCACACACCTTGACTCTTTTGAAATGTAAAACTTAGTCTATCATGTGATTATTCTCAAGTTGAATTTTAGGGCTTTATTGAAAATACGAACTTCTTTTGCATGATTACTTGGTTTCCATTCCCAAATTGAACAGAAATTATGGATTTTAAAAACTTACATTGTTTTCCCTATAGACGTGTATCCTCCCATATGTTTTCTTTGTGGAACATGCAAGTACACATTTAATAATTCATTTAAATCAATTCAGCAAAAATAGTAACCACTATTCAACTGATCAGTTGACTAGCCCCAATCTATAACGAAAGGAAGGAGCTCAGTTGAGGAAACAACTATGGGACTCTACATTTTTAGGATTGTGTGCACTCAATATTCTAGATCAGCTCATTGTGGATTGCCAAGAATCATTAGCAACCAACCCCCGCACCAAAGCATAAAGCTTTTGTAAAGCAGTATTACAGTGCCATTGCTTTAAGATTTGCCAATTGAACAACAGTGTTGTTTCGAAGGAAGATTACAATCTATTAACAATTTAGATCATAGTAGTAAAAATTGTTTGGGGATAAAATCATTGGGAAAAAGTCGAAAAAAGAAGAAAAAACATAAAATCATCGAATAAATGTGGAAAAAGGAGAAAAAACTATTTTTTTAAAAATTTAAAAGCATAGATATACATATTAGGCATTTCAATTGCATAGAGGATAGATACAGATTATAAAAGGAAATTAGATGAGATTGTATGCAATCAAAATCGGCCAATTGTTTTCCTTCATTAATTTCTAGACTATTTAATTTGCATTATATTTGGCATTTCAAAATGCATATTATTGTTGTTTACAAGGGAACAAAAAATGGGAAGGAGCCAATAGAAATGACGTAAACTAGGGATCAACAAGTGTAGATGTTGAAGCTCTAGGGTTAGAGCCTCTCTTAATTTGAGAAACAACATGAGTGTCGTACCCAAAATTCTTCAAAAAGTCAAAGTCAGTTTCATCATAAATAGGGTCATTATTTTTGAGTCATTCGGATTTTAAATTGATTTTGTCAAGTTCAATCGGTTGATCTTCCTCGACGGTACCTAACATTATCAAATAGAATACATATGTTAGTGGCTTGGAGAATAATACTTTAGAAGAATATAAATCAACTTTCCATATGAATTGACAATTAAAAATGCAACATTTCTTAACCTTGAGCTTTCTTCATCTTCAGATAAAATTTATGGTAGACAAACACCAAATCATTCATTCATTCTTGAGTGCATTGATTGCGTTTTTTGGAATATATAAGCTCGAACACACTCCAACTACGCTTGCAAGCAGGTGAACTGCATGGCTGGTTCAAAATTTGCATTACCATCCATCGAAAGTGTTTGGTTTCTTTGCCAAAAAAAAATCTCATCATTGTGCTGCAAAAATAGATTTTGTCAACATTGTAGCATGCACAATTCAATCAAAATTTAACATTTTCACTGTATGTATGTAGAAAAATTGTCTGCCTAGTTTGAAGGTCTTCCTTCTTGTGATGGTTGCCTTACTAAAGAAGAAGCCCCTTGCTTGCTTGTACATCTTAAACTCTCCCGTAGTTGTCTCAAAAAATTCCTAGAAAACATTCTCTCCATGCACTTAAATAGAGCCTTTGTGACCTATGCATTATCTCGAAATTAGCCGCTAAATAACGTTGGATTCAATAGATATCCAGCTGCATGGAGGGAAGAAGGCATCTATCAATCCCATCTTTTATCAACTATCTCCCATAATGGCACGTACTTGGCCCTATTATTTTCCAATTTGCTCCTAGTAACACCTTTCGCCCTATCAATTGCCTAATATAGATAACCCATGGAGGTTTATCTCGATCGATAAGTCTCAAAATTTGAAGTAGAGGCTCAGAGAATAACAGAATTTTATCTTCCTTTTCCCAAAATGATAGTGATAAAATATCGTCAACCACCATTTTACCCTCCATATGTTTCACAAAGGAAGATTCCATCCACTCAGTTGAAATGAACATTCATATTTAGTTCATTTGTTGAAAAAAAGTTTGCAAGACAAGTGGTTTGTAAACCTTCTCACCCCTCGCTGAAGAAGTTTCTTCGTAATATTTCTTTTCTAAATCACGACAATATGCTCAATCGCTGCTATTAAATCATTGTCATTAAATCGTTGCACTCAAGAAGTGTGCCACACTCAAGGGAGGAAATCGTTGTCATTAAAAGAGCATTAGTATATTTTATTAATTAATAACAGCATTAATTATTAATTAATTAATTAGTAGTTAGCATTCATTTGACAAAAGGTCACAATCTTTGGAGAAGACATGTCATTTGACAAAAAATCACAATCTTTGGAGAAGACATGTCGTTTGGTGGAACACTATGAAGGTATTTAAATTCAGCATTTGGTGAGAAGGAATGTCATTCATCCAATTATGTATTAAATATATAACTTGTATAAGCAATGGCTTTTAAGGACGTAACCCCTTAATTGTGTAACCCAGATACAAGGACAAAAAACCTTGTTATCAAACCCAAAGACGAAACCTTTTGTGATGTAATTTTATAATATTCGAAATCTATATTCAAAGATAAACAATTAAAACAATTTGACTTTATGATTATTGAAAATTATTATTTTAATAGGGAATTCCAGAAAAACCAAATTAATGTAAAATATTCCAATTTGGAATATTACATTCTTGCCATATATGAATGTGTGCATTATATTAAGCACTCCTGTGTAGATTTTTTTCCAAAACCTCTTTCACCCATGAAATTTTGCCTACATCATCCAAGGTCAAATTAAGATAATGTGCCACATATAGAGTCCAAAACATAGTTTCATATTTGTCTATAAGAAACCTCTCAACAGACACAGACAACATTATTGTAATGAATTGGATCACATTTTGTCACGCCACCTCAATCCCAACCTCATCAAATGGATGAAAGAGTGTCTTGTCCAATTTTATCATCTCAGATTCATCGACACTTAATAAAAATTGTGTCAATTTCACATGACACAAAGAAGTTGATGAGTGTGCAACTTCATCTGTCCATCCATCTGACATTATAATGCATCCTTATTTTTTTCATTTATTACGATGTTTTGCAAGAACATCGTTCACAACCTGTACAACATCCTTTAACAAATCAGTATGTAAAGTCTCGAATGATGGGGCAGTAACCCAAAACATGCAACTGCAATTGCATCTGCCATATGCTAGAGTTATACCAAAATTTGGAGATTGCCTTCTTTGCCTGCTCATGAACAATATTTTTCCAACCTATACTCTCTAACGTGGTTTGCACTACATGTGTAGTAGTGTGAGAGCTAAAGATGGCATGAATGTTTCCCCTACCTAATCTGGCCCACGAGGTATTAATCCAAGGGTAGATTACTAAGAAGTTATAATGAGAAATATTTCCACCATATTTCATAGTTAAAAATATTAAATATGTTCGAATGAATGTCAAATATAACATCCACCACAGAGGTTTAGGTCCACAACATTTCAAATTTCCCCATCATATGAAGTTTTGCAAATTGATTTGTTGAAAAAACACCAAAAAATCGGGTTGAAAAAGGCATTTTGGGCCAAGTATAAGAATTAATTGCAATTAATCCATTTAAATCCCACATTTTGCTACTATGGTTTAGATCAACCAATATAATTTGTGAACAGAGAGAAGATGGAGCAAAGGAGAATGAAATTGGAGTCCATTTATAGCAATATATTTTGGCAAGAGAAATTTATGAGAGTTTATTTTTGATGAATGATGGTATGTTCAGATGCCATCGTTAGATGGGATATCCACGTGCATCTTCAAACGAAAAGTTCATTGAAGGATAATTCTAACTTCCACTCTATGTGGCTTGTTATAGTTCAACTTTACAAATCATGCTTATATCTTCATAAGCTATTATCATTATTGAAACTTATAGGATAAAATTTTCTGGGGGAATTAACTCTTTTAATGCATGCTTCTTTTGAACTTCTGAAACAATTGCTAAAACTAACGAGCATTTGTTGGGAATCTGTTGTCTAGAATTTCACATTCTTAAGAAGGAAGTGAACACACATGGATGTTCCTCCTCTGCAGATACAATTTCTTTCGAAACAGTCACATTCGCACTCCATTATTTCTACTTTTAATATGATCAGAAGCGCTATCTTTATTTCTTAAATTTCCACATGGTATAAAACCCTTGTTACCATTATCATCTTACCAACACTCGCGAAGAGTGAATGTTCAGATGTCAGTGATCAAAATGCATATTCATCCATTAAAAGGTTATTGTTTTTTTTTATTAACTTAAAAAAAATAGAAACAAAGGAATGCACCACGCACAACTCTATAAGTGATGCCCTGATTTTGTTGCAATGAAATAAAAAATAATAATGAACCTGGTAAATCTTATTTCCCTAAAACAGATGTATTCTGCCTCCTAGCTAGTTGCTTTCATTTTCACAATAAATCATAAGCACAACAGTTAAACCTCTTCAGTGCATTCAAAATTAAAAGGAATGCCAAAACACCCAATTGGATCTTACTCATGAACACGTTTTTGTGATGCATCTTCTCCTCCTAGCTTGGCATGCCATGATATCCGCTCTAGGGCATTCGCACACAAGGCTCCTTGGCCAGATGGCATCACATCTGATCCTCGATATGGCTGAGAATGAAAGAAAACACTTATACATGTATACTGATTGAAATACTACTCTAACAGCACATTCATATCTACGTTCAGGCTCATCTTTAGAGTCAAACAAGATATAAGAAACTTATTGAATGCATGCTTCTTAACTTCTTTGATTTAGACATTAATTCAAAATTTTACAAAAATTTTGCAACCAGCATATAATGGTGTTCCTCCAAAAATAAGAGACTCCTCCATGTGCCAGAGATTACAATACCAGCCATGGTGTGGAATGGAAGCTGCAATCTTGTAAACTCAATGCTGGGGAGACTAAACTCTCATCTTTCCTTTCTCGTAAAGATGCAAGATATTTCTCTGATTTCATTATGTGCAATGCATCTGATGTGCTTGGTTCATCATCAGCTTTGATGCGTTTTGTATGTGGAAAGGATTTCTCAAGTATCTTCTCAGTCAGACAAGATAGAACGTAGGGAAGCTGTAACCAAAAAAGAGCTTCTGAGAACTCCCCAAAGTGTGCAGCGGCAAAAGCAAATCTTCTGGTGCATCCTTTATCAAGCAAAGCAGCATATGTTTGGACCCTGTCATTGTCCAATAGTCGCCCTGACAAAAACTCATGCACAGCACAATGTAGTCAAAAAAAATTATATGAGTAGACTACAATGTGTTATGGTAGGGCAAGTATTTTGTTAACCATAATGTAAGATGTGTATTTAGCTACAAAGAGAAGAGTACTACCTGCCTTTCGATAAGGTTCTACTATTTTCAGCAGTAATTCTGGAACAACCAAATCACCAATCACAGGAAGTGATGTATCCAGCATGTAATGCCGAAGATCTCTCTGCTCTATCATTGAAGGCATTCCAGAATTATGTATAGTATCCATACCATTTGCTGATTTATGAGCTTCAAACCACGAAGGATGAACTCCCCATTGCAAAAGCATACGCAAAGCCTGCCAGAAATTGCAAGGCCAGAGAAATGTAAACATCAAACCTGTAAAATTTCTTGACTCATAAGTTCTGGTTCTTTGCTACCATGGATATGCAATGCTGAAGTATAATATTAAATTTTACAATCATTGTCTTAAAATATGTAAGAATAAATTAAATCAAAAAAAAAACAGAGAAAAACAAAAAAAATTCAAATTAGAAGTCTGATCATAAACGGAATGAACTTCTAAACTGTCAGCGAATAAGACAGTGGTTACAATAAATAGTGCATCTTATCAATTGCATTAAATTTGTTATGTACTGTAGGTGTCAAGAAGGGGTTATATCGATACTTTAACTACCACTAACCATCCATTGTACAAACATATGCAGTGTTCTTCAAATATGCATTAACACTGAGTGTCTCAGATACATAAATACAACTCCACATATGTGCTGCCAGATCATACACTCCATACTTAGAGCTCCAAAATAATAGCAATTATCTATTGGAATGACCATTATCTGTCAGTGTAGAGGGAATCAACATTAACTTTGAATGTCTCATATTGCAGGTGTTGTCACATGCAGCTATATATGGGTGCTGCCAGATCATAAACTAAGGTTACAGTTCTGATATAATGTCTATATGAGGATGTTATGTTGTCGCTCCTCCAAGTTATTCCGGTTGGTTGTATTTTCAAGTCCCATCGACACATTTTGGTCATTTGTGCATGTTAATATAATTTCTTTTTTCTTTCTCAGTATGGTAGATTCATGTGCTGATGCTCACTTCCAGTTCATCTCTCCTATGCTATCTCCTCTACTGGTACCTGGAACTCCTACAAGTGACTGCACTATTAGGGTTTATCTCCACAGCAACAGAGAAATTCTAAGACATACATCAGTCCAGTGTGACACAAAAATATCTGGAATTGTTCGGAAGGAGTGCATATAAAAGCCGCAAAAATCAAAGATTAATTATGACTGATAAAAACTATCATGGTACTTTGAAAGGGCTATTCTCTAACAATGAGTTTGTCGAAAATCGCGAATTTGTAAAAGAATTCACTAAAGCAAGCAAATTTGACAATAAAGTTTAAAAATTGATTTGGCAGCTTTTCCAGTTTTTTCCTCAGTTATAATCAAACGATTACTGACGCAACTTCTAAGGGAATTTTGAATGCAATTTCAAAGGATTTTGGAGACATTTAGGCCTCATTATCTCATCAATCCAACATTATCAGTTGGCATATTAAGTTATTCTTTTTATAACCAACCTTTTCAGGAAAATATTCCTAGATTTTCTATCCTAATGCAATTTTTTCTAAATTTTGAAATGGCTTTACATTCCAATGATCCATTACCCAGCTGAACAGGACAGAGCCTAGGCGTTCCAACAGGGACCCTGTTTTTTGATAGAGTTGGGTTATTCAAGACTCCATGGAACCCCAGTTTCGAATTTTCACAGGAGCATCCAAAGCTAGCTCCGGTTTGGGTAAAATTATTCAATCTCCTTCCACACTTCTGGGCAGAGACCATTCTCTCAAGGATTGGGGACTACCTCGAAGAGATAATGTGTATTTCTTATGAAACTCATAGTAAGAAACATTCTGCTTATGCCAAAATTTGTGTTCAAAAGGACATGAGTAAACCTCTGCCTAAAAGAAATTGGATAAACTCTCCCAAGCAAGATATGTTTCAGCAACCCTTGGACTATGAGAATCTCCCTTTTCAATGTTTGATGTACCACATCCATGGTCATTTAGCCCAGGAGTGTCCCTTGGCCTCAATGGCTGAAAAGGAAATTGAAAAAGATGAATTTCAGGTAGTTGGTAAAAAGGGAAGAAAAAACCTAAACCCAAATCCAAACGGATGGATAAAGTTCAAGAGAAAACAAAGGACACCAATCTTCAAGACAGTTTAAGTTATAACCCTTTTGCAATTTTAGGAACAAAAGAGGATGACCTACAATCAACATAGGTAATGAAGGCTTCAGATCACATGGAGGAACCTGCTGACACCCCGACTCTATTCAATAATGACCTTGATTCTTGCCAGGAGACCTCTGATCAGGTAAATGGCTCAACTGAGTCTGCTGCTTGGAGGACCCAATTGGGGATGGTCCTCCACAATTATTGAGCTGTTTTCAAAATCAAATCTTAACCAGCCGCGGTCCTTAGATCTGTTAAAGACCAACATTAACTCTATTAAAGACCTTATAGATCTATATAGAGATTTGTATGGAGATAAAAATATTGTGATTTTTCAACAAGACACAGAAATTTTGAAATCCTTTTTTGCAAAAGCAGAGGCAGGATAAAAAGCTCAATGCAAAGGCAAAGGAGGACTCCCAAAAGATCAAGGATTTTGAAAGCCAAAACCAAAGCACTGAAAATGGGGTAAACACACCCTACGTTCTTCAAAAACAAACAATGAGATCTATTTGATTTTGTTTCCATTTGATGGATGTTTATGTAATGGATTGTTTTATTTTGATGGGTGTGGTGTCATGTCCTGGGTGTGATGTCATGCCCAACCCAGTCAGATTATGTATTTCTACAGTGGCCTTGTGCCTGATGTCTCTATTTTAGCTTTTGCTCGTGGTTTAATTTCATTCCACCTACCTATTTGATCAGCCATGTAATTATGTTTTTAAAAAATGAGATATAATAGCATGATTTTAATCCCAAAATAAATAAATAAATGGCAAACACATTTGTTCTTGCCAAAGGATCCACTTTTTCCCATCTAAAATGCCAAGAGATCTTGAAGCACTTATGACATATGGGAAGCCTGCTCTGGGACAAAATAAAATACAGTATTTGCTATAACCAAAAAAGAAATTCTAGAGGAATATATCATTCATAAAAAAAATTACAAGAATAGCCTTGCAAAGGTGTTGCCTATTACAATGTAATGCACAAAATAGTAGCACAAGCAACGGCTGCCCTTGAAGTAGTTAAAAAACTAAAGTTGACATAAAATAAACTTTAAATAGAACCTGAAGCGAGGCATGAAACAAGGGAATCAAGAGGAACAAGCATAAAATGACATTCTAATACCCCTGTCACTACTTGAACTTCAATATCCCTTTTCTTTGTGCCAAAAAATTGTCTAGGGCCACAAAATTCCATTTTTTAATAAAACAAAATATGTAAGATTTAATGAGGACAGTGGGTGGGCATTTTTAGTGTAGTGGAATAACCTCTAACACTGTTAAAAACAACACAATCTACCACCAAATATTTGGTGCCATAGGTAGTGTTTGGATTGCTTTGAGCAATTATGGAGACTAAAAAATTGGAACAAAGACTATACGGATAGATTATATTAGTTAATCAAATCATGTTAAACTAATTGCACATTTATGTCTGATGGCTGGATTGACAAGAACAATAGGATCCTAAATATTTCTTTTAGTTTCTTGTATCTGAGAGACAGTGTTATATCATATATCACCTCATGTTATGGAGACTACAGATGTGTGGTCTTTATTAAGGGAATTTATTGTGGAGATAGATATGAAGCATGTTGTCCAAGTCATAAGCAATGATGCAGAAAATTGTCTAGCAGCAGCTCAAACATTCATTGATAGATAGGATACATTATTTTGATCTCCAAGTGAATCACACTACATATGTTTGATGTTTGGAGGAGATTGGTAAATTAGAATTTTTTAAATGGTTAAAGAGTCAGAACATAACTAAATTCATTTACACCCATGAATAAGTACTTAGCCTCCACAGGAGATTCACAAACAAAACTGAAAGCTAACATTCGGCACTCTAGTTGCACTATCATTTATTAAAATCAAACACAAAATAAAACCCCAGATGTAAAGCATCTTGGACCATAAACCCCCAAAACAACTCTCCTCTCATCTCATCTCCTCTCTGATATTCAATGATGAAAAATTGTAAATGTCAGAAGAGAAGAGAAGATGAAACACCCTTCTAGCCTTCATGCATGAAAGACAACAAGTGCAGAGCCTCTCATACTGCAACGCTTCCCAGGTGACCATGCAGATACTGATATCAAATAATTCAATTCACTGATATACTTAGAAACTTCCATATCTTAAATGAATCATTAAGGTAAGTCATTGTTATCAATCTTGGTACGAATTCAATGCTTGCAGTCTGTCTTAGACATACATACATATGAGGTTCAGTATAAGTTTAGAGTTCTGATTCAGGAAAAAAAAACATGAAGAGACTCCTCAGACTCCCTTACACTCCACATTAGAGTCCACCTCAATGTACTCTTGATCTTCTGATGACTCACCTGAACATCATGTGAAGGGCTTGGATAGGTGATTAGGAAAAGTATAATTCAAGTGCCCAGCCAGCACGATCACAATCTCCTGAAGGAATTGCATCCAATACTAATTTCTCAACAGCTGATCATTAATTTTGTCTGTGCCCGTTAAAGAGAAACTCTGAGTATGTAATATTTATTAAAGTTATTGCTAACCAAAGGGTATACACGGTGGTCCAAGTATATGTTTTTCTCCATCTTTGAGAAAGTTGATTTATTCGAAGCAATGTAGATTCGAGATTGGTTATTAACAAACATTTGAACTGAATTCAAATCAAAGCTAATTGTGATGCTAAAAATGAAATTGTTGGTACTAGCATCATAAGTCCAGGTACTAGCATCAAAAGGACGTCAATGTAGGTTATCAAAAAGAAATTAATTTTATTAATGTCCACGAATGACCAAAAGTAGGTCAATGAAAATCAAGAATAAATCCAATTACAATAGAAAACAAACTATTAAGATTAACCATTTACGAAGTAGACAAGCCATACACATCAGACACGAAAGTGTGCTAGGTGCTTGAGGAAGCCTCTGCTGATAATAATGTGTATTAGTCTATCTCACTCGCACAAATAAATCAATGGTTATTACCATATGTTTCAATTCAATTCAAAGCTAATGAAGATGCAAAATGGAACTATTGGTATTAACTTTTAAGTCTTGGTACTAGCATCAAATGGGCATCAATGTAGGTTATCAGATGACAAACTAATAGGATTCACAATATACAAAGTAGACAAACCATAGAAATAAACCACAAAAGTGAGCTAGGTGCACAAGGAAAGCTCTACTGATGATAACGTGTATCAATTTATCTCGCGCACACAAATGAAACTACAAGGTATCTCTAAATAGAGTGAAGAGGGTGGGAGAAATGGGTATTCTCACTACCATCTAATCAATGACATAATCTCATGACATATTTAATACATGAAATGAATGTACAACTTAGGAGCTTTGTATGCTCCTCCAACACCTCCCTCAAAACAAGCTCTAGAGAAAGGCACATAGAAATTTTATAAATTATTTTCAGTTGTTTGTGAGCATCCAAAACTCCATTTTCAGATTGCTAGGTGATGTACATTGTTTTGGTTGTATCTTCCATATTTGGAGTCCGTTTTGACTCCCGTTTGGTTGTATCTTCCATATGTAGAGTCCGTTTTGAATCCCGTTTGAAGCATTGGAAAGATCTTTCAACGAACCAGCACACAATAAGCGATCTTTAATTCTTCAAAAAGAATTGTGATGGGAAAATATTTCAAAGCACATCCTCTCACAAGTGGGTGCACAAGCAAGTGAACAGAGAAAATTTTCCAAACCGTGCGATCTAGTCCAGCAGCTCGTGTCCATTTCCATGCAATTGAAACAGAGAAACTAATTGTTAGTTGGTTGTCAATCAGTTGAAAATGATGGGAGAACAAATCAAAAGAGAACAAACACATGTACTTTTCAAAAGCACAAGTAGATCACCTGAAGTAAGTGTGATCTGGCCCGGCAACGCGTGTTCATCTCTATAGGATTGAAGTAGGCGAACTGATTCCCAGATGGCTAGATCAGGACTAGGAAAAACTTGCAGCACATCATCAATAGGAATCCAAAAGTTGGATAATGCACCAGTCACCAATGACCAAGTGCATACAATTGTCCGAAGACCTCAAAGGATGTCTCCAACAATAGTGTGTTAAGCTAAGATGAGTCACATAATCAAAGAAAAGCACTCCTGGAAGTGAAGTGAAATTGTTGGACTCTATTACCAAATGGATGAGGCTTAGTGGGTTCCTCTCAGTGTCTTGAATATGATAGCATGGCCAATTCTTGTGGGCCTAAATTGAACAATAAGATGACTTTGTATGTTTAAGTCATGTCAATTCTTTTGCATTAATCAATTTTATTTAAAATCATAAAGTGGAGAAAATTAATTCATTTATGAACTATTTAAATAATATACCATGCAAACCACAAGGTCGCTTAAATTGTCAACTCAAGTTGAGTTAAGTTGAGTCTGAGGTTGAGTTTGAAACCTAATTACTTTGGGGATGCAAATGTTATAAACGGACATGATTGTCGTTGTAAAAGGGATAGGTTCTTCTTTTCTCTCAGTTGTATAAGAGGGCTAGCTACAAAGTTGTGCGTACATAGACTTTTATAGATTTATTAATATGAGAATACAAACAAGTGAGATGAATGTTGCTTTGAGAGTGTTAATGTTCTTTGGTTATGGAATGTGTTGTGTTCTTCGTAGTTAAAGAAATCCATTACTGCTTCAATATTTCTTCATTGTATGTAAAACTCAGATGATGCAAACTTTGTGTTGTGAATCTTTGTAAATAGACTTTGTGCCATATGCATGCAATATGAATACATGAATGACTTTGTGCTTCTATGTGACCTTCAACCTCCATGTATTTGCTATTTGTGCTCTTGTTTTCGTATGAGGGAAAGGGTTCCCACTCATTTACATTCTTTTCTAAGTTATCCAAACGATCTTTTATGTTTATTTCGTTGTGGGTTTCTCATCTCCTTCCCTTTCCTTCCATTTCAAATCTACTTTCTATTATTCTTTTTCCCTTTTTGGTTTCCTTTGTACTTTATGGTTAAAAGTTCCAAAAATCCTAAAAACCCCCAACATATGAGGGAGCTTCCCCTCTCAAACAAGAGGAAAATCACCTATTGCATTGTGATTTCTCCACTATTGAAACTTTATGCGACTTCCGATGGGCCAGTCAATGAAATAACCAAAGAAATCATAGCGACAAAATCTTGCCAATAGTTTTTTTGTGACTCCGTTGGGGATCGAAGTGCCTTCTTGCATTCGATTTCCAATATTTCAAGGAACCTCCTCTAAAATGGAGGTTGGAGACTCTACTAAAGTGAATTGCCTATCACTTTTTTATTCACACTATGGCGTTGTTTTACCTGTCCCATGGGGAAACTGTTTTGGTCCTTTGGCTTTGGCCCAATACAAATGAATTGCCTTCAGGTTCTATGAAAAGATTGCCAAAGTTTTCTAGAGAAGATTATCAAAATGCGGATGATCATATTCATGCTTTCATTGTGGCCTATGACATCTTGGGAGCTATGTAAGAAGATGTCTGTGTGAGACTTTTTGTTTAAACTCTCATTGGATATGTTGTTAATTGCTTTTGGCACTTGGAAGATTGAATTGGAACTCCTTCAAAAACAAGTCCCTAAATAGATTCAAACCAGTAGTGGATGTATGCAGACAGTTGCCCTATTTCTTCCAAATCCAAATGAAAGAAGAGCAAATGAGAGATTTTGTAGCACACTTAAACAAATTGTTGAGACTTAGTCATCAGGGTAATCAACCAAGTCCCGACAACCTTGTCTCTTCATTGTTTCCCTACTTCCAGAAATCAAATTTATCTTGAAAAGGAACAAAGTAGATGATGTAGAAGCTACACAACAAAAAGCTATTAAAGTTGAAGATGAAATGATCATGTTCAAATGTTCAAGAAAGAAGTTTCAAAACATGCTTCAAATGCTTTAAGCGGTGAAGAAACAGTGGAACCTGATGTGAAGATAAAAGGATTTTATATGGAGAACCCTCAATATTTAGAACAGAGATTCCAAAAACAAATCCGTGATCAAGCATGTCAAAACTTCAATAAAGAAGAAAATAAAATGCTCCCCACTCTCAATGATTGTTTCAATTTCACAATCTTGAGAGAAAATGAGCTCTTGAGAGAACAATTGATTGATCCAAAAGAAAATGAAGAAGTCAGCTTCCACCCTTTTCAAAGAAGAGAAGATTATGCCTATTCTGCATGGTTGCTTCAAATTCATTGTCCTAGGAGAAAATGAATTATCCAAGAGACAGCTGGTTGAACCACAAATAGAAAAAGACAACAGGGAATGTGATGTTTTGGTTTTTGAAGGAGAGGATAACATTGAACCAATATTCTGTCAAGAAGAATATCCCTCTTGTATCATACTGGAAGGCTTGGCAATCAAAAGTCAAGATTTTCTTGGTGCTCCCTTTTCATGTCTCACTGTAAAAGAATTCTCTAAAAGATGTAAAACCAAGGCAATCAAGCAGTACACATTTTGAAGATCATAGTCTTGCAAAGGTTGAAATCAAAGAAGATGTGAAAACGAAGCAAGAGGAATAGTGCCCAATATTCATTTCAAATGAAATAGAGGTTGTCAAGGTAAAATAAATTAATGAAGATGATTACAATGAGTTTGTCTCTACCATAGGAAGCATTTTAGCAATGACTACCTTTCCTCATTCTATTTCAAAAAATAATTATGATGTTATTCCAGCTCAAGAAGAGATGTGTGACACACTTCTCTCTTATTTGAGTCCTAAAGACAACCCATATGCATTTGAAGTCATTGGAGAAAACATTGAAAAAGTCCAAATACTGTCTAAGAATGTTCACAAAAGAATGGAGAATGTACAATGATACTATTTCAAATCATGAAGACGCTATTGGTAAATCTCCATGTAAGTTGAATCACAAACAAGTGCAAGAGATATCTTACAACCTTAAATTCAAACATTCGTGCCTTGAGGAATTTGAGATTTCCAAATAGAAGGCAAACTAGTCTTGTGCTTCTCATAAATTATTTGTGGTGATTTTTTAAATTGTAAATAGACTTGTGGTTTTAGTTCTATTCATTCACAATCATCTCAGTATGCACAATCATTGTGAGTTCATCTTCCTTCCACTTGCTTAGTCACTTATGTTGAAGTGACTCAAACCCATTGTTCCAAAAAGGCAGGTACTTCTCCCAACCACCATTGGATTTGCGTAATTTTTCATCCCTCCTAGTTCCCTTGTACATAGTTTTATTTCATTTTCTTTTCCCTGTTTTCCATTGTGATTGTGTATGTGTGTTTTTCCAATAAATGCACCAGTATGATCATGTCTCTTGTGATTTCGTCTCAAGTCCAACTTGCCATGATCCCATAGCCCAACCGATAAGGCATTGTTACAAAACCAAAAGATTATGGAGTTCCAGCTATGTCCTTCACAATCTATGTCCCCAGCCAGAGCCAGTTGTACTTAAATTTCACACACATAATTTTTTAGTACACCAATAATAATTTTTTCAAACTAATCATTTCAATGTCATATTGTGATTCTTGTTGGTATTTTTTGCCTTCAAACATTTGTACTTCATATTCCACAAGGAGCAAGTTAGGTTCAAGAAGAAAATCATACACAAGTAAATGTGAAAATGCGCAGATCGACATCAGCAAAAATGATTTTCGGCATTTGTTTGTTTTGGCAAAAATAATTTTTAAAGTTGGTCTGCAATTGGCAATCAATAGTACTTGGCACTTGTTCAATTATGTGCTCATTTTAGATGGGTTTTTTTTTTTTTTTTTTAGGTTCAGCACTTCTTCGAAATAATCTAGCATTTGTCAATGAAATAACCAGGAAAATCACAACATAAAATCTTGCCAACGATGATCAAACAACTCTCTTCTTTTATGGTACTTCTCACTAATTGTAGCAGGTCTAAGAATTATGGTATCTGGTTACACCTCTAATCAGCAGCCCTGTAATCAAAAACTTGCACCTGAAAAATTTTATGAAAACTTTGAAAAATATATTCTCTCCTCTCTTGGTGCTCCCCTTTGTGATGCACACGATTTGTGATGAAATCTGGTCTATAACATGCATAGCTTATAAAACAATCTATGCATTTTTTAAACATGTCTACAATTAAATCCCACATTGGCATGTACGATGCCAAGCAAGCTTATATCTTCTACTTGAGAGGGTTTGCAATAAATCACAAAATTGCAAGTGCCTCATGCAACACCTTGGTTTCGTGTACTGATATGGAATTACATTTACAAGAGAATTCATCGGTATTATGATCCCAGAGTGGCATATTCTATTCCATGCAAGTTTAAATCCTCTGCTTGAGAGACGATACAATAAATCAAAAAATTGTAAGTGCCTCACCTAACATCCCAATTTGGTGTTCTTGTAAGGATTTACATTTACAAAAGAACCGAACAATTTTCAAATTCCACAGCCATATTTTATACCAAGCAAACATAAATCCTTAGCTTGAGAGAGGTTACAATGAATCAAAAATTTCTGCATAACCCAACACCCCAATTTGGTGTTGTTGGAAGTACAATTACAAGAGAATTGATCCGAGTTTATTTCCAATTTACATGCTACTCAACTTTCTAAAGCTCCTGATATGATTGATAAAATACTTTCAATTTCTCTTAGATGCAGAGTAAATACAAATGTAGAATTAACTGTTTCACGTTTCGGCAGTGATCACCTATTGCATTAAAGAGTTTATAGGTATCTTGTGTGTGCATTTCTTAGCCTCAATACCTTGAGTCCATGTCCCCAACCCATCATCTGGAGAGAGTGATGCTTGAATAACAATACAAATGTTCTATAATATATATATATATATATATATATATGTAATAATGTTTTAAATAATTGGTAGAGTCAGCTCCAATGCATTGATATATGTGGAGGTTAACATCATAGGTGGGGCCCAATTGAAATATCAAGATTTCTATTAAGCATTTTCAGCATGTTCATTGCTCTCCTTAACTAAATGAAGAATGGGCCTACACAGTTAGCACAATCTGAGTCAATCTTCATTGTTGAGCTTATTTGAACTTCGAATCTTTTTCAATGTCGAGAGGCTCTATTATTCATCGTTTTGCATAGTAGTCTAACTTAGGCATAACATTTGTGCACTCAACACAAATATGAAGATTGGAGTTATGAGAGTGCTTTGCAAGCGCTGATTTCTCCAAATGGCTATTCAACATATAGTTGTTGTGTTCCTTAAGCTTAACATGAATTGTTCTTCCCCTATATTGGGTTTCACACAAGCATGGGACCAGATGACTTTTTTTTGTATGTGACATCCAAAGCAGAATTGTGTCAGGCATGCATGAGAGTATTGGAAAGGGAAACATTTACCACATGATTATGAGACTGTTAGCAGGGGAAAATATTCTCTAAGCATTCAAGCTATTTCCTTTGTTGTGCCTTCTACATGATTTGGAGCCACCCCTTCCGTGGAATTGTGTCCAAACATCAGTTTCTCTATTGGCTTTATGAAAGAATTTACTTATCTACTTCTCATTCTTTTGTTACTTTTCTTTAGAAAAGTGAGCCTTCTTTTGGTTAAGATGTTCTCTGTCTAAAATCATGAAATATCATGTAACTAATGTCTTCAAGACTGCACACATTTTAGATGGGAGCTGGTGTGATTTGGTCAGGAAACAGATATTCAAGTGTCTTCTTTGTATATACTTGGGGCACAAGCGGGAGATAAAGTCTTCTTCAATCTAAGAGATCTAGGAAAGGAAGAAATTGGACTTCTTCAAATTCCTTGGTACACTGAATTTATTCCAACTGACTATCAAGGTGGTTCAAGAATCTTTCTAGAATTTTTGCATTGAAGGAAGGATCAATTTGAATTGGCATCCCATAACCATTAGTAAAAATCCTCATAGGAGACTTGGTCACAACAACTTGAATTTCAAATAAAATAATTTTACAATTTTAAATTAATAGTTTGATAGAGCATTTGTGATTATATCGACAAAATCATTGGTTAAACACTTTTTCCACATTTTTCAAGTCTCTATGCCCTTCGCATGGCTCCAACAACCAATATTGTTAACATTCCCACCTGAAATATTGAAATATTTGCATAAGTATTCAATGCTTATGGGCCTTAGGCATAAGCATGAATCAGGTATTCAATACGCTAGACCTGCCAATGATTTGTGGCCTTGCACAACTATCAATCTCTCAAACAAGACAAGGTTCTTTTAGACTAGTATTGACCCCATGAGATATTTCTCTAAATGTTGCCAAGGGAAACTCAAGAAAACGTTTCTTCAAAGGAGTTGAGCCTTGGATTTTTTACGTTTGATGCCTCCATTGAGTATCATTTGCAAGGTGTCGGTCTTTCTCTGTGTACAATAAAAACAGGGCTTCGTATAGGATCTTTCATCTGATGTTTTGTTGTGTACAAGAAAAAGAGCTCTTCATATTGGGTCTTTCATCTGATATTTTTCTGAGCCCTGGTCCAGAATTGTTCAACCCAATCATTTTATGTGACATGCAATCACAATCTGCTAGATCAGGTGTGGTTTCACTTTAGTCTAGAGCATGTCAGGCCCATCCATTATTCACAATCTCATATTTGTCTGGTATAACAGACATTTTGCATGTTGCAGTTTTGAAAAGTGGTATACTTGAGAGTAGAATGATGACAAATTTTCAGCAACATTTGTGAAGGCCATAAGAACTTCTGTGATAGTGAAATTAGATGTCAGAAGAACTTTGGCCATTGAAGTCATTTTGCATACAGACAAGTTTTGTGCAAACATCTTGATCTTCTATTTCATCTGAATTATATTTTCCTTCAAAAGAAGTTATTGGTGTTTGGAGGTCATTCCAAGTCATTTAATAGGGTGGTCATACTCATTGTGGTCATATGATATGCCTGTAGTTCAAGCTTGACTTCACTTGGTTTCCTAATTAATATTATTGAAATTAAAAATAATGTTTTTGTCTATCAAATGCAAAATTGACTATGATATTTGAGAAATTCTCAACTTGCAAATAAACTGTTGACTTCAAAAAATATATATATTGAAAAGATACTTCATATATTAAAAAAAGTATTTACAGAGAACTGTACAAAGACAGAATGAAAATATACAAAGAATCAAATCCTCATCCTAAGAGTAACAAGGGTAGAAATAAAATCCGAATATGATGAGTGGTCCAAGGCACGGACATCTCTAATCAGCATAGTTCCTTTAGCAAGGAGCTGATGGCGCCCCTCGTCTCTCCACACAGACCAAAAGGTAGACAAAGAGTTGTCCTCATGAGCAAAGACATTCCTGCACCTTATTTTACAAATAATAAATAAGGCCAAGACCCTAAAGTAATGCCATATCCAAATAAACGTTGCAGAATCTGAGAGCAACAGTCACCAAACTAAGCAGATCGCCAATGAATCTTGCTCCGAAACAAAGCAAGTCGCCAATGAATCCTACTCTGAAACAAAGCTAAATATTGATCCTCAAGGTACCTCCAACATTGCCAAGTAAACCGATACTCCCAAAAGATATGCTTCACAGTCTCCGAGCAGAGGCAAACAGAAGAAAGGCCATCAAAGAATCCACTCTTGGCCAGCCTAGCCTTGGATAGGACCCCTTGGTAAACAACCAACCATGAAAAAACTCTCAGCTTATAGAAAAACCAAAATGACCACACACTATGCAAATGATGAATCCATCTATCCTCCTCATCCATAGAGAACCAGCGAGCATTAAGGACAAGGGATAACAAACATTTTTGATGTAGCATCAAATATATACAACAATCGTACTAGAGAAGTGGACGACCAAAGCACCACCTCCAAAGCGAACCAAGCATACCAATATTCATTTTGAATAAGTCTTCTCAGCTCCATGATCAGGGGATGGTCATAGACAAGGAGACAAAATTCTTGAGCAAGAGAACGCCACTCCTTCCAAGATTGAGCGGCAGAATCCCACAAGTCACCCCAAACGAAGATGCCTTTCCTGCTATATTTGTGAGCCTGGTAGCGAGGTACCTCCAAAACACAAGCACCCTGCTCTCTCCAACTCCAAATAGAACGACATACTAAATCCCATCCTACTCTACTATCCTCCCAATGCCAACGAACCAACCCAGCAACACCTTCCCAAGCTGACCAAATGCTCCTAAAAATGAGGGAACCCAACATCCGGAACAAATGAGGTGAAGAAAGAATATCACATAACCCAAAGGCTCCTCAAACCTTAACAACATGTTGCACAGTGATCAACTGATGAAGAAATAAGATCTACCAAGAGGCAGAATACTCAAGACATCGCACAACGTTGAAAGGATGCTATCCTAGGTGGTAACATCAATCAACACCAACCACCCTTTGTCCTTGGGCATGGTGCAAACATTCCACGGAACCAAGGGGAGACCCCTCTCCCCACCAAAGTTGAACCACAAATAAAGCCCTTTTGACTTCAAAATTTTGTTGAGAAGTGTTGTCATTGATGTCAAAGTTGATGTCATTGATGTCAAGGTGCATCTAGTGAAGATGCATGGTGAGTGGTCTTTGAGGTATGAGCTTGTGAGCTTGATGTGACAAGGTGAGTTTGTTGAGCTATTTCTTCTTTGTTGGTTGATGTCAAGGTTGATATCAAGGTTTAAGTTAGCATGAAGTCGTCAGTGTTGTCATTGAAGGTTTTTGTGAAGGTATGATGACAAATAGGTCTGCAAGAGTGTTGTTAAGAGCAAGGTCAACTGGTAGTGGCAAGATCTTGATGTCAAAGTGCATCTAGTGAAGATGCATGGTGAGTGGTCTTTGAGGTATGAACTTGTGAGCTTGATGTGACAAGGTGAGTTTGTTGAGCTATGTCTTCTTTGTTGGTTGATGTCAAGGTTGATATCAAGGTTTAGGTTAGCATGAAGTTGTCAGTGTTGTCATTGAAGGTTTTTGTGAAGGTATGATGACAAATAGGTCTGCAAGAGTGTTGTTGAGAGCAAGGTCAATTGGTAGTGGCAAGATCAATTGGCAGTGAGTTGTGTCAAGAAGCTTGGAAGAGTGTTGTATGAGCAGTGATAGAAGTGTGTTATGAGTGTTCTTATGTTAGTTTGAGCGATATCATTGAGGTGAGTTTGTTTGAGCATAGTCAAGGTGTTTTGTGAATCCTAATCTAGACCTTGTGAGAAGGTATGTGCAGGTAGCATGGTGAAGTGAGTGAGCTCAGGCAAGTAAGAAGTTCGGCATTGTATAGGCTTGTGAGTTAGGTGTAGAAGCCTTCAAAAGTGTTGTAAGGTGGGTCTTTGAGAGTAAGGCATTCTGTCTTGGTCTGTACTTGGACCCTACCTGGCCTAATGAGGTATCACGATTTGTTGGCAAGGCATGTGAAAGATGTATGGCAGTGTTGAAGCATGAGAGGGGTTGTATGGCATGAGAGTGAGATGTTGTGCATGACTATAAGGTGTTGAAAGCATGGAAAGAGGCATGAAGGTCAGTTTTAAAGCCTAATGTGGTTTGCAGGTCAAGGTCTAGAGAGCAAAGAGAGAGTGTCACCTAATGAGGGATCATGATCAGATTTCAAGGTGTTTGACCTCATGTAGGCATTGTCAGAGGTGAGGTATGTTGTTTCAAGTTTGTTCATGCAATTTGAGGTCATAGTTTGAAGGACAAGACATGAAAAGTTGTTTGGAGGTCTCTTGAGTGATCAGAATGAAGGGTTCTCAACCCGTGAAGGATATTCTTGTGCTCATCAGCTCATCAAACCTTTGAATGGGAACCTAAGCAGTTCATGGTAAATGGGGAAGTGTCCTAGCTCAAAATTCTAGGCATTAGTTTTTGAATTGAGAGGCTATGCTTTATGAATGATTGTTAACATTGCAAACAGGTTTAAACCCTCTTAGAACCCTAATAAGGACCCGATGTAAAAAATGTTGATCAAACGCGCCCAAAATGGATTGGTATGCCTAGGTAAGTGTTTGGAGCTTGCAGTGGACTCTCCCAAGTACCTCCAAGTGGTGTTGTTTAGAGAGATGAGAGAGAAAATGTGAAGATACAAGCTTGTTTTTTAAGTTGTAACTGTCAAAAGTTGTATTAGACATAGTTTGCAAATGATTGGATGGAAAAGGTAGAGACTTGTATTTGATGTCCATGGTGGTTTATGGATTGAATCTAGTCCTTAAGTGTCTCATTTTGGTGATCCAAGTAGGCATGTTAACTATTAGACATAGTTTGCAAATGATTGGATAGAGAAGGTAGAGACTTGTATTTGATGTCCATGGTGGTTTATGGATTGGATCTAGTCCTTAAGTGTCTCATTTTGGTGATCCAAGTAGGCCAGTCGCTAACAAGCCTGATAGAGCAAATTGTGCAAAACACAGGCAATAATGAGAAGTTGGTTCTAAGTGTGTTTTTAGGGTAGATTGATGGATTCAAGTGCATGGAGTTGTTCATGACTTATAACTCATGTCCATGTCTTGGAGGAGTTTGGAAGATAGTGTAAGTGGTGAAAATGATGAAGCCAAAATGGCTTGTCTGGCTCAGTGAGGTTTGTGTGTAGTGAGGTCAACAAATTGGTCTATAAGACCAATAGTTGCCACTAGACCATATGATGTTTACATTTGAAGATGATCTAGAGATGTCAAAGGATCATGTTCATGCATTGGAAGTCTTTAAAAGTCTCTATACAGGTGTTAGAAGGTCAATGTTTGATGACTGTGTTTTTTACAGGGTTTGCAGTTCTGAGTAAGCAAGAGGCAATGATGAAAAGTCAGATTTGAGTGTAATTTCATGAAAGCGTGATGCAATGTAGTGCTTGGTGTTGTTGTTTGTGACTTGAAAGTCTTGTTCATGTTTTGGAAAAGCTTGGAAGTCAATGTAAGAGGTTGAAAAGTTGAAGCCAAAATGGCTTGTCTAGTTCAAGCAAGATAATGTGAGATAAGGTCAAGAGCTTGCTCTGCAAGACCAATGTTTGCTATTAGAGCTTATGGTTTTTGTGATTGAGGTTGCTTTGAAGATGTTATAGAAGCTTTTGAATGTATTGAGAATCATTGAAAGTGTCATTTCAGGTGTTGGATGTCAAGTAATTTCATGACTGGTTTTTTACAGTTTTGGTAGGTCTGAGTGACCATACTGAAGAGATGAGTTTAAGTCTTTTTGACCTGAGTTGAAGTATTTCAAGCATATGGTGATATTGTTGAGGTCATGTAGGTTCTGTATAAGTGATTTATTGTCATGGTTGTGTGGCTAAATGATGTGTTAACTTCAATTGTTCAAGATAGAATTTTCTGTGTGTTCAAACACCTAATGTGAGCAATGTTAATGGAGAGTTTCAAGTGATGGTTGGACCTAAAAGGTGTCATCGTGCTCAGAGGATGTTGGCTAAGGCTTATTTGATTGTTGTATGAAAAGGTTGTGCCATTTATAGAGATGTAAAGTGTTCCAAGGGGTCATAAGCTAACGTGTTCTAAAGTAAGCCTAATGGAATTAGGTCTCCTTGAGACCTAAAGAAGGATTTGGTCTATTTGAGTTATGGCCGACGTAATGTAATGATTGATTCTTGTAACGTGTCCTAAGGCTTATTGTGTGGCCAATCTAAGTGGGTAAGTGTGTGTGGTCGACCAAGAGGTGTATGAGCAATAGGCTTGTATAAGAACAAGGTATATTAGGCCTATTTAGGCTAGTTAGTGGATTGGATTGAGGAGCGAATGAGATAGAAGATCCTTGAGTGGAAGGAGGTCTTATAGACCATCAGAAGAGAGTAGAGGGACTATCATGAATATCTAACATAAAGTCATGAGTATGAAGATCAAGGTCATATGACCTAATCAGTCTTGAAGAGACCTAGTTGAGCAAAGAAGCCTAAAACACAATTTGAGAGGGATAAGAGAGTGAAGACCTAAAAAAGGTGATCATCATCTGTTGTGTGTGCAACATAGTGTTCTGAAGGTGATCAAAGCAATCAGGGGGTTGAGTTGGTACTAAATCATCTAGGGGGTTGGTGCCTCCTTGCAAGTGGGTGCTTGCTAAAGGTTAGTCAAGTGGGTGCTTGGCTAGTTGGGGTTGGTGCTCCATGTGGAGTTGGTGCTTCACTAAATTTGGTTTTTGTCTTATACGACTATAGTCCATTTGCAGAGATTGATGGGTTTTCTTCCCCTTGAGGGTTTCCCACATATAAGATGTGTTCTTGTATTTCATGTTCATATGTATGGTTGCTTGTGCTTTGATTGATCTATTTGTTTGTATGAATGTTTTCAATGACAGATTCACGCCGCCCGCCCCGTCCCCCTGCCCTGTCTCAATCATTGTGCTTCCAACAAATTCTATTTTCTTCCTTTTAAAATACTTGCCCCTTCTTTTTCATCATTGCTTTACACTTATTCATCCTTTTGTATGATATGGATATATGGTTTCAAAGTATGATTCGAATGTCAAACCGATTTCTTAGACCTCGTGCCTTGAAGGTGTTTGGAATCTTCTATTTTTGTTCTTTTTTTGGACATTGTCTTAAGAGACTTCTATCCATGCATCACATACTTCCTCAATACATCTGATTATGTGCATAAGGTCTGTGTGCATTTGATAACATACACAGTTTATAAGACAGCATGCTAATATTATTTCAATATTCAAACCATAGATAAAAGCCACAAAAGTATGATGGGTGCATAAGAAAGGTACCACTTAAAATAATGTGTATTAATTCATCACACTAGAACAAATAAATACAAAACATATTCTGAGGTAGGATGAAATGGGTGAGTAAGGTATTTATAACCAGTACCCGCCTAATCATTATGATAATGTTGTATTATTTTTTAAAAATGCATGTAATATACTTGTGCTTGAATCATATGTATGCATGACATAGGAGAATGATGTGCAATTCCAACATTCAAGAGGCCAAGAATCAAATAAAACTTATAGTCAGGCTACCATCTATCATAACGTTAGGTAAGAACCATGGAAAGAATCATGATAAGCCACGGGCAAAGTTGATTAGAGCAGAATGTTGCAATGCATGTACCATAGTTATGATGACATTAAGGAAGGCAAACATTACAAGTTCTCATAACAAGAATCTCAAGGAGACAGAGAATGCTAGCCAATAAGATATTGTTCACATTAAATGTAAAGTTTTGATATCCTCATCTATTGTAGCAATTGTAGTAGCAAAATCACCTCAAAATGAAAAAACCTTCATTTTCTCCTTTTTCAGCCATATGTATGAAAACCTCTCTTTTTTTGGAGACAGTGAGTCAACATTGACCACTCTATCTCTCTAGCCTTAGTTAACAATTGAAAAGTATTTATGAATTTCTACATACTTCAATATATTTGCTCGAAAAGAATTCTGTTTCATTTTTTCTAAATTTAAATTGCTTCAACATATTTCACATTTTTATACCTCTCTTAATTCCTTTTTTCCTACAAACAATACTATATGGTAGAAATATTTACTTCCATAAAGCAATCCTAGGACAGAGTTTGTTCTTCAGATTATTATTTTAATATGATATTGACCAATCCAAATCTGATGCAAAGATAACAAAGCCTTGTCTAATCAAAGAAAATGTACATCAATTAATGATCCTATTCACTAAGCATAAATTTTGAACAAAAGTCCTGTCCATGTATTATTAATGTGGACTGATTAGCTTTGTAGCAGTTTCATATATTGTTTTCAGGTCAAAACATCCATCTTGCAATCACTGGTTTGTCATTCATGTTTTGGTGCATTACCAAAAAATTATTTCAAGCCTGTTACAGGAAATCTTTCCTCTACTAAAACCAGTGTAGACAGCATCCCATGATTATAGGTTTCCAATGCCGTACGTGAAAATCATCCTTGGTATATGTGATCAAAGATTCAAAAAAGACACAAATCTCTAGGAAAACTTTTCCGACAGCGAAATATGTATATCAAATTCCAAATAATAGTGGAGAAAAATGTATACATCCTCACAATACAATAACTGTCATACTTTTTGCACAATATCAAAGCATTGTGAGTTAAGGGTTACCAATATCAAAAGGAAATCGTATTTCAGTTACACTCATCCCATATAAATGTACATTTATTACACTCATCCCATATAAATGTACATTTCACAACCCAAAATATTTCAAGAAGCATTTCATGAAACATACTCATAATATTTCGGAAACATCATAATTACCAATGCATGTGGGGGAGGAAGCAAAGCTGGTGAGCACAAGGGCATTGGATGGAATTTTTCCTTTACGGCCTTTCCCTCATGCACTTGAACTGATTTTTTTAAGTTTCTGCAACACAATAAACATTTACCATGGGTAATATAACATTGCAGCATGTCCCTGCCTTTTCAAAATCAAATAACTTCATAAGATAATGTTTATGAATCATAACTATCATTCACGAGTCTTGAGACCTTTTTCTGTTAAAACAGCAGTGTATGGAGTTTGTCAAATGCTCATAATGTCCAACCAGCCACCATCTAGCCTTTATATTCAAGAACTGGTTTAAAATATCACTGTGCTAAAGAGTTTATAGTTGATTTCAAAAAAAAGAAAACTATAAATCCAACATAGAGTCACATATGAGGGGTTGGGGAAGCAGATTGAAAACAAACCTTAGAAAAAATCTAAAATGTTGAATTTTTTAGGCTCTGAATTGATTGTGACAAGTGATACGTTCTGATTCACTACTGTGAATTTATTGACTGTGTACTTTTGTGATGTTGTTTGTACCCCATTATATACCAAAAATAAAAATTACCAATCCCAACACGACAATTGTCAATCTCAATTTTGACTTTTTTTTTTTTTTAAATTCTTCGTTACTCTGGTCCAATTGCAGAATGTCACATGTTGCAGTATAGAGGGAAAGCAAAATTTGGAGAGGGAAGCAGATGAAGTGATAGCGGGAGGGGAAGTAGAGGTATCAAGAGAGGGGTAGGGGAGGATCTAGATGATATGTTGACGGATGATGTTCCAGAGGAGGAATCTTTACCTTTCACTTCTAGGGTGCAATAGAGGAGTTGGAGATGCTTTCATGGTGCATTAACGACTATAGTCTATGAGCATGTTATTCTTTTTTTGTCTAAAACTGAGCATTGTACTATTTTTTGGAAGAGAACTAATAGAAAATATACATGTTCTCTACATTCATTTCTCATGCTTTTTAACAGTATTTTACATATTATTTCAGTTTATTTTACGAACTTATATTTTTTCAAAGTAGCAATAAAATTGCCGAGTCCCGAGAATGGGACAAAATTTGGGCTATCAAGTAATTGCCAAGTACAGATTTTTTAACTATGGATACATGCGCACCATCCAAAAAAATTGGCATTTTTTCAGTATCGATATGATTGGGTGAAAGCCAACAGCATTGGTGACAACCCTCATTCACACTTTTGATAAAGCAAAATCCCTCATACAAATTTTCAGATTAGGCGACTGCATTTATATTACTTTCAAATGAAGTTACAACTCCCACGATCCTATATTGGATTCCTATATAAGGTGAGAGCCCACATTAAAATATTCCAAATTGCTAAACAACTCCAAAGACATTCTTTAGCAGCAAAAACATTTTTGCTCTTATAATCATGCTTAAAGCTTAAGGGCACTCCCAGCGATCCATTAAAAAGACATATAATAAATGCTTATGGTGTGTGGGCATATATGTATGGTGAGGTACATCATCATCATCACACATACTTGGTGGCGCTCGTAGTAAACTAGGGGGGAAAGTTTTGGGCCTTAGTGTGGACCATCATGCACTAACACTTCTACAAGTAGGGGCCATCACACTTGTATATTGCAAGTGGGGTTAGTATGCACTTACACCCTTCTCTAAGTGAGGATCAGTCACTTAGGCGCCTTTGTAAGATGTGGTTCAAACATCTTACTCACCGTGCATGAGACTAAAAGCTGCATAAAAAGATGTCCGTGTGCCTTCTATTATCACCTCGCCTTACATATGCAATTTGGTGTCTTTCATCACCGCCAAATCTTGGACAATTGTTTATCGTGCCCATTTCTCTCTATTTTCATTTAAAGGTTATTGTGTAATATCATTTGCATGGAGTAGAGTAGCTACTGCATGGATGCTTCAATGATGTTGTTTTAGGGATAGCTAGATCCAAGATTTGTTCTAACAAGAAGAATACTGAAATAGACTAAAAGAGCCAGAAGTAGACCGCCCAATAGTTGCATACAAGTAATTTTGTCGTTTTCTTATCTCTACTTTCTAAGTGTAATTTTCATAGTTGTCCCTAAACTGGTTCATTTTAAGTTCCTTTCAGATTTCTCTCTTTTTTCAGATTTCTATCCTCTTTTTAAGTGTAGATAGAGGGAGGAAGGTAGGAATGGAGGGTTCCTCTTCTACCTCATAGCCACACAGAAAACATGCTGCAATTTCCTTGTTGATGGAGGTATGTGGCACAACAAAAAGAGATTTTGTGCACAAATTATGTAACATTGTTCAAATCATAGTATTGAGACTCAGACTTGGCTCGGACTTGCCATGCAAATTTTAGACTAAGATTCAAACTTGAGTAAAACTCTGCAAGACTCAGCAAATTAAAAAACCGCAAATCTAAACATGTATTTCAAATTTCAATCAATAGATTTAATTCTTATGCATATCAAAGAAAAATAACTAAATTAATAAAGAATCACAATTCAAATAAATAACAACATTGCATATAAAGCAAAGAAACTTCAGCTATGTATTTGATTCATCAAATAAATTTTGATCAAACAAGACACAAAAGTCCAGTCAAGGACCCACTAATCCTTTTCATTATTCACTAATGGGAATTTTTTACCAGACCTATTAATCGTTTTACTATTCCCTGAAGTTAATTATTCCCTGAAGTGATTTTTTTTCTAAGACCCACATATCATTTTTAGTATTGATTATTAAATCACATTTTAGGGATTTAAAATATTAGTATTACCTTTTTATTGTTAGGGTTTTATTGTTTTTAAATGAGGTGGGCTTGAGCCTGACTGAGACCCAATGAATCTCAAGGCGAGTTACAGATTTAGCAGAGACCCCAAAACTCTGATGGACTCGCAAGTTAACCAAGTTGAGGCAGCAAAACTAACCACTTGGGCTTGACTCATGACTCTACGAGTCTGGAACAGACTCACAATGTCAATACAAACGTTCAAATAACCAATGGATATACATGGGGAATCATGGCACTTCGAGAAGCAAATGATGAGCTTGTCCATTTTTCCATGTTTGCTGCAGCAGTTTGGTTTCACAAGTCTAATATCACCAGCTTGGGGTTGGAAAGAGAGAACAAATTATTGTTTGCACCAACATTAGTAAACCTGTAAGGGAAGAATTTTTCAAAGAATTCACATGTATTAAGCCTTTAAAACCTCAAATTGGGGATGAAGCTCAATCAAAAAGCGTGAGGATTTACATGATACAAGGGAGGGACCCTCGCATTCATACACATAACATTATTGCTTGTCCTTTTTCATATTTTTGCCACAACAGTTCATTTGAAAGAGTCAAATATCACTTGCTTGGGTTTGGAGAGAGAAAACAAACTCTTGTTTGCACAAAAATTAGAAAACCTTGTAAGGACAGATTTTTTCAAAGACTTCGCAATTGTGGAGTATTTGAAACCTGAAATTGTGAATGAATCCCAATCGCAGATGCCCGACGGTTGAGATAACATAGGGGAGGCCCCTTTTCCTTCCAACACATAATACCACTGCCGCCTCCATTCATGATTCAAACATTGCAATAATATGTGAGGAAAGTGATAGGAAACAAGTGGATACCGTAGTGGCAGCACATGGCCACAAGTTAAGTAAAGCTTCAAAAGCTTATCTTGACTGAAGAGAAGGCTCACATTGAAGCAAATATTATACGATACTATAAATAGTTGGAAGTACTCTGGAATTTCTATAGTTTCTGATGGGTTGATCATTATTGTGCAAAGACCTCTCATCAACATTATTGTGTCCTCCCCAAAGGGCATAAGTCTATAGATCGCTTGAAATTTCAATTAATGTGAATGATGTTTCTATATTTTATGAGCTTCTCTCAAGAAACAACTGACCAGGATGGATGAGAAAATCCAATGCAAATCATCATCGATATGCAGCAAATAATGTTTTAGCAAGGGATATGATCAAGGATGAATGTCCAAACATGTTTTGAACAACTTGTGTAGAACACTACATGAATTTATCGCTTAAGGATTAGAACACTACATGAACACTGCAAGAATTTATCGCTTCAGAACTGTTTTTTTTTTTTTTTATTCCCTTTTTTTTCATTATTATTTTATATATATATATATATATATATATATATATATACAAAATATGTACCTTTTATTTTTAATAAATAAAATAACAAAATAATAACTCATACATTTTCAAATGTATATATATATACACACATATATACATATATTTTTTTTATTTTGTATTATTTATCTTAAAAAAAAATCATAAAGTTCTTTGTAGTCGATTGAAGGCAAAAATAGAGTAAATCAGAAAATTTTGAGACACAATGAGCACAAAGGTTTGTACATTTGTTTTCTTTTTCTTTTTTGAAAACAAAACATTCCAAAACACATTTCTTATTTTTATTTGTTCATTTATTTGGAAAAATAGCTGGGATTTAGAGAGAAAAATCCTTTGACTGTAGATGAAGCTCCATCCTCCATTCTTCCTCCACCTTTCTTCGTTCTCCTTCAACCTAGTCTTCTTCCTTGGCCAATCTTCCAAATGACCCTTCCCTCTTTTTGGTTGACTTTTAAAAGAAAGAGATGTATAATTTTATCATTTTCTTTTAGGGTTAGGGTTTCACTCCCCTTTCTTCTCTCTCTCTCCCTTTTTTTATATCCATCAATTCATTAATGGGTTAGTCATTATTTTTGTCTTTAATTGATTAAATTAATTAATACTTTGAGAACACCAGGTAAATAAATAAAATAAGCTTATTACAGAGTCAGATATATTATTTTAACTTCTATTAATATATAAATACATACAATCACGGGAATAGTAATTTTAATACTAATTATTTAATTATTTCAAATTATGAATAAATAGGCACATTAATTTATTTAACCTGCATATCCACATCATGTCATTTTAATATCTCTTTATATAAGTATGCAATTATTTACAAACGTATTCACGTCCATTATTAAATGTTACCTAGGCTCAATCGCCCTAGCAACAATGTTATTATTCTCAACTTAAATCTATATATGTTATCGAACACCAAGAAGGATATGAGTCGACTATTTGGGAACAATTTAATATAACACGACCCTATGACGGTTCAAGCAAGCTGTCAGAATAAACGCAAACCGGATCCTAATAGAGTAAAATTGTTAAGAGTAACACATCGAGATGGAAACCCCTATAAGGCATAAGCAACAAATATGCGATAATACCATTAGTTGTTAGTGTTAAATGCGCACAGGCCAAGGCAGTCCTAAAGGAGTCGCAATGAACCTGATTCCAGGGCTACAAAGTAATTAAAACAAGACTACCTACTAGCCACAATACATCTCGCTCACACATCAAAAGCAATGACACACTTGACACACCGGTCATCCACATGACGACACATCATCAAGAAAACACTTATGAACCTGAAAGGGGTATTACATTCACCCCCCTTGAAAAAGACATTGTCCTCAATGTTTCCAAAATAAAATAATGTAGTGGAATCCACCACCTTCTCAAATAATTAAAATCTGTTATTGAGCAAATCCCCATGATATCACAAACTCAAATAGTTAATCTCCAAATGGTCACAAAAAGTGATAACACCAAAATGTTGCTATAATACTCTGATATACCATAACATAAGTTCCTATTCCAAATAACCTTGTACAATCCCATGGTACAATAGGAATAAATAAGATAATGTCAAAACATGAAACCAATATAATCATTGTACTACCACTTAGCTATGTAATACCAAGTCAACTGCTAACAGAACATACTACCATGTAACCTACTAGACAAAATATCATAACTCCGAAGAATTTTCATATATCACATTCACTACCAACTGAAATTATGAACTGCCAAGATCACTAACAAGAATAAAATCACTGATCCGTCATAAGTTAATATCTTATCCACTGTGCAACAAACAATAATGAGAATGATACTAAGTCATATAAGAATCATATGATGTTGTAATAATATCAAGAACACTCCAATGTGCAAAGAATAATAGTCCCCATCAACTACATCATCAACAATTACTCGTCAAACCTCCTTAGACCTCCCTAAACCTCTTTATTCCCTCCTTAGACCTCCCAAATAAATGGCCATAATAATGTATAAATAAAGAATAATCAACACTACGTATGGTGGTTGAGAAGGATGGTGTCATGAACCTGTTCCAAACAAGTCCCCATCTCGACCCAATAGTTTTTAAAAACTATTTCTTTCCTTCCATACAGCGCACACTACGCACATTACAACATATATATAGAAATCACATGAACCAACATTCATCAAAAACCAAAATACCAATAATAATTTGAATATTCATAAGTCAAAATAATCAATTTAAGAGTCAATAAGTCAATAAAATTAGAAAAATAAATCAGAAAATCGTTAATCAAATTCAAAAGAAGTTGGTGCCCATAAACAAAACAAGTCCAAGTCACAATTATCAAGTCATCAAAGTAAACAAAATTAATTTAAATTGCAATCAAAATGTAAATCCATTTAATTCAAATTCAATTAAAATAAATTATAAATATTTAAAGCTCCAAAATAACAATTAAATGCAAATTCAAGCTCAAGGACTAGTGTTGGTTCTCAAAAGAAAAGAGAAAAGAAAAAAAAATATCGAAAACATCACATTACTCGAACTATGTGACTATACAAAAGTCACCCAAGGGGGGAAGGAATCAAT
Organism: Torreya grandis; assembly: GCA_037957365.1. Lineage (NCBI taxonomy): Eukaryota > Viridiplantae > Streptophyta > Pinopsida > Cupressales > Taxaceae > Torreya > Torreya grandis. The sequence goes on along the minus strand of JARHVA010003800.1, from coordinate 982,183 downwards.
AAAACTCAATCACCTCCCGGAGTTGAAAGAACATAAGCAGCTCAACTACCTCCATTAGATAGAAGAAAATATCACATCATCCTCCATATATCTCCCAAAAGAGTAACATGATTACCTCCCAGAGGTAATAAAGTAAGACTCGACTACCTCCCAGAGGAAGGAGAAATAAGAATAATAATCCTCCCTATGCCTCCCGATAATAAGTGCTAATATAATTGTATAAAAAATAGACCAAGTGTGAACCTCATGCCTGGCACCTAGTGCCAAAAGTAACCCAGAAAATCTGCCAACTGTCCCAAGTCTCTGAACTGCTGATGTCCAAGTCTCTCATCAAATAATACGTCACTTTCGATTGTTGTACTTAACTCAAATGCTTTTCCGGAAAACACCACGTTCAATTCTAGTTGTCTTGTTCTAATATAAATCAATTATGTGTTGATAACTCCCATGTAATATCACTAATACCAAGATCTCAGTAGTTGCACTATCACAATTAATTTGCAGGTAAATATCATTGTCCAATCTCTATTATCGTGTCTAAAGTAGAGTAATCATATATATAAGAAAACTATACTCAAACATACAACCACTATTCCATGATCAAACAAACACCCAAGTAGACCATAATTGCAAGCCAAACGGTCATCTCAACATAAACTAATTAGTTTACTAATTCGCATCAACAAGTAGAAAGATACATTCATTCATCATAATGAAGAGGGAGAAACAAAAGCAAACTATCAAGACCTTACTCACACACTTACTCTTGAATCACTTGTGATTACACACAAGGTTCAAACTACATAACTCAAGGACAAGATTAGAACTTACAACATTCTTGTTTTGAATAAAAGCATCCAAATCATAAAAGGTACCATTTAGTTATATAACAAACAACATACACAAGGTTAACAATGCACCAAGGTTAATATCACACTAGGATTAACTAAATTTCATAACTACAACATAATAGAACAAGGCCTCTTTATAACCCATGGCTTACGCTTAACCAAGGCGAACAACGAACCACTAACAAGAGCATACTAGCTTAGAGCTACTATTGTTAATAGTTTGAATTAAAAACAATCAATTTTATCATATTACTAATTATATACACATTACGTTGTAAGTCATATTCACTCAACGAACCAATACAAACCATTAGAAGTATACGGAAAGTAGGTATTTACCAAACACAAACATATATACATACAAATCTTCTTCATATATAGTATTTGGCAGTTCCCCACTCTACACAGATACGTCCAAGTCAGATCTGCAAAGGAGCATTTGTTGGTCATTTTAGTCGTTATCGCTGATGTTATGCCCTTGATTTTGCATCTTGTCATCTCTAGAATCAACCAACTCACCTTACACTATCCTTGATTGCCCTATATATACAAGTTGTCTTACACCACTTAAAGGGGTCGAAGTTGAAACATATCAAGGGAGCATCGAACTTAATCTATATCAAGACCTTGACCTAGGGCAACCCCAAGTTACTCATTCCTCCATATATTCAAGTTGAGTTGTGTTGGGTCACATCTTACACACTTATCTTGGTGTCTCACTACCCCATTGTACCAAATGAACGTTTTAGCTTGCATGTAACTACATCGTCATTTCTAGGGAAGCAAGAGTTCAAAACCCTTGCTCGAACTATTCCATCCACACGCTCACAGGACTACATAAAAGGTCTATATCTAGCATGTGGGATACGTAGTTTGCTATGTTGCTCCAGCAATTGCCTGACGCCATAACTTTTCTTTTTGTTTCGAAGTGTCAAGCTAGGAAAAAGAACAACAATTATGCATAATCTGCCTAGCAAAATAGTGAAACGAAGGTACAAGGATATCAAAAAAGATGTTGGGAAGCAGAGACAAAAAGATCAGTTTGTGAAACCTTGTGCAGGATAGTATTGACGGCATAGAGACAATTCCAACGAAGGACTAAATATGACGGTCAACCATGCTTGTCATGAATTCTTTTGACAATGTTTATTTGTTCAACATTTTCCTTCAAATATTAGTATAGTTCATATTAGAAAAATGACACATTATATATATAATCCTTTAGAGTTTATGACAATCTGTCCAAAATTTTACTTTGCAAATGATACAGTCTTCCCAAAAAACTAATTGTATTTTACGGCTACAAAATAAAAATATGGTCATACGGCCATGAAATTTGATCCTTGGTTCCAATAGCGACAATTGTAACCAGTGCGGATCTATCCAGCACCCTATGTGGATCTATCCAAAAGCGCTTTCAAAGCCCCATATTTCAGGAGCAAGAACCAGATAGTTTGCAGAGTCATCCTACTAGTTCAGAATTCCAAAAAAGAGATCAGGTGGAATCCATCTAAGTCACTTTGTCTTTCCTTTGCATAGTGATGTAGGAGTATCAACAAGACTTATGTAAATTTTGGTTTGATGGGTCAATGTTTGGTTTGGTAGGTCTTAGGTAAGTGTAAGAGACCTTATTTTTGTCAAGTTAGAAGTATTTTAGTCAGCAGATGCTCAAATTCTAGTCTCTAGAGTCTCAAAAGAACTTGTAAGCATTTGTGAAGCTCTTCATATCTCTTAAGTGTTTGTAAAGTCATGATTATACATGTGAGAGGTTATAAGGGTTTATGGTCATGTTCCTAGTGTCTCTTAATCCTTAACCCATGATTAATGTGTTAGAATCCAAACCAAGGTTGAGGCTTAAGAGGTTTAGTTGGAGATAAGAGAGGAGGCAGTTTTGCATGAAAGATGATTCGAAGAGACATGCATGAAGGAAGGTTCTATAAGTTGTTTTTAGTAGGTCAAATGCTTTTATCATAATCTACTCATGTGAAACTCATCTGGAGTCAAATCTTAAGTTAGTGAATTAGTTAGTTGTACGTAAAGAGTATTTTGGCATGAGTTCTTAAGATAGAACAAGATAGATAAGAAGATAGAATGCGTACAGTGGCATGCAAGGTGATGATAAGGTTTGAAAACATTAAGCAAGGAGCTAATAAAAGTAAAGAAGACGAGTAGAGAAGTTGTTGTTGCAGGTCTTGAGGTCTGTGTGATATACCTCTGTAATAGTTGATATACATTTGTATATCAAATGAAAAACATATGAATAAAGAAACTCTTGTTATGATTTTGTTGCAGTCTAAAGCTCTTTGAATGTGTAAGTGCATGATCTAATTGTTCTTTGATCGTATTTCATACCTTTATGGCGGTCCTAAAGGTTGCAGGGGTCTGAAAACAGGATATTTGGTAACACAGTCTAGGTAAAAGGGTATTTTCTTTATGTTTTATCGACTGTCTAAACTTGAAAAGCAATTGCCAGATCAAGAAGAGCATATGAGGATCTTAATCCAAGTAAGAGGAACCTTTGGCAGTCAACAACACTCGAAAATTCCCTAAATTTTAGCTCTCTGCCAAGTTGCAGATATTAAACCCTAGGTCAAGGTTTTGGCCACTAAAAGTGAAATATCTTATGAACAAACCATTAAAAACCTCTGGAAATTTGTAAGTAGATGCTTTGGGAGGTTTGTCAAGTGATTTAATTGGTTTCAAGAGTTGGAGAGCTCTGTAGAGGAAGACAATTGCGTTTCTCAGTACTGCAGGTCTGTGAAAAGGTATAAAAACCCCTGTTTATGCAACGGAACAAAAAATTGAGTAAGGAGAAAGGAGTAACTTGTGTCTTAGGTTATATAAGTTTCAAATGAATGCAAACAACTCCTTTCCAGGCATGAGGAGTCTAGATCTTGAATAAAGCCATCATATAAGTGAGTAGACAGGTTTGAAACAAGGCCTAAAAGTCTGTGTTCTTGATGTTTTCATGAATGGATAATTTTAAGAGAAGTTGTCAAAACTGTCTTTTGAGTCAGTGAACCCCTAAAGAGTATAGAAAAACCTTTCAAGTTATACGGAACCTAATGCTTGAGGAAATCTTCTTTGGAGATTAGGTTATAGACCTGTAAGGTAGGTCTAAAATAGTGTTTTATTTTCCTGATTAAAGATTGATAGAGAAAGGTGTTTGAAAGGTGTGATGTGAAATAAAAAAGCACTAGTGGAAAGCTAAGAACCTTGTCACAGTAGAGGGTAAATCTAAATTGGGAGAAGAAGATCCATTGAAGAAGACTAGAAGCCATTGAAGAAGGCCACATGCCTATTAGAAGTTGAGGACAAAGATAGTTAGGTCCGCAGAGTATTGTTCAGAGGTTTAAGAAAAAAGATCAGACTTTGGGTATGGAATAACTTTGGTGAGACTTCAAGAATCTCTTAAGAAAAATCAGGAAGGTTATTGTAAGCAAAAATTGAATGAAGAGGGTTATTATTACAAGAAGGCTACAAAGCCTCAAAAGACATAAAAAGACCTAGTTTAGAAGACCTAGTAAAAAAAAGAATATCACATAGCCTAGTTGATTTTCACTTTGTCTTATTGTTGTTATTTAGCCAAGTGGATAGGTCTGAATTCTGTACTTTCACTTGCATTTTTTTTAGACCTATTCAATGCATTAGTTTATTCCTATTTTGCTTTAAAACCAAAATTAGGGTAAACACGCTTTGATTTCAATGAAGTTACTTAAATTTCACAAAAAATGAAATTTTAGCACCAAAGCTCTCTTTTTATATTCACCCTCTATTGTGCCTGGTTTCCAACAAGTTTGTCTCCATTCTTTAAGTATTTATAAAAAATCATAGCCAAATTACATTGCCAATGATGACCATATTTTCCATGAATCCCCAAAGTTGCTCCAATTTTCCACTGCATATCAAATCCATTAATTGTAGGATTAATGAAATCTCTTTAGAATGTGACCCCATACACTTTGATCTCAACCTTCATGCTAACTGAATTTCAGATCTCAAATTTTTAATGTTCCCAAAAATTAACAAGACCCCCCCACCCAGCCATCCATAAAAATGGGCATACCCCTCAACTTCAAGGCAATGACATCAGTCTGCTTCAAATTCCAATATAAAAGTTGAAATCCTTAGCACTTTTCTTCACAAAAGTTCTATTGTCATTGCAATTATTCATTATGAATAATTTACCCAGTTTGTGTAAGGATGATAATCAAGATAGCAATGCAAATAACTGCACATATTGCTGATAGGAAAATTTTAGATACCACTCAAGCTAAAGGTCTAATTGCTTCAAAATAAATATACATACGTATTAACCTCGAGAAGACGAAAGCTACCATCTGCCCCTGCAAGACAAAGTAACAGTGGCTCCTTCTTGTCAAAACGCAATGGAAACCATTCAAGCTCCAGCAACAGAATTCCAGCAAATTGTGATTGCAAAATGGCATTCGCCAATGGGTCTTGTGTATCCTGTAACAAAGGAAAAGAGACATTGATTCCAATCAGTAACATATTCATCTCGTCAGCATGCAAGAACTGAAAAGCAGAGTAATACATCAGGATATTCGATCATTTATATAGCAGATGACAGCAATGCTGCCGTTTGGATGAATTGCATTAAGGAAAGAAACAAACTATTCTTCAAGCACTATAAAAATGCATTAATTAGCATGATTCTACATAGCATTAATATATCTTTGATTTTTACTCCACTGTTGAAAGAAAGAATATGAAAGGGAACACATGAAATAAACAATTTCAGTTAGAGCATCTAGAATTTACTTTAAACAAGACACCGCACTGGTGTTAACTAGTCCTCAGAAAAGGTAAAAAATATCAGAAACTTGTTCTATATCTAAAACATCTAGCTACATGAAATCATAAATTATAATTGTTTTCCATCAATTAAATAATTTTAAGCTGATCTTACCAAATCATATATTGAAAATGTGTTGTCATTAAAAAGAACAGCTACTCGTCCTCGACTCTGATCCCCCAATACAACTGGAGCAAACTTGATCCTACGAATGCCTCCCCTATGAGTGTTAAATGATGATGAAAGTCCACTCAATACATCCCACCACCGTATATTTCCTAAACGGTCACCCATTACCTAAAAAAACATCGCCACAAAAATACACATCAAAAATTTAAGACCATGCACATTTCAATAAACAAAATAATTTCTAGTAGCAATGGTATCCAGTATCACTATGAAAGGAACAAAAGATATTCCTTAATAAAGCATAAACAAAACATATTTTTGAACACAGCATAAACAAAACAAACTACCACAAAGGACATCAATTATTTGGAAACGTATTGACTAATATAGCTAAACTCAATAGATAAGAGCCTGAATACATATACCACATGAGGCAACCGATAGGCCATTGCTGTCACCAGTACATCTGGTGAAACAAATGAAGATGATGGCCACTTGGGTCTGTAGAGATAAGAAACAGAGAAATAATTTCCTGTCAGAATTACAAGTTAATAAGAAAATCATTTTATTCTATTAGAAGTAAACTAGAGTCCACTGGTTACTTTGACAAGGTCCTTTGGAAGACACTAAATCAAATAGGGTCAAGTGATATATAAAAACCTTTCCTTCTTCCTTTCTAGTCTTACTGCTTTTTCTAATTTCTGGCTGATTTGGAATGGATCTTGAAGTTTACATCCAGCTTCCTTGAGACATTCCTTTTTAAACTATAACCTGCTATGAAAATCAGCCCTTGAATGCTTTTCTACATTTATCATTTTTGCTTACTGATAACTCGATTCCAGAAGATATAAACTCTGATAAAATTATGACTCACATATTTGGAAAGGTTTATAACTTAATTCAAAAGGTGTTAATTTGAAGTTACATTTAATGATAAGTGCCTCCAAGATTTTCTACAATCGATTTCCTCCAAAACATTCTCATAGGGGCCTGAGACTGCTCTGCTGATCAATGGAAGAAGGTGTACATGTTGCTAGGATAGAATAATGTCGTTCAGATGATGAAAATGAAAAAAAAGTATGCAAGGCCTGGTAATTTTGCAGCACAGATGAAGTTGGAATGCACACCTTTTTGGGGTTGCAAGAAGGAAACTATCACAAAGATTCTGCAATGCAACGAAACTAAACCAAAGCCACAAGTAACAATTTCAAGAAGAGGAGAATTTTGTGGGGCCATGATTCTACGATGCTAGAGAGGAAAAACAAGTTGTAAATGGATTTACAGAAAAAATGGATTCAAAGGAGATGGGATACTGCAAAATTTCTATCAAGGTCATAGTCGCATGCAAGGCAACTTCACGTTTTTTGGAAGTTGGGTGCACTGGAAGTTCAAGAAGTCTTTCACTGGACTAAAGTGCAAGAAACCTGATGGCTAGGATGCAGAATCAAAGAAGACTAGGAAACTTAAGTAAGAGCAAAGGGAAGGCCGCAAAGGTGATAAGTACCCAAAACCACTGTTCAAAATATTGGCAATTTCTCCCTGTTTCACGGCATTTCTCGCAAGGTCACTGCAAAACAAGAAAATTGACTGTTTCTCGCGAGGCAAGAAATCACTGTTGTCTCGGCTATAAGGAAAAAATAGACTTAAAGGCTGTTATTACATGGATTTATCAGTGTTTTCTACGTTTCCCAGCAGTTATTTGTGATTCCCAGCAGTGTTACTGTTGACTGTGTTCACTGTTAATGTTAACTATTAAGTGTTTTTCCCAGCAATGATTTGTGATCCTGTGAATGGTGAACACTGAACACTTAATAGTGAATACATGGTCGTGCCAAATTGCCAATATCGATTCAGGAGCTTGAGATTTAGACTTTCTGGGGCCTGGGGCTGACATATCGCCGAGTTTTCAAGATTTCTGATTAGTGAGCATTTGGTGTGTTTTCAAGATTTCTTTTAAGCCTTGCAGAGGCTGAAAAGTAACAACACAGTTTTGTAGCATTTGCCATTAATACTCAATGCTCATTGCCTTCAGCTGGGCTGTTCATAAGTTTAAACGAATGCTTGAAGCATTTGCCATTAATACTTATTACTCATTACCTTCAGCTGGGCTGTTCACAAGTTTAAATGAATACTTGAAGCATTTGCCATTAATACTTATTACTCGTTGCCTTCAGTTCGGGTGTTTATAAGTTTAAATGAATGCTTGTAGTTCCTGCACTTTGCACTTGTAGTTTGTAACTTTGTACTCTTTTCTCGTCAAAAATTAATATTAAAAAAAAAAACTTAAGGCATTCTCTACATTCAATTCTCATGTCATTTAAAAATGTTCTACATTTAATTTAAGTTTATTTTATGAATTTATATGTTTTTAAAGTAGCAACAAACTTGCCGAGATCCGAATCCCAGTTCAAATTTTTCCCTGCCGAGAACGAGATTTTGAAATATGCTCAAAACAAAGCAGGGGCTGACAAACAAGATTGAATGAACACTTAGTCATAGTCGCATGGAAGGTAACTTGACAATTGTTTTGAGATTAGTTTCTTCACAGTGTAAGATGAATAGCGTTATTATGGAATCAACTATGTAACAAAACTAATATCTGACATTTCAGATCTCACTACTAGATCCATCTTCAGTGAAGAGAAGATTGTCATTGAAGCCAATGCTCGACGAATAAGAAGACACACGAAATCCTAAATAATAATGTGATACAAATGAAAATTAAAAATGGAGAGATCGACAATAACACAAGAAATTAAATCACCCTAATCAAAATTATTTCAAATATTTAAAAATCAAAAACTAATAAAAAATATATTAAATAAAAAACTTAACCCAATTTTTAATTTATTAATGAGTTTGGAATAAAATTGGATCTATAAAATCAAAATGTTAATAAAATATATAACAATAAAGTAGAAACAAAAAAATAAAATAAAATAATAATAATAATAATATAAGATAAAATTAAATAGTAGTATTTTAAAACAACTAATCTATTAAAAATAAAATAACAAAAAACGAATCAATCTCAAAAACAAGAAACAATAAAATAAAATCATAAAATGAAACGAAAATCAAATAATAATAAATTAAAATAAAATGATAATAAATTAGAAACAAATGGAACACAATTGTTTTGATAATAAAATATATAAAAACAAAGTAAAATTAAAATTAAATAATATAAAAATATATATTTCAATTAAATTAAATTAAATAGTAAAAATAAACAACTAATCTAGTAAAAATAAAATAAATAAAGTAAAATTAAAATTAAATAATATAAAAATATATATTTCAATTAAATTAAATTAAATAGTAAAAATAAACAACTAATCTAGTAAAAATAAAATAACAAAAAACGAATCAATCTCAGAAACAAGAAACAATAAAATGAAACCAAAATCAAATAATAATAAATTAAAATAAAAAACAATAAAATAATATAATAAAGTGATAATAAATTAGAAATACAACGAACACCACAGAGAAGAAAAAAGATAATCGAAAGAAATAAAATAAATTAATAGAATAAAATCAAAAATAAAATAAAATAAGATACCAATTCATCCAAAATAGTAGAACACTACGCCGGGTCATAACCGATCCAAGTATAGGTTCGTAGCCCTAGGAAACGACTTGGGTTCCTCCTAGACGACCCAACTTCATTTGGCTTCTTCTACACAAAAAGCAAGGAAAACCTGAGTTGACCAAGACGAACCCGAGAACCTAGGCAAAAATGTTTTTTTTTTTTTTTTTCCTCTCTCTTACATGGCAATGATGTATTGTAATACTGAGAAGTGTTATTCGACATGTCTTTGCATATTATGCCATGTTGTTGTCCATGTTGAAGGTTCTCATTCTCTAGTGGTCTACAAATTCATGGAGAACAACGTTCTCCACGACTAGCTCTTCAATTCAAACAAAGAACCCTTCGACTAGAAGATTAAGTATTCTATTGCCCTCCATGTTGCTCATGGCCTCCAATATCTGCACCAAGTTTCTTCTTCTCGTATTCTTCATTCAAACATTAAGCATCAAAATATCCAACTAGACAAGAATTTCAGAGCCAAGGTTTCAAACTTTGCACTGGCCAAGTGGTTGAATAAAGATGAGAGACGTGTGGTGACAGTACACGTGAGAAGCACGCTGATGCAGAAAAATAGGCCAACCTTTCGGAGGCCATAAATTTTGACCCGTAACTCCGTTTGAGCTCTTCCATGCGTCAAAACAATCATATCGAAAAGTTTGATTCTGCCCTAAGCGGCTCTATCCGCTTAGATTTGATTTTGATATTTTTCAGAGGTCAAATGTGATCATCTGAGGGTCCGAAATTAACATTTAATGATTTTTTCGGGAATTTTCTATTTTTAGAAATTGTATATTTTTAGAACCGGAAATCAACTTCAGTTGAATTTCGCCCCATAAGCTAATTTTAGTATTTAGGTTATTTCAAAAAAATTATAGAGCCGTGTGTGCTTGCATGCGAAACCTACTATAAATAACGGCTGCTAAAAATAGACATTTTTTTTTTAGATTTTAGTTTTTTTCGAATTTTGCATGTAGACTCTAATTTCCGAGTTTAGGCTTATTTAAGCATGGTTTGGGTTTGTAATTATTTAAAGCAATCAATACGAATTAATTTTGAGTATTGTTTCAAGATCTTGGCCTATTGGTAATTTTTTTGTTCTTGATAGTTTTTCGGGTTCATTATCTGGGATCAAAGCAAGATTGAATCTTGGAGGAATAAAGAATGGCAAGAGGACGAGGAGGTGTTGCGCAGATGAACCAGACTATACAAGAGTTGTAAAGGCAAGTTCAACAATTAACAGAGGTTATCACCAATCAACAAAGAAGACAAGGTAATGAGGAAGACACAGATCGTGATGGAGTTCAACAAGAAGAAGAATAGCAAGAGCAGCCACCATCGATGGAAGAGAGGATGGTTTGGGCTTTAGAATGAAGAAATGAAGGAATCAAAGTTGATGTTCTAGATTATAGACGCAGTTTAAAACTAGAAGAGTTGATAGATTGGATGAATACCATGTAGAAGCTCTTCGAGTGAAAAACTATGAGAGAAGAGAAGAAGGTAAAGTTTGCATGCACGAAATTTAAAAGTCATGCAATGATTTGGTGGGATCACCTGCAGAAAGAGAGATAGAGAAAAAGTAAAGAGAAGATTAATTCAAGGAAAAAGATGGAGACGCCGAGGGAGAAATTTCTTCATGTGGATTATGCACAAACCCTATACAGAAGATTCTAGAATTTGTGGCAAAAAGATCACAGTATACAAGAGTATATAGATGAATGTTATAAGCTTTCCATACGAGTAGAGCATGATGAAACAGAAGAGCAGATGGCTGCAAGGTATGTAAATGGTTTGAAATTTTCTATTCAAAATAAATTAAGCATGCATAGAATACTTAACATGGAGGAGGCTTATCAATTAGCTTTGAAGGCAAAAGAAAAACAAAATGGACAAAATTTCAGAAGGACATCTCCTGGTCCAAGAAAAGGTGGATCCCCTCCAATAAGGGGACGAGGTGGGTTTAATACCACCAGAAGTGGCTTTAATGCCAATAAAGGTGAGTCATCACATGGTGCAGAAAGGCAAGATGATAATAGGCAAGGGTTTCAATACCAACAAAAAGGATGAGGGTTTCAGAGAGGACGAAGTTATGATGATGCTAGAGAATGGTTTCTGAATCAACATAGATCTTATGTCTATTATAAATGTGGAGAATAAGGGCATAGAGTGTTTGAGTGTCCACACTATTAAGATCAAGAAAGGAGGCAAGGAGATCACCCAAGAGTAAGTCTAGTTGAGGCTGAAATAGAAGCGCTGAATATTGAAGTTGCACTAGCAAATGTTGGGGAGAATCTCATGATGAGAACCATGATCGCTCCAAGGAAGGATCAAGTGCAGAATAAAGGTGGTGATGCATGGTTGCGATCAAATATTTTTCGAACAAGATGTAATTCGGGTGGAAAGGTATGCAAAGTAATAATAGATGGCGGTAGTTGTGAAAATATGGTTTCTAAAGAAATGATTGAGAAACTATATCTGCAATGTGAAAAGCATCATAATCCTTATCAGATTTCATGGTTTGAGAGAGGGAATGAAGTTACAGTAAATAAAAAGTGCTTAATCAAGGTAGTTTTGTTACCTCTTAAAAAAGAAGAAAACACAGAAAGTATGCTCTCTATTAAAGAATTTATCCAAGATGTTAAGGTAACAAGTTGTTATGCATTAGTAGCAAAGAATGAAGAAACATAAATGATGTCAATACCAACAAAAGCAGCAAGAGTGTTGAAAGAATATGTAGATGTTATCTCTGATGAGTTACCAGATGGTTTACCACTGAAAAGAGATATTGAACATCACATTGATTTGATTTCAGGATCAGCTCTACTCAATCAAGCAGCTTATAGGATGAGTCCAACAGAAAATGCAGAATTAAATAAACAGGTTACTAAATTGCTAAGGAAGTAGGTGATAAGGGAGAGTATGAGTACACGTGCAACACCAACGTTGCTAACTCCAAAGAAAGATGGAGGACGGAGAATGTGTGTGGATAGTAGAGCAATTAATAAAATTACAATAAAGTATAGGTTTCCTATGCCTCGTTTAAATGATATGATGGATGTGCTTGCAGGAGCAAAATATTTTACCAAGATTGATCTAAGAAGTGGTTACTATCATTTGAATTCATGAAGATGAGTAGAAAACTGCATTCAAGACTAGGGATGGCTTATATGAGTGGATGATGTCATTCGGATTATCTAATGCACCTAGCACATTTATGGGGGTGATGAATACAATGCTATGAAAATATATTGATAAGTTTGTGGTTGTTTATTTTGATGATATTTTGATATTCAGTAAGACTAAAGAAGAACACTTAGAACATTTGAGAATTGTAATGAATTTGTTAAGAAAAGAGAAGTTGTATGCAAATTTGAAGTGCAAGTTTATGCAGAACAGTTTGATATTTTTGGGATTTGTAGTTTCAACAGATGGTGTGACAATAGATGAAAAAAAGATAAAGACAATTGTTGGGTGACCTATTCCAAGAAGCATTACAGAGGTAAGAAGTTTCCATGGTTTAGCAACTTTTTATAGAAAATTTATTAAAAAATTTAGTGGTATTGTGGCACCAATAACAGATTGCATGAAAGAGAAGGAATTTGCATGGACTAGCTACAAAGAGTTTTGAAATTTTGAAAAAGATTACAAAAAGACCAATTTTAGCATTATCGGATTTCAATAAAGTGTTTGAAGTTGATTGTGATGCTTCGTTTGTGGGAATTGGTGCTGTGCTGAGTCAAGAAGGAAAGCCAATAGCATATTTCAATAAGAAATCGAATGAGATAAGAACAAAATATTCTACTTATGATGTTGAACTTTATGCAATTGTACAGGTATTAAGACATTAGAGGCATTATTTGGTGCCTAAGGAGTTTATACTATTTACGGAGCATGAAGCTTTGAAGTATGTGAATACACAAAATAAGTTGAATAGTAGGCATGCAAAATGGGTTTCTTTCTTGTAGGGGTATACTTTTGTGTTGAAACATAAATCAGAAAAACAGAATCAGAGAGCTGATGCATTGAGCAGGAGGGTAGCGTTATTAACTACTATGGTGAGTGAAGTAGCTGGATTTGAAGCTATTAAAGAATTATATGATACTGATCCATATTTTAGCAAGGTAGTTGAGCAGTGCAGGAATCCATTAACAGGTGGGACAGATGCTATTCATGATGAGTATCTTATACAAAAAGTTTCTCTTCAAGGAGAAACAATTATGCATTCCAGTTGGGTCTCTACGAGACAATATAACCTAATTACATAGTGGTGGTTTGGTTGGGCATTTTGGTAAGACGAAGACAATAGCTTTGGTGGAGGAAAAGTATTTTTGGCCAAAGATGAGAGATGTGACAAGGTATTGTTTCAAGATCTTGGCCTATTGGTAATTTTTTTGCTCTTGATAGTTTTTCGGATTCATTATTTGGTATCAGAGGTGCAGAATATGTCAAGTGGTTAAAAGACATGCACAAAATACTGTACTATACATGCCATTATCAGTTCCAAGAAGACCATGGACAGATTTGAGTATGGACTTTGTGTTGGGATTGCCAAACACACAGAGAGGTAATCATTCATTTTTTGTTGTAGACAGATTTTCTAAAATGGTTAATTTCATTGCATGTAAGAAAACCAATGATGCCACTAGGGTTGCATAATTATTTTTTATGGATATTGTAAGATTGCGTGGTGTTCAAAAAACTATTACTTCAGATAGGGACACGAAATTTCTAAGTCATTTTTGGAGGACTTTGTGGAAGAAGATGGGTACGAAGCTACAATGCAGTAGTGCATATCACCCACAAACAAGGAACAGACAAAAGTTGTGAATAGGAGCTTGGAAAATTTATTGAGATGCATAGTGGGAGAGAAGTCAAAGCAATGGGACTTGGCTTTACCACACGCTGAGTTTGCATATAACAGTTCAGTGAATAGATCAACAGAAAAGTCACATTTTCAAATTGTTTATGGGAGAAATCCTATGGGTATTTTAGATTTGGTACAATTGTCAATTGCAGATCAAATTAGTGATGATGCAGAAGTGTTTGCAGAGCATATGCAACAGTTGCAAAGAGTAAGAAGAAAGTTGCATAAAAGTAAAGAGCAATATAAAGCAACAGTGGATGTCAGAAGAACATCCAAGCTATTTGAAGGAGAGTTGGTAATGGTTTAGTTGAGGAAAGAGAGGTTTCCAAAAGGCACATACAATAAGCTAAAGTATAAAAAAATTAGACCATGCAAAATTGTGAAAAAAATCAATGACAATGCTTATGAGGTGAGTTTACCAGAAAACTTTGATATATCTCCAGTATTTAATGTTTCAGATTTATATGAATTCCATGGAGAAGATCATGAAGATGACGATGATGAAGTAAATTGAGAGCAGAGAGTTCCAAAGAAAAAGAAGGAAAAAATAGTGCAAATTTTGGATATGAAGACAGTGAGCACAAGGCCAGGGAATTATAATAGGTATTTGGTGCAGTGGGAAAGATTGCAGCAACAAGACCACTTGAATTACAGAATGGGCGCTAAAGAAAATTGACAACGAAAAATGGCAACAGTACCATCGAGGCAACTCGCAAGAGCTGAATTGTTTTCAACCAGTGGAGAATGATGCAGAAAAAATAGGCCAACTTCCGGAGGCCACTCCGTTTGAGCTCTTCCACACGCCAAAACGATCGTATCGAAAAGTTCGATTCTGCCCTAAGCAGCTCTATCCGCTTAGATTTGATTTTGATATTTTTCTTAGGCCAAACGTGATCATCTGAGGGTCTGAAATCAACGTTTAATCATTTTTTCGAGAATTTTCTATTTTTAAAAATTGTATATTTTCAGAACCAGAAGTCAACTTCAGTTGAATTTCATCCCATAGAATAATTTTAGTATTTAGGTTATTTCGAAAAAAATTTACAGCGGCACGTACTTGCATGCAAAACTTATTATAAATAGCGACTACTAAAAGTAGACCTTTTTTTTAGATTTTAGTTTTTTTCGAATTTTGCATGTAGACTCTAATTTCTGAGTTTAGGCTTATTTAAGCATGGTTTGGGTTTGTAATTATTTAAAGCAATCAATACGAATCAATTCTGAGTATTGTTTCAAGATCTTGACCTATTGGTAATTTTTTTGTTCTTGATAGTTTTTCGGGTTCATTACACGCCTCGGTATATTGCCCCATAATGTATTTTGGAGTATGCAATCACGGCATAGTAGAGTGCTGCATTTGCCCTGTTCATGAAGGCATGTATCTGTAAAAGACAATGCATTCATATTTATCAACTAGTGAAATGACTTCATTCTTTTTTTGGTTTATAAAATTTTAATTTTTTAATAGATGTTCTAGAAGGATGGGTATGGGTAGGGGTTCCATGAGAGAAGTTTCCTAGGGAACATGGTAGATGATAGCCTAGGTGATAACACTTTAAATCTAAGTTGCCAATTCATGATGATTGATGATGAATAGCAAGTTAGAAGCAAGATGACGATGAATATTATTTTTGAAGTAATAAATTAAAATTGATATTTGTAATTATCATGACATTTGGCATTTGGTTAGTATTTTTGGTTATTTTGTTTATTATATGCATACTATTTGGTTAATGTCACTAATTTCTTATTTATTAGGCTAGAATATCTATATTTTTTGTACGGCCAAACCCAAGTTGTACCCAAGGCAAAATAAAATCATCATACTAGCAAACCCGGTTCTTCGAACCTAAAGCTGAATCAGTAACATGGAAAATCAAATAGAATAATAATTAGTAAAAATATTTCAAAATAAATTAATATAATAATAAAATAATTAGTAAAATTATATACAAATAAAATAAAAATAAACTACCGACATGTAAAAGGGTTGGTAAAGTGCATTGGTTGTGCCCAACGCCACCCAAGTTCAAATCTCACAAGACGTTTGTAGGACAAATGTGGCCATTTGAGTTGGTTTAGTGGTTTCCGTGGTCAGTGGTGGTCGTTTTTATTGGTTTAGTAGTTCTCAACGATTGGGCCCCATTTTTGTACCCCGGATCTGGTTCGTAGCCCCAATCAAAAGCGATTATTTATCAAAAATATATATATAGATATTAATTTATTATTATATTATTAAAATTATTTTATTATTATATTAATTAATTTAATATATTTTATTTTATTATTATGTTAATTTATTTTTATTTTATTTCTATAAATTTTACTATTTTATTTATTTTATTTTAAATTATTATTTATTTATTTATTTATCGATAATAAGGGTTGGGAGGTCCCTTCCCTGTTCAATAAAAAATAATCGAAATAATCCATGTTTGGGGTTGAGCCATAACCTACGTACAATTATCAAGAGAAACCAAAAAACCTCCAAGGAGAAAAAAACTTGCAGGATTCAATTGCAAAGGAGAAAACCAAGCTCTAAGTGTTATGATACAAATGTTTTCTTATGTGAACAGAGCTCCTTGTGACATGATTGCTTCTTTTTCAAAGAATATTTTTTGTTAGAAACCATAGTCCGGGTATTAGAATCATCCAGCTCTGAATCACACCAAGGATAGACAGTACCCAAACAATGAAAACCATCCATGAGAGGAACGCCCAAATCTGGGACAAGAATGACTCACCAAATACCTTGCACCGGGGGAGATATAAGGCATCACTAATGTTACCAGTAGATGTAGCTTCCAAAGGGGAAGGAGGAGTAACCAAGATAGGATTAGCAGGGTTGAGCAGTGCTGCAGAGGAAGAAGAGGAAGATGGAAGGGCAAGTTTTAAGTTTTCATCAACAGTCTCCAAAATAAAGAAATCCCCCAATTTTGTAGACATGCAGCCACTAAATGTTCATGGGCAAAGCACCTTCTAGCCCCTGAAGGCAACCCATTCATATCCAATGGATGCGACCAAACACGCTCACCCACCTTGAGTTTGACTTCTTCAAGTAAACCTTTTGAAATATCCATTTCAATGCATAATTGAGAAAAGGTAGATCGTGCACAATCAGTTGTCTACTACACAAACTCAATAACTTTTCCAAGGGAACTCCAAATAGCGTTTAGACTAGAGGTCGATCAAAATTGTAAGGCAAAATTGGTAAACCTAACCCAAATTGGAGCGACATTGAAGGTTTCAGAAGATGGGTTAAAAGCTAGATACCAAGGTTTTAAGCATAATAGAGCTTTATCCCAAGACCAAGGACCTCTTTAAAGGAGATTTTGGTCCACTGCCAAGAAGCAAAGTACGATTAAAAAACCGGACGTGCATGGCTGAATGGAAATATTGCCTGAGAGCAAGGGTTTCAAATGTTTGGATAACCAAGAATGTAGAGGCTAGGCTTTGCCAAAGCTTGTGAAAGCAGCAAATCACTACAGTGGTAGAATACTTCTCCATTGATAACACTTCATCACCCAATTACACCACTAGGGTTGCATAAGCATTGGCCACGCTATAGAGCATCTCCAACACAGTCTAAGGCCTTCCCTAAACATGTTGCCTCGAGAGGATGGAGGGTCGCGAAACAACGCTTGCATTTGGAACAAGATAGACATCCACGAGGGAGGAGGAAATGCAAAGCAAGAAACCAAGCAGTGGCGGGCTCGACCCAGAAGAACGCAAGCCAAATCATTATCCCAAGTTGCACGGAGAAGGCTAGAGTTAGGGCACGAGCATGGAGCAATAGAAGTTACAGAAACAACAGTAGTAGCAAACATTATTCCCTTAAAATCTAACTAATATATTATAATTTATTTATTTTTATTTTTATTTCTATAAATTTTCACTAATTATTATTACATTTTATTTTATTTTATTATTATATAATTTTCATTCTTATTTTATTCTATCAATTTATTTTTATTTTTATTTTTATTTTTATTTTTATTTTATTGGTAATTTGTTTTATTTCTTTTTCATTTTTTTTTATCATTCAAAAAAAGGGGTTGAAGCCCGTCTATTAAAATAATAGAAAAAATACAAAAAATTGATAGCTTTAGTTACACTTTAAAGCCTTTCTATGGAAGGCAAACATTGCCTCAAAATATTAAAATACTAAGCCTATATTCTACTACAAGGAATGAAATGAAACCCCTCTACCTTGAAATGCTTTGAAACAAGAAATTAGCAAGAGGTGTTTTTCTGCCTGCTGGCACTGCGGGTAAAGGGCTTATCCCTCTCATCTAAAGTGGAGAGTTTCTTTCATGACTTTTGTTTTGCTTGATTATCCTGCTCAAAAAGAGGAATGTTTTCTTTAACTATTTTTTGCTCTGGGGCTTTGGATAACATTTCCGATATTTGTTTTTGGCTTCCTTTGCCTATATTGATTTAAGATTCCAAATTTATTGAATAAGAGAGAGGTGGTCTTCCAAGTTTACTCTTGCCTCCTCTAACTGATTTGATGGCCAGCTTTGAACTTTCTAAGCTGCTGCACTGATTCAGCAAATCCTTAAGTTGAGAATGAGAAAGATCCTCTAATCCCAAAATCTCTTCATGTACAGGGCAACTCTACCAATGAACCATGGATCATTTTTGAAGAATTCTTCCCTCTGATTGGCAAAATGAAAAATAACTTGGAAAAAGCCTTGAAGAAGAAGGATAACCTATTTCGTAGATTGAATACCTGAATTTTTGCATATCCAATTTTGTAAATCCCCAAGGCTGGGCCAAAAACCTAAGAATTTGCAAATTAGGGTTCACTCTTTAAAATGATTGATTGTGCTTTCAAGTTCTTTGTCCAAAAGATTAAGCACAGGAATCTCTTCTGAAGCTTGCATGGTCAAAGTTCTCTATTATCTGGATTAAATTTCACTGCCTCCTTTGCCTTTCCATTGTCATTGAGCTGCCCCGACACCACAACTATAGGAGAGGAGTGTTTTGATCCTAGAGCATTCACGAAACCACTTCAAAGGAGGGATCAATCCGGCCACAGGGACATTGAGGGGTTGTGGCAATGCAGGACTGCGCCCTAGTGCTTGCCTCTTCGATCGAAAAACAACTGCAACCCAAGCCTTACAGATCGGCACTACTCATGACCGCATGGAGGGCCGAAGGATGCAAGACAAAGCCTAATTCGCATGCAGCAAATTCATTCACAATTTTCGTTTCAATGTTTCCTTTTGAGCAATTATTATTTCTTTTTTCGTATTAATTTAATTCATTTTATTTTATTTTATTTAGATTTATTTTATTATTATATTAATTTATTTTTATTTTATTTCTATAATTTGTACCAATTAATATTTTATTTTATTTTATTTTATTTTGAATTTCATTCTATCAATTTATTTTTACTTTATTTTATTTCTTTCAATTTTATTTTTGCTTCTCAATGGTGATTCTTGTTTTTCTGATTTAATATCTTTTTATTTTATTATATTTAATTTTATGTTATTATATTTAATTTTATTTTATTATTATTTGATTTTGGTTTTATTTCATCACTTTATTATATTTTATCATTTCCCATTCCTAAGATTGGTTTGATTTTTGTTACTTTATTTTTACTAGTTTAGTTGCATTTTACTAATATTTAGTTTTCTTTTATTTTTTTATTTTATTAGATAATATTCAATGTTATATTACTTTATTTTATTTTATTATTTTAGTTTAGTTTAGTTTATTTTATCTTTAATTTTATTTTGCTTGTTTTTTATATATTGTATTATCATTTTGATTTTATAGATCCAATTTTATTCCAAACTCAAGGAAGAGAAGATTATTTTATTATTAATTTCATTAAAATTTGGGTTAAGTTTTTAATTTCCATGCACAACAAGCCATGGCAATTAATCTTCGCATTTGTGGCCTCCCCAAGCATGTTGATCGTTTACAGACAAGTCACACATTCTAGTGTGAATCCTTGGACCTTAAGGATCTCTCCCTTAACCATGCTTAGACTTTATCTGACAACACTTTGATCATCCAGATCCCGGTCCACAGATGAAAGCTTGTAGGCTCTACAAGCTAAAAAGAAGCTCACCTCTCCCTCAAAAAATCTACCTAGATACAGACCTCGCAAGACTCCAAGTGGAGGAACTTGGAAAAGCTCATGCTCAAGTTGTTGCTACTAGGAAAGAGAACAAATGGGTTGTTATCCGGAATTTCAGGTCCATTATTCACGACTCCCCTCCTTCTGGGTGCTCATGCCCTAGACTGTCAGCATGCCAATGACCTTTGGTCTCAATGGGTGGCAGTGGCATCTCCATTGCTTGTTGGAATTGCAATGGTGTTATATAGTCTTTTGTAGATACATTCCAGGATGTTACTGCTTCCAGGAATCTCATCTTCATGACTAAGACCAATGAGAGGTCCAAACAGGCCCTCCCTCCAATCACAAGTTACTCATGGGTTTTGGCTTCTTGTCATGAGACCCGAAGATCAAGGAGTGTTTGTGGTTCAGGTCATATGGCTTGCCTCATTCGACATAGCCTTCGGTCTAGAGTTTCATTGATGGCTTCTAATGTCCACTCTAGATACACATGGCTACAGGTTCAAACAAGTCCACCTTCTTGTCGAGATATATTCATAGTTGTATGCTACTTCACCACCACCACCACCCCCACCCAAACACATCTCCATTCATCATGCACATTGATAGGGACCTGTAACTTGACCTTTATCCAGAGATCTCTCAGTACTCCATTGTTGGTGATATTACTCTCTGGGGCAATTTTAACGCATGTACAAGGAACCACCAAATGCCTATTCATGATCTTGCACAGGATGAGTTGTCTTCATGAATTGGATCTAGAGGAGTTCAGCTTACAAAGAGCCTCTGTTGACAAGAATTCAACAAATGGGAGACTCCTTCTCCAGTTGGGTGAATATCAAAGCTCCACATTCTTGATAGGCGTCCTCACTTCCACAACTTGGGTGGATTCACTTGTTTCCCCCATGGAGGTGGTGTGAGTGTCATGGACTATGTTTTCACCAATAGATCCCTCATTCCCGCATTTGTGGCTTCTATATTTCTCCTCAACTCCCACTTGTTGACCATGTTGTCTTGACATTCGCCCTCCATACTAGTTCTCACCCTCGCTTCCCACCACACCCCCCAGGACTAGACATACCACAATCCACTTTGATGACAGCTACACCATTGACTATACTACTCATCTATCAATCTTACGTCTAGATTTTACTTCCTCCCTCTTCCCACCACCGATTCCATGTATGATTTCTTATGTCAAACCCCTTGAGACATTGCCCTTTCCTCTTGTCCTCACACTATACAATACTCTGAATCCACTACCCACCACACAACCTACCCCATGAACCAATCATATGATGAGTGCAAATCCCTTCATCAGGGACTTAAGTTTTCCTAAACCCATGACCCTCCCTCCATACCCATCCTCCATAGGCATATAATTATCTTTTATGACATAAGAAATGAGAGTTTATTCCATCTAGACAGCTTACACTCCTTGGTCTCCACCACTCACCTAAGACCTTTTGGCATACTCTTTTACTGAGAAAAACCACAATTTCAAACGTTACCCTTGAAGCATGGGTCTCCTATGCCAGTTCCCTCTATGATATTCTAGACTAACCTATTGCTACTGCCCCCACAACTCCACCCCCCTCCTCTATTTCCGCCACTTCTTCCCTCAAGAAAGCTAATTTGAAGTTGTGCACCAATAAAGCAATTGATTGCAAAGTTCTCTAAGCTGAATTCATCACATATGGTGTGGACTCCAATGCTTTTCCCCTTGCCACACTCTTTAATGATGTGGTGTGTTCAAGTTTTCCTTAGTTGTGGTCCAAATACATCATTCACCCTATTCATAAGCCCGGGGATCTCTCTATCCTTGGCAACTACAGGACCATTACGATTGGGCATACATTTGCCAAACTTTATGCCACAATGCTAGGCAATAGTTATCAGAGTACATGGAAAGGAATAACATCAGAACTCAAGGGAAGGTTGGCTTCAGGAAGGGCTACCAGACTATTGACCACATCTTTACACTCCAAGCTATTATTGAAAAAGCTAGTCACCGGTCTTCCAAAAATTTTGGTTTTTTTGTTGACTTCAGGAAAGCCTTTGACTCGGTCCCAAAACACATGCTTCTCCAAAAGTAGAGAGATATCGGCATCCCAACTTCTCTAATTATTGTTGCTTGGACCTTTTATCAGACAATTATAGGGCAGTTTCATAATTCTCATGGTTTCTCTTAACTATGTTAAGAGTACCATTACCATTGAGGTCAAGCAAGGATGTCCTCTCTCACCGACCCTATTTGACATTTACATTGATGAGTTAGAGGAATTTCTTGCGCAGCATACCCTTACAGATGACGGTTGAAGTTTGCATGTGCTTATAGCTATCCTCCTTTTTGTTGACAATGTTCTCCTCCTTTCACACTCTCCAGAGGGATTACAACGACAACTCGATGCCCTTGCTTATTTTTTGCGAGATTTGATAGCTTGTGGTCAACCATAGTAAAACTAAGGTCATCATTTGATATCTCCAAGCGCTTGAATTTACCACGAAGATGTTATACAATAATCTCTCTTTTTCCAAAAGCCTCTATCTCGGTCTCAACCACAAGTGGCATGTTTGTGATCCTCTCAATAGCTGGATGTTTAGGTTTTATACAATTTGGATGTCTTGCCTTGAGCCTACAATGTCATGTTTTAGATGATTGCTCTTGCATAATAAGTTAATTGTAAGGACTGTTCGTGTTAAGGTTGGTCTTACTAAGCTCTTTTGTCTTCTTTGTGGTGAGCTACAGACCATTGATCACATTTTCTTTAGCTGTCCTTATGCTGCTAGAGTTTGGAACTGCTACTTAAAAAAATGGTCTTGTTTGTTTGAATGTGATATATCTTGGTTTAACATTGCTTTTGGTTGTGTTTGTGCTAATAAAAAAGTTCATATTTTTTTCCACATATTTTGGTTGGTGTTCTCCACTGAGATTTTCTAGTTTATTTGGAAGCAAAGGAATATGGATATTTTCCAATTAAAGACTAGGGTGCTTACTAACTTCACAGTTGAAGTTATCTCTAGTCTTGTTTCTATGCAGATTTATCTTCAGTTGAAGGCATCGCAAACTCAATTGGAACAATTCCTTAAGACGGGCTTGATGAAGATTACCTCCAACTTTTTGTAGGATACTGGAGGATACCCTAGAATGAGTCCTACTCCAGATTGGAGGGTGTGCCAGGGTACAGCAGTTGATGGGCAAATCTCAGAATTTCATTGGGAAATAATGAAAGTCATATTTTGAACAAGCAAATGGACCTAGTCCGCCCTGGGTCGCTTCCTCCAATTCTGATAAAGATGGTATTGATGCCAAGGTAGTTGCTAACAAATATGTTCTTTTGACCCTACAAGCATCTAGTTCCCAGGCACAACAGTATCAATTTAGTGGGAAATTGGGGAGTGAAAACAAGTTGGTTTATGTTCTTAATATGAGTGTTGGAGATGATCTTGTGTCTCCAACTCTCACTATCCCTGAGGGTGGGATTAGTCTTGACTATCATGAGAATATTTTACATTCCAATGCGAGGAAGCTGATTGAATTGAATGTTAGTGAGCTTTGCAGCGAGGCTAGAAAAGGTTATTGAGAAGGGAGGTAAAGAAGAAATTGATGATCTGGTTCAGTGTGTTAAGAATTCTAATTTGAAAATTTTGCTTGAATAAGCTACATATTTTAGCACTCCTTTCAGTCTCCCTGATTTTACTTCTGGACAACAAGAACCTGTGCATGAGAAATCTGACCAGCTTGGACCTGAGTGTGATGGTAGGAGTTTGACCAGTTTTCATGATGGTGTAAGATAATGGACTAAGTTTGGTAGTTGTGGTGTCCTTGTTGAGGTTTGTGTTTAGTAGTCTCTGTTGTTTCTATTTGTTGGTGTCGCAATGAGGTGGATGTTTTTAATATTTTAATAATGTTAGCTTTGAATTATTCTTCCTACTCTACTTTTTGAGGCCTTAATGGTTGTTGGTATAATTGTTTCGTATTCAAACGTATAGACTTTTGTTAACATTCTTGCAATCTTAAAAAATATCTCCAAGTGCTCTCTCTCTAGATTCAAATTTTTCTACAAAGGAGAACTTTTAGAGATCACATCAGCCTACACATATTTAGGGGTCCAATTTTCTAGACCATCCTTTAGCATGAAATTTGCCTCACACTCACACCTTTGCAAGGGGTGTGCCTCTTTTTCTATGTTGGAGCATCAATGTTTCTAAATCCACTTCCAAGACATACCTTCCAAGTTACGCCTTTTTGTTACAATCTCAAACCTACAATTTCTTATGGTTCAAAGATTCAGGGACCTAACTTGGGGTCCTTGAGTGGCCCGATTGAGAGGGTACAAACTCTCATGCTACAATGCATGATACATTGCAAGCAAGCAGTTCCTTCGTACATTGTCCAAGCTGAATTTACCAACCAACCACTACAACTTGAAACTATTTGCAAGCTCACTTTCTACATCCACAGACAAATCCTAGAGGAACTCAACTTCTAACCATAAAAACATCCATATTTAGCATTGCTCTTCATAAAGGATTGCTTCTTTGGTCCCCACCAGATGTCAACATTGTTGGTACTTTGAGACTAAGTTGCTCCTTTCTATTGGCATCTATATCGATAGGCTAACCCTTTTCATGTACTACCTGAACGCCTCCCCACCCCGTAGTCTCCTTCCAACAAGGGGCATTCTCATTAGAGTTGCCAAAGAGGACATCTATACACAATATATTAAGGCCCCCTAGATCTCCCCCTTGGGCCACTTAGCCCCAAGCTTGCTTTTGATGACAAGAATTTTTCACAAGTAGTGGATGGTATTATTCGTTGCCCTCAATATCTCCAATGCCATTGGTCTCACAGTTTGAGGTTTTCTCTTGCCCATATGAGAGTGTGTTTGAGCCAATTACGTGTTAAAATTTATCCGTTGTCTTTGCTCCTTCGAGGAGGTGGAGATTGAGAAACACTTCGTTTTCAGATCCCCATTTACTATGAGATTCAAGGAAGATATCATTGTCTCTACAAGGATGTTGGAAACACTCTGTCTACTTTCGTCAAATATCTAAACCAGCAACGTCTAGCTCTTTATATTTGCGAGTTCGTCATCGTCCAACGCAGATCCCTATAGGGGGCGCCTAGAGAGTCTAGAACCCCCATGTTGATCACCTCTTTCTTCCAGCCCATCTAGACAATTGACAACACTAAGGACCCTTTGTACACTGGTACTTCACACATCACTGCTAGTAGATCAGTTAGGCGGCACTTCTCTCAATACACCATTACTACTCAAATCCCCCAGCTTACTCTCCCTCGACATCGTCGCTCTGCTCCTTCCCATCGCCATAACTCTGCCCCTTGTGACATGGATCTACTACTTACTGACCACCCCTCAAACTAGAGGGCAGACTCACATTACGAGTTTCTTTTCTAACATGGGAGTTACACAAGCCTTAAATGTTGAGGGGATTCTAGTGGAAGTGCTTTGTTTCCACCTACAATCTCCCAAGTTGGCCTCTCCGACATTGGGCACTCACTAACGAGCACTATTAGATATTTCACAGTGATCAATGATGGCTTTGACGGATCCTCCTCTTCAAGCACGGATAGAGATATTCGGTTAAGTTTCCTTACAATCTTCATCAACACATGCTTTTGGGGATCCCATTCACATTTCATTATTATTTGTATTGATTTCATTACCACCTACATTAGTGGTACACTTCTTTACTTTGTCTTTTGTAACTTTTTCCCTTTTTTGGCTTCTAGGATTCTCTCTTCCTAGAACTTTCTATTGTTAACCGTTGTATCCTTGAGTCCCATTGACATAGTCTTGGTCATTTGTGGCCATTAGTATAAATTCCTTCTTTCCTACTTACTCAAGGAGCTTATCAAGAAATGTAGATCTGATTTAGATCCTATCATAAAAAAACTGTTCACGGTCCACCTAGCGCTTGCTTAAATCTTAGAAAGTAATTTGCAGCAAAAAATTCAAATTTTCTCTACCATGAAGATGGAGAGCACTAAGCAAAAGGCAAAACTGATTCAAAAGAACAAATTTGCAATTTTGATTTTCCTTTCAGCATTTTAGTTTCATGTTTGTGGCTAGAACACTAGATACATCTACTTGCTCTCAATAGATTAGACGTTTCTAGCCCCAGCCAAGTCTTGTTGAGTCCAGCATTTAATCCATGCAAGCCAGCAAACTGGACAGCATCTTTAGGCTCATTGTTCTTTCCCCAAGTCGCACGTGTTCTGCTTGCCAACCCTTTGTCAAACCCTTGTGGCACATTTGGATTGTTAGATTTACACCTCCTAGACCAACGCATGAGAACAAAGTTATTTATAAAGATTGATCTAAAGTCAAGATACTATCACGTACCCATTGATCCATCTAATGTTTAGAAGACAGCATTTAAGTCCAAAAAAGGTCAATTTGAGTGGTTAGTCATGCCCTTCATTTTGACAAACCTGAAACATTCAAGCAGATGATGAATGATCTCTTACAACCATTCATGAATTCCTTTATGGTTGTTTGCCTGCATAAGATCCTTAGTTTCAGTCAAACATAGGAGGAGCCCTTGCAATAGGTTTAACAAGTTCTTGCCAACTTACACATCTATAATCTACATATCAATAGGAATAAGTTTTATTTTGCTTTGCAAAGTGTACAATATCTAAGATACATCATAAACAAGGATGGTGTACACATTGACCCAAAGAAGATTTGAATCATCATTGCATGGCCAGCCACAACAACAATTACAAAACTCATAAGCTCTTTTGGTTTAGCCAATTTTTACTATCAACTTGTCCTTGGATTCTCTCATCTTGCATGGCCCGTCAACCAAGCAACCAAAGGGGGAGAAACACCAAGTTTGTGTGGAACACATCACAACAAGAAGCTTTTGAAGAATTAAAATAGTGACTTTGCTCAGCACCACTCCTCGCCTTACTAGATCAACAACCACCCTTTGAGATTGAACTTGATGCTTCAAAATATGCACTTGTTTTAGTTTTCACCAAACATAGGCACCCAATTACCCACCATAGTGAAACATTCACTGATACAATATGTATTGCAAAGAACTTTATCCATTGACCAAGAGTGTTGGCAATGGAAGCAATACAATTTAGGAAAAGAGACCATCATCTATATATATCACAAGCCTTTTCAGTACATGTAGACCAAGGGAAAGTTACAGAATGATCATCATCAAAAGTGGTCTACCTACCTGCAACAGTGTCACCTTAATATTAGACACAAGAAAGGTAGTTCCAATCAAGGCGCAGACTACTTAAGCCGCCCTTCAATCGCAGCACTAAAACTAATTCTAGATTCATGTGGCCATGAAATATTTTTATGGTCCATGTTGTATGGTAGTGACCCTAAGTTTTCCATCATATATCAAGAACTAACTATAAGACGACAAGTTCCAGACTACCATCTACAAGAAGGGATCATGTGTCACTTGGGATACTTATGTTTTCCAATAGTGGAGTGACAAAAGATGGTTTGGGAGGTGTACTACAGCCAAGTTGCAGTACACTTTGGGTGGAGAAGACAACGACAATGCTCCAAAAATACTTCTATTGGCCAACCCTTCATCCTGATGCCAGCGGTATATTATATCATGCACAATACATGCAATAGCAAAACCAAACAACAACAAGGGCCTCTACACACCTCTACCATTTCCCAATCAACCTTGGGAGTCAGTCTCCATGGATTTCATATTAGGCTTGCCCATGACTAGGCATAATAATGAGTGTGTCCTCGTTTTGGCGGACAAGTTTTTCAAGATGATAGTGTTGGTGCCCTATACAAAGGGGATCAAATCTGAAGACATTGTGGGCATGTGTGGGTCCACTTCGACTTGCCACAAACCATTGTGTCAAACCAAAACAATAGGTTTCTTAGTACATTCTAGTCTACATTTTGGTCCATGATGGACACCATGCTAACAAAGTCCACCTTTTTTCATCCATAGATGGTAAAATAGAAGTGGTTAACAATATGATAATGCATCTACTTTGGATGTATAACTCAAAACATCAACGGGCATGGGATGGTAGTTTACCCATCCAGAATAGCTATATTCGAGCCCTCCATGGCTTCACAGGGAAAAACCTTCTTAGGTTTGTCTTGAGTTCCAGTATCTAGCCACCATTGATGTCCCATTACCTCTTGTATTGGAGGAATTATCTCCCTATGTACAAAAAGAATCTCACAAGGCCAATAGATTTATTATATGAATCCAACAAATACAAAAATAGGTGCATGAAATCATGCATAAATAATCCAAAAGTAAAAGCATCAACATGACAAGCATTGAGTCCCTCACTAGTTTTAGGTCGGTGATAAGGTATGGCTATATTTGCAAAAAAACATTTGAAAATCCCAAACAAGAAACTTAAACCTCTTCAATACAATGCCTACACAATCATCAAGCAAGTGGAAACTAATGCCTTTAAGCTAAACTTGACACCCTACTTGGGTTGCATCCAGTGTTCAATATAACTGCTCCGCCCAACACTTCAAATATTGTTGCTCAGTTGCTCGTAGAGTTAAATCCTATCTATTCAAGACCATTCACTATTGATCAGGTCATAGATATGATGAAAACCAAACACAAAGAAACCAAATATAGAAAAGAGAAACACTTCTTGGATCTGTTATTGAAAGAGCAACTATCACCTTATAGGAAAGCAACCAACATAAACCCTAGTACAAGGGTGACACAGCGCCTAACCCTAAAATAACTTATTTCAACTTTATGTCATGTTTACGTTATTTAATATAGAAAACTCAAGTCATATAGTGACTTTGTTACTAAGCCTATTACTAAGACATGCATGACCATTATAACTCTAACATCCTCCCTTAATGGTGATTCTAGAAAATACACCAAGCTTATCTCTAAATTTTGCAAATTTATCCGGGCGAAGAGACTTGGTGAGAATCTATGTAGTCTGGACCCAAGTTGGACAACATTGTAGCTCAACTACTCCATCTTCTACAAGTTGTCGAATGAAATGACAGTGTACATCGACATGTTTTGTGCACTTGTCAAAGACAAGATTCTTTGCCAGCTTAAGAACTCCCCGGTTATCACAAAACTGTATTGTAGGCTCATTGTCATCAACTTGCAGATCCACAAGCACTCTTCCAAGCCAAACTACTTCACATGTCTCTTTTATATCTACTCTATAATTTGCTTTTGTAGAGGAAAATGAATCAAAATGTTGTTTCTTGTTGATCCAAGAAACCACCCCTATTTCTAGACTGAACACAACCTATTGTAGACTTCTTATCATCCACAAACCTTGCCCAATCTGAGTCTCAATTGCCACACACTTGAAGCTCCTTGCTCTTACCATATGGAATGCCAAAATCTAACATTCCCTTCATATATCATAGAACCCTTTTCACCGCTATCTGGTGTTCTATTTTTGGAGTTGTTGCAAATCGGGAAATACAATTCACTGCATAGCACAAGTCTGGCCTAGTGGTTGTAAGATAGATCAAGTTGCCAAACTAGTTCCATGTAGACTAATTCATTGACTACTTTTGAATCAGTCTTGGTAGAAAGTTTCAGCCTTGTCTCCATAGGTGTAGATGAGAATTTACAATCTGTCATCCTAAACCTATCTAGGAAACTTGTTTATATTTTCTTTGAGAAACAAAAATATGTTTATTAGATTGACAAATTTCTACACCTAAGAAATATTGAAACGGACCTAAATCTGTTATGTCAGAAGTGGAACATAAATTTGATTTTAGTTTTTCAATAGCTCCAACATCACTACAAGTGAGGATGATGTCATCAACACATACCACTAGAATCACCACATTGTCATTCTCACTTTTAATGTACACATTGGGGTAAAAAGGACTTTATAAATCCCTATTCTCTGAAATACTTGCCAAATTTGAAGTAGCATACCTTGGAAGCCTACTTTAGCCCATTAAGAGCTTTCTTTAGTATGTACACCATATGTTGCTTCACAGGAACCTCAAATCCATACAATTGGTACAAACATACTTCTTCCTCTAGATCTCAATTTAGGAAGGCGCTCTTGACATCCATCTGGTGTACTTTCCAATCAAATTGTGCTACCATAGCTAGAACCAATCAAATTATTTTCATTTTTGCAACAGAAAAAAATGTTTCCTCATAATCAATCCCTTCCTTCTATGTCCATCCTTTGTGACCAGCGTTGCTTTATGTTTGTCAAGCATGCCATCTGCTTTGTGCTTGGCCTTATATCTCCATTTGCAGCCAATGTGTTTCTACTCAATAGGTAGCTTTTCCAGAACCCATTTTTTACTCTTCATTAAAGTTTCATGTTTAGCTTGAATAGCCTTCTCCCATTTTGGGCTCTCCTTTGGCCCCTTCATATACTTCAAGTTCAAAAGAATGTTGAAGGTTAGCCATCAAAGCATAATTCACAATGCTACCTTGCGCTACTTCCTATCCTAGCATGCGCAACAAACTCTTTGCAAAATATGACTCTCTAGAAGGCCATCCACCAAACTTTATTTGGCAGGGAAGAAAACATATTTCAAATTTAAGTGCCCATACCTTTGATGCAAAATCGTGTTGTTGTCTTGACCACTCTTGGCCATCAAAGCATAGGCTCACTTTCCTCCCCTATATCATTCAATTTGAAAATCTCGTGTTCCTAAATACCAAAACCAATTGTCTTGTTTCTAGCATTATCAACAATATAACATTTATTATTGCTGAAAATCACATTCAAATTAGTATTGTGTTTCATAATCTCACTAACTGAAAGTAGACACTTTTCTAATATAGAAATATAGAAAACATTTATGAAGACAAGTTTTTTACCTCTAATGTTATTTGTGCATTTCCTTTGCCTTTAACCTTATATTCCTCTCCTCCACCAAAAATCACATAGTTAGAAGTAGATGTGAAGAATGATTATAGAGATACTTAACCACCAATAACATACACAGTATTAATTGTAAAACATACCATCGCAGAGCAGAGTATCCGAACAATAACAACTTTGTATTCATAAAAGATAAATCTTGATACAATTCATACAACACGAGGCCTACTACAAACACCCTTTCCCTGACAAACATCATTCCATTTGTATGACAAGAAGACCCAACAGTTGTTGGTTAGACACAACCATTAACAACCGAACTCAAGAGAGCCTTTACAACGATACCTAACATTGACTATACAATCATTAACCACATAACATCGCCGGATACAAACATATAAATAATAAGATACTAGTAACAATATTAACGGTCCACACTATCCTGATTCCCACCCTTGATACAAGTTGTAGTCTCTTACAACACAACCCATATACAACATGAGATAAATATAAGGAAGAGGTAAACCAAAGGATAGTTTGTGCAACGAAAAATTGGCAAACACGTGTTGAATATATTCTCTAGAGCTTCTAACAAGTGCAGCATACTAGGCTTGTCCACACAAAACCATTGCCCAACATGATTCTAGAAACCCTCAAATCCAATCATGATATATATATATATATATATATATATATATATATATATATATATATATCCAAGTGTTATCTGACAATATGGTGGTGCAACAATTAAGGTGCCACGATTGAAGTCATAAAACAGTACAATGGTGGCAAGGCATTCAAAAAGAGGTCATACGACAACATAGTGGGCTCAGCATTGGGTAGGTGATCAGCTACAAGGTGGTCATACAGCTACACATTCATATGGTCGTGCGGCTATCAAATTTTGGTCGTACAATTGTGGTGGTTGGTAACATGCTCCTACGACTATAATAGTTAGCAACATCGTTGTATGGCCATAGTAATCGGTTGCTTGGTCATATGGTTGTAGCAATTAGTTGCATGGTCGTACAAATGTAACAATTGGTCCCACAATCATATGACTATGGTATTTGATCGCATGCTCCTATGACTATAGTAGTCGATTGCATGGTCGTACGGTTTTGGTAGTTGGCTGCAAGGTCGTACAGTTGTGGTGGTCAGTTGCACGGTCATACAGTTGTAGTAGTCATTTACATCATTGTACAAATGTAGTAATCAATTACACGGTCCTACGACTATAGGCTCAAACATTCTCGTCTCTAAGGAGTTTAAATTCATTGTCATGCTTTTCTCAATTTATCCCATTAAACTTATCAGTGTTTGGTACATCAATGTACCAATAAATTGCCATTCCCTAAAGGTTGTTGGGAAACATCTTAACCACGTATTTTCAACCATATGCCCATTTCCAATCCAAAAGATGAAGCATGTTCTACACTGACATAAAAGATCCTACAATCCATCATTGGCGAACTTTTTGCAACTTATATTTTTTTGGACACGAAGTTGATGCAGTAAACATGGCTCTGGCATGGTTCTTCGAAGACGAGACTCCCCCTTAACAAGGTATGTGTTGGGCGTTCCTCTGCTCTCTTCACACTATCAAAATTGTCATTATGCTTGACTCTTCCTTTGGCAAGGATCCGTATATTATCTTACACGTCATCAAGTCCCCTTTTCATTCCCTCCAACTTGTCATTCAAGTTATTCAGGAATTTTAACATGATTCTCTTCCAACAACCTTTGACCCAACCTATTTGGCAATGTTTGCACTTCCCCTCTGTAAGGGGCTATGGAAATCTCTGCCAATCCTTATTGCAAGTGGTGTAGGAGACACCAATTCCAGTTGAACCCTTCTTTGGTTTTTGGCTCCAACATTGGCTATGACTTCTCTTTACACTTTAGCCTTGGCTTTTGCTTTGGCTTCAACTTTTGCTTCTCTTGGCTTGATAGATTTTAGAATCCATCAATCAAATAGATCGTTTAATTTCCTAGTCCCCTCTCTGACCATGTTGACTTCTTCTCTAGCCTTTGTTTAGAGTCACTACCATGAAATATTTCTCGTACACGTCGATCCCCTTCTTCTTGAACTCTTTGTATCGTTGAAATATCTTTTGTCATTGTCTATCATGGTTATATTCAACACAAATATTATAAGATAATGGGGTGCCTCAACATGCTTCTCTTTGAACCAACTTTATCTTGATGCAACTTTCTTTACAGGCATGACACTAGAATTGTACAATGATTATAGAGATAGACTACCAATAACAACGTGCAAAGAGTATTATTTAAAGAACATACCATGGCAGAGCATAGTGGCCAAACAATAAATAATTTGAATTCAAAAAAGGAAGTCTCAATACAATACATATAGTATAGGGAGGACCTCATACCATCGCCATTCCCCCAACATTTGTATGACAAGAAGACCAAATGGTTGTCTGTTAGACACAACTGTCAAAAATTGAACTAACAAAAGCCTTTAAAAGGCTTCTTAACACCGACCATACAATCATTAACCATGCAACAATGTCAGATACAAACATATAAATAATAAGACATTGACAACAATACTAATAGCCTACAAGATGCATCTGCTACAAAGTCAAGACACCAATCTCTCTTGTTGGTGAAATGCTTGGTGGCACCAGAATCTATATACCTATTATTATCCACACAATCTCTATTATCTCTAGTCATAAAAACATAAAATCATCTTATTTATGTCCTACTTCTTAGGCCCTTGGTTATTTTTCTCATCCCATAACAATTTTCTATAGAATTTGTTTTTATTACCTAGTTTTCCACAGTAGATGCACTAGTATGTTTTGGTTTTCTGATTTCCTGAATCATCTATCTTGTTGCTGCCCTTTCTACTTTCGCCATCTTTTTACATAGCAAACTTGGCCTTGCCCTTGAAGTTTGCTACCAAAGCCACCTGTGAACCCTTAGTCCCACTGTCATTGCCAAACATTTTTTCCACCTATCTTCCTGCAAAGGGTTAGAGCTAAACTCTTCAAACTTTAGGTAATCATTAGTAGCAATAATATTTAGAATTTTAATAAAATGCACAAATGAAGCCAATAAACTCTTCAAAGTGATTACAACCACATCTTCTTCATCCATCTTCCGCCCAGTGGCATTCAACAGTTCTCTAATATCTTTTATTTTTACCCAATGATCTTGTAAAGACTCACTTTCATCCATTTTAATATAAAACAATATATTCTTAAGGAAGAAGATTAACCTTATTGAAGATTTCTTTCAACTCCTTCGGTTGCTATAAAATCAATGGCACCTCATTGAGTCTACACTTCCAGTAAAATTTCATCATTCATGCATTGCATTTTTAGCACCATTGCTTCCCTATTCCGCTTATTGAACTTGTCCTAGTTTTTCCCTGTTGTTGTAGGTCCAATTTCCTCCCCAAAACAAGCTGATCTCAGCATCTGTACTAAAAAATGGCTAGCATTCTGTTTCCAAGTATTAGAGTTCAAATTGGAAAACTTTTGGCTACCTTCCAACATTATATTAAAAAACTAGTAGTTTTCTATAAAAACAATTTGCTCAAAAGGATGCTTTAAAAGAGAGCTACAGCTACAAATCTGCCCTTTCCTCCCTCAAACAGAAAATATTGGGAATAAAAAACAGAGATATATCTGCCCAAAACTGCTAAATCTGCAGAAAAAAGCTGAAATATGTTAAATAAATGCAAGAAATAACTGAAGATCTGCAATCTACAATTTTCAAAAGAATGAAAAATACTATTGCATATAGATATGTACAATTCCGTACCACTGTACTAATGCATACCATTGTACTATTTCATACTATTCTATACAACTTTAATATACCATATGTTTCCATCCAATTGTACTTTTCCATAACAATCCATACGACTGTATTTTTCCATACAAATCCATATGATTGTCCTCTATCGTTCCATACAACGAAAGCCCTAATCTCTCTTTTTAAAAAATAACCCTAGCTTTAAATCAAAAATAAAGGATCTCGGCTTAAACAAAAAAAATAGCTTTCTTTGCTTGAAAGCCTTTTACATTTCTCGGTGGATATCATAAGCAATCCCTCAGTCCATCGCTAAATTGAGCTATACCTTGGCCTTCACCTGCTACTTCTCAGCTTCTCCTCACCATGGCTCTAGTACTATATTACACAAAGAAACCAAGCAAGTACACGAGAGAACTTGAAAGAGATAAATACTTCTTGGATGTGCTATTGAAAGAGCAGCCATCACTTGATAGAAAAGCAACATAAACCTTAATGACACAAGGGTGACACAAAACCCTGATCTCACTTAAAATGATTTAGTGAATCTCAAGTCATGTTTACATTATTTGAGAAAGTAAACTAAACTCATAAAGTGACTTTATTACTAATCCTATCCCTAAGACCAGTATGACTATTATAACAGTTCACAATAAAATTTAAATACAATAGTAAAAGATACCAATAATCAGCAGATTTTCCTAAATCAAGTGATCAAGGCAAGGTCATCTGCTTGCCGATGAAAGTGTCTAACCAAGATTCAGATTCAGCTAAAAATTCCTCATTTGGTTAAATACCTAGACGCAACAGGCCCATTGCTTCTCAAGGGAGGTCAAATGATCTCAACAATGATCCGGGACCACTACATAAGAGTAATGATTCCGCATAGCATAAATGGCAGCTATGGAGGCCTTTGGAGCATATTCAGTTAGAAAATCCACATCGAACAGAACTCTGTGAACTTATAGATGGTAAGCCAAGCTTTCCAGAAAAATAAACAATTTTGAAATCAAAGCATATTCAAAACATTTATGACCCAGGCAAGATGACCCACTCAGGATGGCTACTATTAGCAATTATTAATTTCATAGTTACCAAAATCACGATTAATCTTGAATCACCGTAAAAAATGATTTTTGCGTCCTAAAAAGCGCAGTTTTTACTGAGTCAACCCTCGTCGAGGAATGAATCGTTGACTGCGGCGATTAAAACGTAAAAAACATAGAAAAAAACCAAAAAATCACGATTTTTTAAAAAACGCGATTTAAACATGATTAAATCACGATTAAGTTCAGTTTTTCTTTTTTATATAAATCTTTTAAAATGTAAATAAAAACTATAAAAATTAAAAAAATCTTAACCCTAATATTAACCATAACCCTAACCTAAGTTCAGTTTTTTATATATCTTTTAACATGCAAATAAAAACTATAAAAATTAAAAAATCCCTAACCCTAACTATATAGTTAGGGTTAGGGTTAGGTTTTTTTAAATATTAATAATTTAAATTTAAACCTAACCCTAACCTTGTTAGGAATCAAGGTTTTTTTTTAAATATTAATATTTTATAATTTGTAATTAATAAAAAAACTCTACAAAAAATATTAAAAATTATTAAAAACAATAATTTATTGTAAGGAATTATTGTTAATAAACTTCAATGAATAAAAATTAAATTAAATAAAAACTACAAAAAAAAGACATTGTTTCCTAACCCTAACCCTACCCCTAACCACATGGTAGGGTTAGGGTTAGGGTTTTTTTTTAAATATAAAAATTTAAATTTAAACATTACCATTTTTTTTAAATATTAATATGTAATTGTATCTATTGTCTATGCAATTGAAATGCCTAATATGTATCTCGCTGCAATGGAAATGCATTTAAATTTTTATTTTTATTTTTTTTAAATTCCTTTTTTTTGCATTTTCCTGGCAGCTTTTTTTTTCCAATTTATTCCCGATTAATTGCGATTTTTTTAAAAACACTTACACAATTGAAAAAACGATTTTTTCGTCAGACGACTAATGCTACTTGATTAATTTAATAAATCTTTTCTTCTTAGGATTTTTCCTATGCACGTACCTATGCATTTTGAAAGGATATTATTAGTTTTTTTTAGTTTTGAATAAGATTCTTCTTTGCATGACTATGCATGTTGACTGGATGCTATTATCTTTGTTTAGATTTAAAGCAATTATTATTATTTGTTTTCTTCTTTATAGCAATCTATTATTATTTGTTTTCTTTAGCTATAAGACAAGGATTCACCCTATTGTAATGCAAAGTGGATAACAAACATCTCTTCCACAAAGATTGTTTTCTTTTTAAAAACTCTTATTATCTTGTAATAAAGCTTTGTTTTGTACTCTTGCAAATCTGTGTCAATTCAGTTGAAAAGAGTTTGTTTTACTATAACAAACTAATTCCTAACAATTCATGTGTTGTCTCTGAAATTGAATCTTCTATCTGGATCAGTTTTACACGACACTAATCTGTTGTTGAAAGTAATCTTGAGCAATGAAATTTGACAATAATATATAACTGCAGGAGAAAACGTGAGCTAATAAATTGAAAACTAGATAACATCCTTAAAAAACAACCAACCTACATGGATAAGATTAAAAGAATGAAGACCACAGGTCTTCCAGTCATATGATTTCTGTATAGATGCTTTCCTCAAAACATCATACATCTAACCTTTTGCATTGTTTCATAAAATGACAGAAAAAAAATTCCAAGGGAATAATCATTAGAGCATTACAAATTTTAAGTATATCTTTAACATTTGAATATTAAGAAGCTAGACATTTCCAGCTTCTGTGAAATCATCTTTAAAATTACATATAGACTTCAAAATAAAATGAAAGAAGAGGGTTAACCTGAAGTCACGCACCCTCCTACCACGAACCTCAAAAACTCCAACAGATCCATTAACTAATGCAAATGCAAAAGTTTCACCCACTTCTTCGGTTGCACTTTCTGACATACCCGACTCTGCAAACCCAATAATGTTTTTTAGTTCACAGCTCCCAGAGTACTTCAATAAATACTAGAAGGTAATTTTAATAAACTTATCAAATGGAGAGAATTATGTTGTAATAAATATGCCTGCAAATCACTTGTATGATGTAATCCATATATAACTTAGCAGTTAGTTCCTTACTTGAATCAGAAGAATGTGCACTGGCTGCTGCAACAGTGGGTCGCTCTTTAGAGAAAAAGGATGCCTGCCGAGGATATGCTTTTTGTTGTGGTTTTGGTACAGGTGGCAATGCCCACTCCAGCACAGTGAAAGGAAGTGCTAGCGACCTAAGCTGTAGACATATAAAAACTCCCATAATTAAGCTCCGACATAACAGCAGATGAAACTACGATCACAAAACTGATCATTCATAGAATTTCTGTAGTAGGTTAAACTAAAAGAAGAGCCATATACAGAAATTTATTAAATTAAATAAAACCTGCATCAAGATGAAAAAACCAAATTGGCCCTACAGCCAAAATGCAGAAGATGAAACTATTTCCAATTTACAATTAAAATTCCCTTGGATTGTGTGCAGAGAGATTTCAAATAAAGTTCTTATTAATATTAAAACCACAGGTTCTTATTCCGCAGTTGTGCCTGGATAGCTATCGATTTTCTTAAACAGAGACTTCTTTTTCCTTTTCTCAGCAAACTCAGTTTTGACCCATACGCATCAAGAACAAGTCATTCCATTTCAATAATCTGCAATAGAGTTTTCAACAGCCTACTACTGTGGCAACTTTATATTTTGGTCAAAGTTCTTGTGCTTCTGAAAGGATATAAAACTAGTATTTCAAAGACTATTCCCCCTCTTATAAACCTTTTTTTTAAGACACCTGTAAATAAAGAGGACATTTACATGTCCTCCTGATCTTCAACAGGATGATAAAATCAAAAAAAAAAAATTGTCTAAAAAACTTCAGATTTCAAATGATCCAAAAAACATTCAAGAGGCATCCTAAATCTCTCTAACCAGAGTTACCCATCCCTTCAATAACTCCTAAGAAAACATTAAGGCTTATATTAAGTGCTTAAGGCATTCATTCCTTAAAACTCTCCTTTGTTCATAGCAGTTTACATGCTTCTAACAACCAATTCTTAAGGAACTGGACAATTAGTTTCAACAGGATGGTAAAATCAGTCACCATTCACCTACACTGCTTTTCAATTTTACTTGCTCAAGAAGTACAAACATTTTTTATCTGTGCACAAACTTGATGGCATTCATGCCATTAGAACTTTTGGCTACCATTTTCAGGAACATTTCCTAGAATACATCATGACAACAGAAATGCAAACTAGCTTATTACTTCTTCTTATCCTCCCTGCATGAACTCTTTTATTTACTTAGATCTACCAGTGTTTTTTGAACTGTCTACGAAGAACAGGAAATAAATTCATGCTGAAACGAACCATTTGTAATCAAGCTTTTTGTAAACAAACACATTACCAAAGCCATTTTCAAACCTAGGGATGCCACCGAAAAAAGGGAACAGAGTGTAATAAGAGTATACAATAGATTCTTGACTACAATGTCTTGCTAAAGGTCCCTACCACAAAAAACAAAAAGTATAATTCACTTTGCAATTCCTTGGAATGTGACCTAGAGGTGGTATTCCTTGTTAGAAACACAGCACAAGAAGTGAGGAGGAAGTAATGACAGTTTAAGAGAAGTTTAGAGGCCAGGTTTACAATAAAAACGGCCTTTCATGAAAGAAATATAAAAAATTTAGAATAAGTTACGGTTGTCATCTTTTAATAATGTCACTCAAGCTTTGTATTTATGACCTAGCAGGATATATCATGAAGAAGGAAGGTTCTCGTGACTTAGGCTCTCAGCTACCAAATCCTATTTATTTATGAGGTTATTTTAATATCTTTAACTCTTAAGAGATCAAAAAATTAGCCAAAGCATCATCACAGCACTTCTTCGACATTGATCAAAATTTGTGTAGATTTAAATGCACTCTTTGTTTTTTGTTCCTTATGAGAGATTATTTGTTCAAACCCTTGCTTCTGTATTTCTTTACCGTACCCTCAAAAATTTAAGTCAGACGTGGACATTAATAATATTTATATTCCAAATTCTTTTTCTAATTGCACATTGATGATATCAACTCTCACCACCATGGAAATTTAAATTGGAAGAAGTCTTAAAGCCCATAGATTCTCAAAAGAAATGCAAACACGTTGCAGGGGTGGACTTACGCTGTCGACATGTACACAACCAAAGTGTGAGTCAATAGTTAAGACAACAAACTATCTATTATTTTCTCAAGTACATCCTTTATAGTCAAAATAAAAAAGCAATCAGAAGTAACATAAATTTCCATTCTATTGTTCCTTTTCAATAACATAAGATAAGCTTGCTAAACCTGTTTAAGTAGTTAACAAAGTAACCCGTAAAATGATCAAATGGACTCCCCCTCCCACCAATGTGTATAAACTTAATTTTGATGGGGCCACTAATGGGAACCTAGTTATGGAAATCTCCTTAGGCATTCAATATTTGGTGGCGTAGGTAGATTTGCATATTATAATCAATGCAATTGTTGAGGGTCAAACACTAAATTGTAAACGTGAAGGGATTCTGAAAGTACCTAGGGATATGATTCTTACATTTGTGAGCATCGCTTTCCAACATTACTATATGGAAGCTAATGGCCCAGCTGATCCCTTAGTTAATGTGGGTGCATTGTGAGAGCCAGTAAGTACTTTCAAGGTAAATATGTCTAAGGATTCACTACACCTAAGGGTGCCTTCCTAATACTCTATATGAGTTTAGTCTAACATTTGTTAATAATGACTCCACTACCTTATAAGAATTATGTGTGTATTGGTTTGTATTCTAAGGGCATAATAATTGAAGAAAGCACAGGTGGATTCGGTAAGGACAAACATATGGATTTGGCGTTATACGGGAAGTGTAAAAATCGATTTACGAAAGGGAGGGGGATTAACTAACCTGATGACAATTTGAAATCTACCCTATGATTTACTACAAACGATCGTAGGTGATTTTGATAAAGGCCCTCCTAATATTTGGATTCTAATTGTTTTGGTGTGGTCTAGCTTTGTGCAATTTGCTTGTGACTGGTTTGTATTACAATATTGGTTTCGAAAGGTAGAGAGGAGCAATCATGTGGAGGAAACAAGAGACAATGCTTGTTAGTGCAGTTTGAAACAAACGATTCAAAACCATATTTCACGCTACAACTCTAACACCCTAACCATGATCGATCTGTGTTGGTAAGCGAATAGTTGGAGGATAATGGTGAGAAGAGAACGAAGGCTTCGGTGTGAGGAGACTTCTCATGAGGAAGTTTTTTACTAAATGATTTTTCAGGTTTTGAGAATGAAATAAATCTCAACACACATACAGGAGCTAAAGCAACTTTCAAATTGAGCCAAAAGAAGCCAGGGAATGTTAATGGGGGGGAATGAGGTTGGTGGCATCGCAAAACTGCATTCTCTACAAGAGGGTTTTGAAGCCCTAAGATCCCATTACTCAAGCATGGCTAAATATATCAGGTACCTCCTGGTAGCCAAAGTTTAAGGCCACTCCCACTGTTGCGTAAGGCACTTACCATGGCAAGTTAAGATAAAGGAAATGCCATATAGAGGTGTTGTATAGGAGGGGATCCATTTTTTAACCGAAACACATAGAAAAAATGCCTTCGAAATGTCCCAGAAATGCTGCCACACTTCAAAAGCAGGCTAAAAAAGACACACAAACGTATCCAGCCTGTTTCCAAGCGTTTCTAGGACGTTCCTTGTAAACCAAAAAACACTTCGAAATTTTTTAAAAACCCTAAAAGAACCTAACCTATGCTAAACCCACCCCTAACTACACTTAAGACATGTCAAACACGAAAAAAAAGCAAAAACCCTAAATAATTTCAAAGTTAAAAGAAATTTAAAAACAAACTTGAAAGCACAGCAGTTTGTTCTTTTGCCTTTCACTATTTTAGGCTTTTAGTGGCAACCATTGCAGGGTCCAAGTGAGCAAGAACATCGAGTTTGGGAGCAAAAAAAATGAGTTTAGCAGCAGCAACAAAGAATACATGCTTTCTGGAAAATAATAATCAGGTTTTTCATTCTTTGTTTTTTACATTTTATTTTTAAAAAAAATTGATGTGATGATGATCATGTATGATATGTGCATTGGTTGTATGTGATGCACGAGCGTCCAAGGCATACAGGGAATATGGCATCAACCAAAAACAGTGGTTGTGTGTTCATGTGGTTCTATTGGTTGGTTTGTTGTTTTAGCATGGTGAAGATGAACCAATGGGAAGCATCGGTACTCCAACACTTTTGTTGCATCGAGCACATCATTAAAGAATCAATTTCAAGAAGCTACATGGTTCAAAGTAAGTTAGTTTCTGGACCATCGAATACAGGCCAGGAAGTCATTGTGTGCATTGAAGGCATAAAATAAATAGGTTGTGGGACAAAAGAAAAAAGGGCATCCAGAACTTCCCTAAACTTGAATGTGATTGCATATTTGGATTCCTCTTGAAAATTTATGAGATTTAAAAAAAAATCCTCTCACGAGTTCTTATGCAAAGGTTATGGCCTCTGGAAGTTGGAAGAACTTGCACTGTGACAAAACCATCAGTCTGCATTGAGCGGCAGTTTCGCAAGCTTACAAAACCACCCCAATGTTTTCATAACTGCCAATCTGCATATAGGGGTTGTTTCACCCGTATGGAATGCAAAAAGAAAGTAACAACCCAAAATGATGAACAAAGAGATCTTGATCATTTCTAAGAGACTAAGGTGAAGAGACACTCCAGAAGTTAGAGAATGTCAGAGAAGATTCAAAACTACAAGCAAAAGGGCCAAGGAGAGTGATAGAGTGGAGGAAGCTCCAAGAAGTTGGCAAGAGAGAGAGTTAGAGGAGCAGAGCTCTCCATGACCAGAACAGAGAGTTGTTTCAGTCCAGAAGGGATTGTGGACCAAGTCATCTCCATGTAATGTAATAAGCCTATCAAGGCAAGTGTGAGAGTGTGAGTGAGAGTGTGCATTCGGTTCTTGGTAAAATGTTTTTGAATTCAAATGAAGATGGTATTTTGAAGTGTGTCAAGTCCAAGAGGGTGTTCAAGTGTGTTCATATGAGACTGATTATCCAAGCAACACAGAATTAAAGGCTGACCTTAATCGGTTTCCTTTCTATGGAAAAGAAAGAGTTTGAGGGGTTGAGACCTCCAAGAATTGAACAGAGGGATGTTTCAAGTCCAAGGGCGATTGTATGAATGTATCTTCTTCATGTTATTCTAATAAGCCTATCAAGACGTGTGAGAGTGTAAGTTACAGTGTGCATTCAGTTCTTTGTAACATGTTGTTGAGTTCAATAAAGATAGTGTGTTAAGATGTGTCAAGTCTGAGTAATGTCTTTGAAGTGTGTCAAAGGGAAAGTGATTATCCAAGCAACACAGAGTTAAAGGCTGACCTTAATTAGTTTCCTTTTATGTGCTTTCATCAATATAGAACTTGGAAAAAATAAATTTCTTCTAGATTCCCTACAACCAATACACACATGATCACACTTCCATAAAAAAATTAAAAAAATCATTTTCTTTATATAATGAAAACAATCCAAACTCCACATAAATGATTCAATGAATAATAAATACTTAAAATTTTAACAATTTAATCTTTAAGTTTTTTTTTTGTTGTTTTCTAGATGTCTAATATTTTATTGGATGTTTTATTTTTTATTAAGATTCTCGTTCCCATTGCAGCTATGAGGTATAAATGGCATCAAGTTCAAGGTAGGGTGGAGGGCAACATGAAGTGAACAAAGGCCCACATGAAAGTATTTACATAAAACATGACCCCAATTCTAGTCTTTGGAGACATGTGAAAGTTGTGGAGAACATTTTTGGTGGTTGGTCTCGTGTGTGGATATGTAGTCATTGCAAAGTGTTGTATATACTATAAGGCCTCATATACCGGACTCAAAGCCCATTTAATCGGGATTGGAAGAATAGGGATCAAAAACAGTGGTAAAGTTGAAATGAAATGAAATGAAATGGTTTTAATTATATCCACAAGACCGAACAGTCTATGAGACCATAAATTACACCGATTGCTTCAAC
Organism: Torreya grandis; assembly: GCA_037957365.1. Lineage (NCBI taxonomy): Eukaryota > Viridiplantae > Streptophyta > Pinopsida > Cupressales > Taxaceae > Torreya > Torreya grandis. The sequence continues at coordinate 938,058 of JARHVA010003800.1, read as the reverse complement.
CGCTCAGAGATACCTGGGACCCATGGTATCTTTTAGAAGGTTGCTCTGTCTTTTACTGATTTGAACTAACATCTCCCCCAACCCTTCTATTCTTATTTCCTCAAATATTTCTACCTTGAAGCTAACTCTTACGGTTTCCACATATTTGGCTCGTATCTCCCTGTGCTGAGAGAATCCAGGATGATGTGGACCTCCATTTCGGCTGCCCCTGCAATGCAAAAAACACAAACCCTCTCATTCCATTGTTCCTTATGAGTAATCCATCTGCATGTCTTGCATTTGAGCCAATGAGAGCTAGTCCTTAATTGAGTAATGAGGATTTTTTCCCTTCATTTATTTTGATCCCCCATATATGCTTTTTCACTATGCTCATAAGTCAGGTTGAACACTAAAATATAGTGGTCTTTTCTTGTTTGTTTCCTTCCTCAATATTATTGTTGTAAAATTTTTACTCACATTATTTTTTGTCTTCATATTGGTGTGGGCATTCAATTAAGCTAATACCCCATTTACTCATCCATTTGTGGTTCTGCTTCATCCAAGGATTCTCCCCCCTGTACAGCTCTTTATGTCTTGTTGTTTGAGGCCACCTGTCGGTCTTAATATTTTTAATTATGTTTTCAAGTAACATAATGTCATAACGGTTGACTCTAAAGGGAAATTACCTATTTTGGCAAGGATGATTTCATAGGGAACTAAAACATTAATTCTGAAATTGTTTGTGATAGCATGATTTTAGATCTTTTCTATTTTCCTCCACTTCAAGTTCGTTGTTCCACTAGCCCAATTTCACAACCACACAATACCAATAAAATCCTAAGAATAAATCTACTAAAATAAGAATTGTTAATAAAAGCAATCAGAGGTGGGCCACCTTGCCGAGGTCATAAATTTTCAGGGTATGCTTCGATTTTAGAGCAGTTTATCTATCCTGACATAGTTACCAGGAAACTCCAATTTAGGGACAAGGACCGCATGCCAGTCCCCATACCCACATTTTTTGTTGACAACATTTACATACAATTTAGCCATACCCTTATTCATTTACTCACATACCCTGATTTGAATGGCACCTCTGTCCATGTACCAGTACCCATACCCCCATGTCCCCTGGTAACTATGTCTTTCCAGTAAGCTTAGCTCACAATCTAAAAATTCACATGTATTTAGTTGTGCAATGAGGATTTTCAAGCTTCGAAAATACTTTGAAGGCCTCCAAAACTGACATTTATGTTGTGTTGAATTTTTTTGTAAAATCATAATTTAACAAAAATAAATCATTATTCTTACATACTTGTCCCAAGTCATTATCGAGATCAAGTGCATTTAACAAAAATATTGCTCCCTTCTTTTGAAGTGCATTTTGCACAATGGAAGGAACTTAGATTTTATTGAAAAATTATGGAAATGTAGAGGAATGTGACAATGACAATGGAACAAGAATAACTTCCATTCAAAGCTTTACGTAGCAGATTCGCACTTCTAAAAATGGTAAGTCAGCCATATTTTGACATATCAATACTTTACCATTTTCAAGCTTTCTATTAACCAAGGTGAAACTTTGGCATCCTGTATCTGTTTTAAGAGAATCAATAGTCGCCTTGTAGGTTTTTGGACCTCCCAGATTAATTGAAGCTTGCAAGAGCCTTTCATGGAAGGAAATCAAGGAAGCTCAAATACAAGATTTTTTTTTTAGCTTCTCATTATATCACCAAGCATGCAAACTCAAGGACAATTTATCATGGATGTAAAATGTTCGTGGCTAATTTGAGAGCTCAAAGATGAAGATTGGAAATAAACAACAGAAAATCTGGAAAGAAACTCTAACAAAAAAATAATCTTTAATTTATTTGTTTAATTTTCAAAATGCAAAATCACCAATAAAGTGGAAGTTGAAAAGACACGGTCTGAACTGTTTACTTCACATTCCTTAATCCACTTTGTACTTCGGCCTGTGAATATGTAGAGGAAATTTGGTGCACAAATTGAAGAAACAGTAGAATGTGACGTAGTGATATACAAAATTTAAAGGGAGACAATTTCATTAAAAGAGATCAAAGTTGATTCAAATGTTAATGCAAAGGAGCTTCACTATTCTGCAATCTTTGGTAACTACAATGATAGACAACGGGGGTGGAAGGAACGAATATAATCTTATAAGATATCAATAAAAATGGCCAGCCTTATATTTGATGTCCATTTGATTGTCATAAGGAAGTTTTTCTTCTTGCCTGAAGAAGGCAATCAAAAAATCGTCATGCCTTGGGCATACTAGATTGAGGCCATCTATCACCAGTCAACAGGAAATGTTGGGAGAAGGTGATGGACTTGTTCAATGTGAAACTCTTCAATGCACGAACATGTGGGACAAATCGAAGACAGGTGCTTCAAGATTGATACATCTCAGTGTTTTTCACATAGATATATTTTAGATATATCTACCAGTTTATGTCTCTTATCTTACTGGCATATACTTGAGCCTTTGATTATTTTGTGTAGTAATTAAAAAACATTAAATTTCTGCGAGAATTTTGTGTTATATTTTATTGTTAGCAAAAGATCTAGACCTTTGCTATTTTTGTGTTTATATTATTTAGAATTGCATTTAAACTGTTCAATTTGTAGCTGCATTCTTTCTTTACATTCGAGTCTTTGCTATTTGTGAGAAATTGATGCAGGTTAATCTCTTTGGTTAGTAAAGTTAGTTTGTTTGACCTCTTAATATTCGTGGTGCTAAGGTAATCAATTTTAATTTGGCACAAGATCATATTAAATTTGAACCTTTGTTGTTTTTGTTATAGACTATGCTAGCAAGATGTTTTCATTACTTCCTGGGTGTCAATACATCTGAATTATGTTTTCTTTCCAAAAGCACTATTGTTTCTAATTCATTAATGCTTTATCTCAAAGCATCTTGTCTTATTTTCAAAACCCCTCTTTACTATAGGATTTCATTTGTAGTTTTTATTGAAATCCTCAGATGACATCAGTAACCCGTACCCAATGGACGTTGGTTTCAACTCGACTGCCACCCACAATAAAAGACTGCAAGGTACCACAACGTAACATGTCATTTTTCAGGATCCTTATTTCGCACACTTGGTTCTTTAAATATGATTTCTTTCATCAATTTTTCATTTTCCTTTGCTTTTTTAAAACTTACCCACCATAAGTGAGACCACCCAGTAAACTAGGCTTTCTCTCGTGAATAACATGATTTGGGTCAATTCCTTTCTCTTTCTCTTTAATTGTTCAATACACCCAGAGCGGATTCTTGATAATGTCCTTCCTAGAAGTCATATACCAGTTTTATTTTGAAAGTAAATAATATAATAAATACAAGTACTTAAAAAATATTCTTAGTTTTGATGCTTATAACTTAAATTTAAAAAATCTTACTAGAAAAACAAATTCCAAATTTATGTTTAATTTAACATCTTCGAAATAAAATAATAAATACGCGAAATTTGTAAGAAAAAAATTTCTAATTTTAAAGTTTGGAAAAATTGCCCAGTTGTAAAGGAATATTTGCAATAGGAAATAAAGAGTGATTGCATGAATGGGTCGAGTGTGATTGTTCTGCATCATGATATTAGCGACATATGAACCTGCATTTTTAGAAGCTGTAACAGGTAATAAGAAAGCAGTTTCTTCTTGCACAGTACAGATTTTCAAGATAGTTCAGGTTTGACATTACACTCAGTTGCACCTTTGTCATGAGGCCATTGTTTACATGGGCATAAATCTGTCGATAGAAACCGGTGACATTGAGCATTAGTGACTCAATTACCCTATTTCAGCTTTCAAGGAATGAGGATGAAAGATCAGAGACAGTAAATATGTTGTATGAGAAAGATCGTGAAATAAGTTGTTTGTTCCTAATAGTTTCTGCTTGCCATCTTCTTCATGGATGGACATTTCTGGAAAAAAATTGGTGGTTCAAAGCTTGTCCAATTATTCCTTGACTGACAATAATGCATCCATTGGTACAGATAAGTTAAACAGGAAAGATGTTATACAATGACTAGGCATGTCTTAGGTTTTCGTTTGCGTTGAAAGCATCCACATTGCCCTTGTTTTGTCACTAACTGAAAAGGAAAGGTTGAAGTTCAAATTAGAAATCAAGAGTGAGCCATAGTAACAAATGTGAAATGTGAAATTCTTTAAGCTCATCAAAGTAGAGCTGCGATTTCCTGTATAAGTGATGTTGCATCAGGTTTGCATCATGCATCCTTCATTACATTTTAGGCACCCTGCATGGAAAGATTGAAGTATGGAAGAATGGTTGACATCACTATTTGGCATTTTTGATGACTGCATTTTTTCAAATAAAAGCTCGTGACAAATATATTAACTGCTGCATTGAGGTGGTGATCCTGCATATTCTTTTACTAGTATGGATCTGACTCTGCTTTTCCTTTTTATTTCAGGGAACAAAGATAGATGCAGAAAAAGTGGGAAAGTAAGAAAGATGTTCTCTTCCAGGATGCTGAGCTAAACCTCAATTCCCCCAGTTATTAAATATATATATGTGAGTGTGTGTTTTCTAGTAAGATGGCATGGAAGAAGTGTTAGTAGACCAGGTACGTGATGAGATTGTATTGCATGAGCATTTCTATGTATCTTACCATTTTTTGGTTTTCTATGTAATAGGATGAAATGGAAAAAGTAAAAATAAAAAAACACGCTCTTGATTCTAAAATGCATGTGAGATTCTAGTTTTTTTGCTTCAAAATAAGATTTGTATCTTTAATCTGGTCAGTAGTGTAGTGGCAGTTTTTTTGTCTATAAGATCTGTATTAGCAAGATTTGGGACAGTTGGCTATGTGAGTCTAATCAGTTAATCTTGTGAGAAAGAATAAGTAAACGAGCAAGATGGGTATCCTTATTCTGTTCAATGGCATGATGGCAATTTAATGAGAAGGTGACATGCACTGGTCCTGATGGGAATTAACATCTTATTACCCTCCTTGGAATCTAAGGATTGCATTAAGCATAGGCTTATACTAAGAGGGGGAGTGAATCAGTATAAGATAATCCTTTAATCTATTTTACATTTAATCAACCACAACAACCATAAACATTCAAGATCTAGCAATTAATAACACAAGAGAACATAGGATTTACGTGGAAACCCTTTCGAGAGAAAACCACGGCAAAATATTGCTTTTATATATATAAATCTTTTACAATTTTAGGCACCAACCTAATGGAGACACCAATCCTCGAACCAAGCACCAACTCGATCAATTCGTGAGCACCAACCCACAGGAGCACCAACCCCTAGACTATGAGGCACCGACCCCAAGCCAAATCGCTTCCACCGTCTGTGATTGCTTCGTCAATCGAATGATGGCTTTGCTTCTCTTACATTTTTTCCCTCTCTCACTGATTTTCTTATATAATTTCTGCTCTCTTCTCTTTCATAATTCTCATATGATATTCTTCATTAAAATAGAACTTCCCTTCACACTTCTTTTCTTAAGAGATATTCTATTTCATTTTCTGCTCTTCCTCTCTTCCTTCTCTGTCACACTTATGTGATCTTCAATCAAATCGAATGCTTGTAATACTTCCACATCTCTTCTCCCTTATATAGCCTTTAAAAGGATGTGTCCCATCCAAGACGCACCTCTTCACCAAAAGATGTGACCGTTGACATTTCCGTCGACATTTCCATTAATATTTCCGTCGGCATTTCCGTTCACTTCCGGCAACAATTCCGTTCACTTCCAGCAACACTTCCGTTCACTTCCGGCAACAATTCCGTTCACTTCCGGCAACAATTCCATTTACTTCCGACAACAATTCCGTTTGACATTTCCATTCATATCTGTTACAATTCCTTTGACATCAATGACAATTATTCCAACAATCTCCCCCTTTGTCATTGATGGCAATCCCCATGAATTAGTATATGAACTCTCCCTTGCTGTGGTTCTCCTCCTTTGCTCCCCCTGTCTTCAATTCTCCCCCTTTGACATCAATGGCAAAGGGTCTCTACAGCTGTCACCTTGTCTCTTCACTCCAATTTCAATTAATGCTACTAAAGAAAACTTGACCAAATGCTTACTTTTTGAGTGATTGATTTGTTGTTTTTCAACTTGACCTGTTTCTCATTAGCTTGACACATGACTCCATAGATCTCCATTAGCTCTTGATCTTACCTGAACCCATTCATACCTTGTCACTTGATCCTTGGACCTGACCTTGATGATTGCCTGTTGAAAGATCTCCTTTTGGTCAATCTAAATTGAAGCTTACCTCACTTTAGACTCATGTTCCCCCTTTGTTCATGCATGCTTCTCATCAAGCTTCTTAAACAAACTAAGTTAGCTCCCCCTAACTCCATGCTCCATCTAGATCATGACATCTTTAACAAGTCTCCTCAACCAACTAGGTTTGCAAACAACTCTTCAAACACTATCCACATACAATCAATACCCTTAGGGGAACACCAATAGGTCTCACATCTTCATTAGGTCTAGCAGAGACCTAAAGCAAATAAGTCTATCTCCTCAATGAACCACCAATGAGACTTTATGGCCCATCTGACCTTGCCAATGATCCAAATCCTGTCAAACACTTCACTGCCAACCTCCATAAACCTCCTCCATGCTTTAGATAATTTCAAATCATTTGCGTTTATTATGAAGAGACCATTAGCCCTCATGCTACCAATAGGTCTCATGGAGACCTAATCAACATGGATCCACTCCTCGCTTATTACTGACCCCTGAATTCATGCTCACAAGAACTCTCAAGACACTACATCATATCAAGCTACCTCAAACTAATATACAAATTGATCTATTAACTCACCTTCATGACTTTCTTGTCGTGCAACATAGCCAAGACCCAACATGCATCCACCATGCTTCCTTTTTGTGTAAAGTGTCTCCTTGAAGCGTAGAAGAGACCCCACACAAAGGGTCCTAGAACAAAGGGAACCCAGGAGATGCCCACAACTCCCCTGTTACTTCCTTGATCCTCTTGCATCCATGAGATTGATTTCTTTCTCTTAGAATCCATTTAGGCATGTCTAACTTCTTTGACTCACTAACCTCAAAATCCATGATGTTGTTCGTTTTCTCAACTCTTACAACTGTCTTACCTTCCAACGCACTATCATTAGAAACTAATAATAGGGAATCTTGACAAGGCTCATGCTCAATTGTAACAAGAGATTCTCTTTGATCTACAGGCTGCTTAGGACTAGTATTCACTGTCTTTTCTACAACTCCTGATAACAAGAGTTTCACACAGTCCTTCCTATCTGATTCTTTCTCTACTGTAGAAAGTAATCCATTCTCACTCTTAAACTCAATCTGATCAACCTTTACTGTGTTAGGTCCCCAACCCTGAGTTTGGCCCTTCTCATATGTTCTAGGGGCTCCATAGCATTTGACATACCTTGAGGATCTCTTTACTCCACTTGGACATAATTTAGCAATATGGCCAACCTTATGACACCAAAAGCAAGCAACATTTCTCATACCTTTTGCTTGAAGGTGACTGAGATCTCTCTTTGACAGATTGTTTCTACTCAAACAGTCTCTTGCCCTATGTCCAACATGATGACAAACAAAACAATGGCCATGAAAATAATTGGAAAACCTCAAAGAATTCGGCTGCCTAATTGGCTTCTTCAAATTACCCTTAAAAATTGCATCCTTCTCACCTTGGACTGATATCTCATGATCTTTCTCAACCTTGATTATGAGCCTCTCATGCTTATCTTTCAAAGAACCTAACTCAGTCTTCAACTTATTACACTCTTCTTCTCTTGATTTCGAACTTGAATATGCAACCTCTAGCTGATTCTTAAGACCCTGAATAGACATCTTATCTTCTTTTGCTTATAAAGCCAACTTAGACTCCAAGATACATGCGTGCTCCTTAAGAGCCTTGACCACAGATTTCAACTCTTGATTCTCCTTCCTTAGCTGCTTGGCCATCTTGTGCTTCCGGGATCTACCTTCCAGTGGTTAGACTGACTCTAAAGGAACCGCTCTACTACCAATTGTTAAGCACAGGCTTATACTAAAAGGGGCGTGAATCAATATAAGATAATCCTTTAATCTATTTTACATTTAATCAACCACAACAACCATAAACATTCAAGATCTAGCAATTAATAACACAAGAGAACACAGGATTTACATGGAAACCCTTTCGAAAGAAAACCACAACAAAATATTGCTTTTATATATATATAAATCTTTTACAATGTTTGTAGGCACCAACCTGCTGGAGACACCAATCCTCGAACCAAGCACCAACTCGATCAATTCGTGAGCACCAACCCACAGGGACACCAACCCCTAGACTATGAGGCACCGACCCCAAGCCAAATTGCTTCCACTGTCTGTGATTGCTTCTTCAATCGAATGATGGCTTTGCTTCTCTTACACTTTTTCTCTCTCACTGATTTTCTTATATAATTTCTGCTCTCCTCTCTTTCATAATTCTCATATGATATTCTTCATTAAAATAAAACTTCCCTTCACACTTCTTTTCTTAAGAGATATTCTATTTCATTTTCTGCTCTTCCTTCTCTATCACACTTATGTGATCTTCAATCAAATCAAATGCTTATAATACTTCCACATCTCTTCTCCCTTATATAGCCTTTAAAAGGATGTGTCCCATCCAAGACGCACCTCTTCACCAAAAGATGTGACCGTTGACATTTCCGTCGACATTTCTATTGACAATTCCATTAACATTTCTGTCGGCATTTACGTTCACTTCCGGCAACAATTCCGTTTGACATTTCCATTCATATCCATTACAATTCCATTGACATCAATGACAATTATTCCAACAGATTGGTACAATATTTTTGGCTCTAACTAGATGTATGGCGGTTTATTCTTGCATGATAATATGCATCTATGACTTGAGGTCATGATAAGTGGTATACAATCAGTGACTGATATTTTCATTTTATTTTTTTGCACGTCTAGGACCCTAAGCTGAGGCATCTTGAGCAAAAAAGAAATGTAATTTTTCCATCTTTTATTTATGTTTGTAATGCTTTAGGTTTTGAATATTTTAGGTTTTAATTTTTTAAACTGTTTCAGTTTTTGAGTTTATTACTTAATAGATTTTAGGGTTTATTTAATTTTTTACTCTTTTATTTACTTTTGTAATACTTTCAACTATTTAGACATCTTAAGCAAAAAAGAATTTTCAGTTTCAATTTTGAAATTCTAAAATTACATTTTATTTGTTAGCTTTCTGGTATTTACTATTTCAACTAGTTGTTAAAAAATAATAGATAAAATTTATTATATTTAGAACTCCAATCCTTATTTAATATATAACTTCAGAACAAATTAAAAGTATTAAAAAAACAACATCATTAAAAAAGTTAAGAATTAGTATCTATCATGAATTTTGTAAACTTTGTCATTTACATAGCCCATATAATAAACTAGAAACTGAAACAGTTTATAAAATTAAAACCTAAAATATTAAAAACATAGAGTATTGCATACGTAAATAAAAAAGTGAAAAATTAAGTAAACCCTATTTGCTTGTATTGATTCTTCTTGAACATCTCCGAGTTCAGCCACAACAGCCCACAGACAAAAGACGATCAACACCCACAATAAGCCACAAGCAGCCTGTGCTTAGAAGCTCAAGACAATAAGCTGCTCATTAGCAATAAGGGTTGCTGATTTATGCACCAAACTCCAGTCACACGGTAGCAGGGAACATGGCATATATAAAGTCAAATCACGTCTCCAATTGTAAGGCAAAAGCCTTTTGCAAACGCACGGCCATTCACAAATCACATGCACAAACACAATCTAGAATTTGTACACACAGCTATAATACCTGCAAGTGTGCTTATGTTTGTATATGCATTCATAAAACGAAATGTATTGTTGGTTGTGTGAGTACATTTCTTTGCATAAGGAAAAGTAAGGGGGCTAGTTGATATATAACTATGTGCATCTTTGACATCCAGGCTTGGTGGGTAGATGGACTGGTGAAAATCAGTGGTCTTGGGGGAAGTTAATACCAAATTACCATCCCTTGATGGTTGATGAATGATGCCAAGTTTCTTCTGAAAAGGTTAAGCCCCAAATTTATTATGCATAAACACAACCTAGAATTTAGTCCACGAAGTTGTAATGCATGCAAGTGTGATAGAAAATGCAGTAACGACGGAAAGAACGGTAATATAGAAGTGTAGCAGAATAAAAGGTAAAACACAAATAGAATATGTTAGAAAATAAAACCGTGTCAAGCACGCATTAGAGTTTTATGAATTGACTTATTTTTCTCCTTTTTCTGTGTTTTTTACTTTTTTTTTTTTTTTGACAGGGTACATACCAAATTAGGTTAAAACGCAAAGAGGTGTACAAGGGTGTGTGATTATGCCCCCAGTGTGCACCCGGTGCAAAAACATGTGCATTTACTACCCACACACACATACTCAGTACAGGTGCATCCCAGGTGCTCCCTAAAAAGGAACAGATAGGTGCACCCTGACAATCTTGCGACAAGGTCTTGGTCTGGTTAGTTATGTTCGTTTATTTATAGTTTTGATGTTGTAACTTGCATATAAAGCTTATGTGCTTAAGCTACTGGTTAAACTCAATTCTGATAATATATTTCAGCATCATGTGCTGCTTTTTGGCAATAATGTCTGTGATTTGGTTATTTTAGGAGAAACTCAGAAAAGGAACCGTAACAACTCTCATTTTACTCATCAAAAACAAAATACAAGGTGAGCATAGTCAATCAGTCCAATTTTGTAAAAAACATTCCACGCATCTTTTACTAAGATTGTTGCTCAACAATGGAAGGCATCCAATAAGGTTCTTATCACCTTGGTTTGACAATTTTCGGCACTGTATAGTCAAAATTCCCTTCAATTCTTTAGGAAAATCCTCAGACAAAACATTAATTTATGTTCAATTCTTTAAGATTACATCGTGTCCACTTTCATCTGCCATTTAAATTGCACAAAGGAGTATTTACACCGGTAGGTTTCCCTCGTAACTTCTAACTATTTTCTAGTTGCAGCATAACTATTTTTTTAATATAGTTCAAGAGTTTGTATTAAAATATATAAATATTAAACTTACAAAATACTCACCCAATCAAAACAGAGTGTGGCTGAGGCAATTTCAAAAACTGTTGATCAATGAAACTTCCTCCAAGTTAAAAAATTTACAGGTCAGTTTTGAACATGATAAGTTGTCCGTTTGATAAAGCATTTCTCATAACTGCATATGCTAGATTACCATATAACCTATTAAGTCCTACAATGTACATATTTATATATATATAGAACAGATTTTCAACAATATTTTAATCTAGACTAATATTTACGTTTCCTAATCATGTATGCCATCCTATCTTTCAGAAAGTAAAAGTGTGTGTTTCTATCACCATCAATGGGGTATAGCATATCAGATTCAACAAGCCCTAGACTGAAGCCCCGTAAATTCTTGGGTGGAGTTATCTCCAGGATCATTTGTTGCCTCTTGGGTAGCCTAACTAATGATCCCTGGGTGAGCCACAGGCCTGTAGACGAGGATAGAATGATCATCCACCTAGGTATTCGCAATGTCAGCTCTCTCAGCCTTGAATGCTTGGCACTTAGTGGCTTATTGGGGCATGTCTGAGACCTGCATAGCATTGGCATTGCACTTTCGTATGACATCTGAAAGGATTAGATTCTCAAAGCTTTCCACCCTCTTCACAGTAAGTTCCACCCTCTTCTCGGTCACTTCCAACCTCTTCTGTTGCTGCTGAGAGCTGACAACAAGATGAAATACACAGTTTTCCATCAAAGGATTTGAAGGATTTGTATAACCTAATCTTATATACAAGCCCTTGATGCTATCATTCATTGATTAAAAGGAGTTAGCCAAAATGGCATCCCCATTGGTAGATTTAGGTGCTTTTTTTTAACTTGCAGATCCATCTTGAGAGCCTGCAGGCTGCCCTTCTGTTAATTGAGTAGCTGGGAGGCCCAACATTTAGCATCTCATAGAAGCAGAAAGTGCGATTTAAACACAATTAATTCTTGTACTTGGCCCAAAATGCTTTTTTCAATCCGAATTTTTGGTGCTTTTTTTTTCAATCCAACTTTTTGTTGCTTTTTTTAGCAAATCAATCTGCAAAGCCTCGTATGATGGGGCAATTTGAAATGTTGTCTACTATTTAAAAACAATCCAATTTTTTGGTGCTTTTTTTTTCAATCCGATTTTTTGGTGTTTTTTTCCGCAAATCAATCTACAAAGCCTCATATGATGGGGCAATTTGAAATGTTGTCTACAGTTTTAAAACCTTAAATACACACAAAACTTTTTAAAAAAAACTAAACTTAACCCTAACCAGTAAACCTAAACCTCCTATGTGATATATGTTATATTTGAAATTCATTTGAACATTTTTAATATTTTTAACTGTGAAATATGGTGGAAATATTTCTCATTATAACTCCTTAGTAATCTAGCCTTGGATTAGTACCTCGTGGGCCAGATGTAGGTAGGGGAAACATTCATGCCTTGTTCAGCTTTGTACTACACATGGAGTGTAAACCACGCTAGAGAGTACAAGTTGGAAAAATATTGTTCATGAATAGGTAAAGAAGGCAATCTCCAAATTTTGGTACAACTCTAGCATATGGTGGATGCAATTGCAGTTGCAAGTTTTGGGTTCACTACCCCATCATACAAGGCTTTGCATAATGATTTGTTGTAGGATGTTGTACAAGATGTGAGCAATGTTCTTGCAAAACATCATAAGAAATGGAAAAAATCAAGATGCATTATAAAGTCAGATGTATAGAAAAATGAAGCCACACGCTCATCAACTTACTTGTGTCATGTGTCATTGGCACAATTTTTATTAAGAGTGTCGATGAATTTGAGAATATCAAATCGGGCAAGAAACTCTTTCATCTATTTGATGAGGTTGTGATTGAGGTGGGGCCACAAAATGTGGTCCAATTCATTACAAATAATCTTGTTATTTGCATGGTTGCTAGGAAGCTTCTTATGGACAATTATGGAAATATGTTTTGGACTCCATATGTGGCACATTGTCTTAATTTGACCTTCGATGACATAGGCATAATTCCATGGGTGTAGGAGGTTTTTAAAAAAAACCCCACACATGAGTGTTTAATATAATGCACACATTCGTAGATGGCAAGAAACTTCTTCAACTAGGAGGTAACAAGGTTTACAACCCACTTCCTTGCATTGCAAACTCTTTTCAACAAGAAATGAATTTAATATGAATGTTCATTTCAACTGAGTGGATGGAATCTTCTTTTGTGAAACATATGGAAAGTAAAATGGTGGTTGGCTATGTTTACTCACTATCTTTTTGGGAAGAAGTAAATAAAATTATATTATTCTTTGAGCCTCTAGTTCAAATTTTGAGCTCATCGATAGAGATAAACCCCCATGGGTTATCCATATTAGGCAGTTGATAGAGCCAAAGGTGCTATTAGGAGCAGATTGAAGAATAACAAGGCCAAGTACATGCATTATGGGAGATAGTTGATAAAATATGGAATAGATAGATGCATTCTCCCCTCCATTCAGTTGGATATTTCTTGAATCCAACGTTGTCCTTTAGCAGCTAATTTCAATATGATGCAGAGGTCCTAGAGGGCCTATTTAAGTGTACGAGGAGAATGTTTTCTAGAGATAATTTGAGGCAAATATGGGAGAGTCTTTGATGTACAAGCAAGCAAGGGGTTTCTTCCCTAATAAGGCAGCGATTACAAGGAGGAACACCTTCAAACCAGGCAGGCAATTTTTCTACATACATATAGTGAAAATGTTAATTTTTAATTGAATTGCACATATTACAATGTTAACAAAATCTATTTTTGCAACACAATGGTGAGATTCCTTTGGCAAAGAAACCAAACACCTTCAATGAATGGCAATGCACATTTTGAGCCAGCCATGCAGTTCACCCGCTTGCGAGCATAGTTGGAGTGTGTTCGAGCATTTATACTCCATAAAACGCAATCGACGTACTCAAGAATGGATAAATGATTTGGTTTTTGTCCACCACAATCTTTACTTGAATATGAAGAAAGCTCAAGATTAAAAAATGTTGCATTTCTAATTCTCAATTCATATGGAAAGTTGATTTATATTCTTCTAAAGTATTATTCTCCAAGTCACTAACATATGCATTCTATTTGATAATGTTAGGTACTATCGAGGACAATCACTTGACTAGTTTGACAAAATCAATCCAAAATCTGAATGGCTCGAAAATAATGATGACCCTATTTATGATGGAATTGACTTTGAATGTTGGAGAAGGTTGGGTATGACACTAAGGTTGTCTCTCAAATTAGGACAGGCTCCAACCCTAGAGCTTTGACATCTACACCTATTGATCCCTAGTCTACTTTGTTGCCATTGGCTCCCTCCCATTTTTTGTTCCTTTGTGAGCGATAATAATATGAATTTTAAAATGCAAATTTAATGCAAATTAAATAGTCTAGAAATTAATAAAAGAAAACAGTTGTCTGATTTTGATGGCATACAATCTCATTTAACTTCCTCTCATAATTTGTATCTATTCTCGATGCAATTGAAATTACTAATATGTATCTCTGTGCCTTTAAAAAAAATTTAAAAAATACTTTTTTCTCCTTCCACATTTTTTCAATGGTTTTAGGTTTTTCCGACTTTTTCCTATTAATCACGATTTTTTGACAAAAACTTAAACTTTTGAAAAAATGATTTTTCCCCATATGATTTTTGCTACTATGATTCAAATAATTGGGAAGGGTTCAGTTGGCATGGTTATAGGTTCGTATGGAGGGGAAGAGGCATTGCTAGAGGGTTAGTTCTGAGAATATGTAGTTGCAGATAAACAAAGGATGGACAACTTTTAATGTTTGGAGTGACATTGCAAAAGGCTGCAAGTGATTATACATGTATATAAGGACAGAGAAAAAGATGGAAGGTTTGCTGTCAAAAGACCACCCATGTCTGGAATGTTTAGCATTGCATTTGCTTGACGTTGTATGGTAGGACATATATCGGTAGAGTAGAGTTGAATACCTGATGATGCTTCATGTTGGAGTGCCGCTGATGCTGCTGGCCATTGTCCTCATCTGCAATCTTCTTGGTGTTCACTATGCTTGTTGTGCCTGGCAGCTGGTTCTCAATTGGGAGTTACCTTGGTAGGGTTGCATTTTTCAGTTTTTCTTTGTTCTCTCATAAACTTTAAGGGCTTTCGGAGAAGAACTACATTTGCATCTATGATAGAGGATATGCTGAATTATATCAAGTACTCTCTGTCTAGGGCTCCGCCTTGTGCCATCACCAATTTCTTATGCACTTGAGCATATTCAGTGTACTTGATGATGGATCCAGTGATAATGATGACATATAATGCAAATCTGGGAGTGGCTTGCATGATTTATCTTTGGATTTAAGACATCATGAGTCATTGTGCTCTTAAATTCTTTGAACTGAAATACTACTTTCATGTGAAGATTCCAGCAATTAATAGGGACAGCAGCATAGTCTTTTTTGTACATCTGGGAAAGATTTGGTAAATGTACCTTTCTTCCTTGTGCTTTAAAATATCATCACAACCAGCGTTGACCCGTACCCCTTTCACCATTGTATAACTTCGAACCCTTTACCTGCCTCTCCAATTGCCCCATTTTATTTGAAATTTTGAATCTTTATTGCTTTGAAGGTGTGTCGTAGATACGTGAAGACCAGATTGAGGTGAATCAAATGAACTCATCCTTCCTGCGATTTTGGAGGTGGTTGTGGTAGTTTCTGGATTTTCAAATCAACATACTTTTTCCACATTTATTTTGTCTGTTTTGTCCACCATGATTTCATGTGGGAGAGTTAATATTCTTTTCATGTTGTCATCTCACTATAGGGAGGTTGAGGCTGTCCAAGCAGGATCTCGCTCTATTTCTTTAAGCCAAACACATTTGGTTTCATAAGCATGTAAACTGTTGTTAAACTAATGTATTTTCTTTGTTCTCAAAGATAACTTAAGATGCACTTCAGCTCATATATATATATATATATCCACCTACAAAAAAATAAAAACAATAAAAAACTTGAAAGGACTGCTTTATTAGCGAGCTTGGTAACGAGGTTGAAACCCAGGGCTGCAAAACTTTTAACAACATATAAGGTAAATGGAAAGCAATCCCCTCCTGGACTTTTCCACAAGGAAGTTACATGCGCCAAATTGGATTATGGCGTAGGCATGACCTAAAAAGAAACCTTTACTTATATTATAATTTACTCGATAAAGTACAAAACAAACCATATTACCATTTTTCTCTTACAAATGAAAAATTGCACTCAATACCCAGTTTTAGTATCCAACCAGCATCTACTGAGTAAACTTGAACGAAATTACATTAATCAAGCTTATCCCTTCTATAAGAATCATTTTAGTCAGTTCCATTTCAAATAGTAGAAATACATTCCAAAATGCACTTATGGTTCTAGAGGCAATAATCTACTTGATAACTTTAATAAACAGTGTCTAAGAATTAACCCAATGTTGATTTTGCTAGTCAAGCATTCATCATATAGATTGCAAGTAACTGAACAAATTTATTCATTATGTAGACTGCAAGTACCTGTGTATGCAACATTGTCATCAAAAACAAATTAAGTTGAGAATTATATTAGAATAAAAACACAAGTCTTTTTATTGAACAAGTTACACAATCATGATAACTGGCCTCATGGACCCAAGGGATATCATTCATTGTAAAAAGCAAGGAGAGAGCACTGACCATCTGGGGATTTCTAGTCATTGCCCACACCTCCACAGGAGCTTCCCGGAATAAAATGAGGAGATACCTGTTAAATTGCACATTCCATTAAAATTTAAAACTTTCGAAATGCCTTTGTTTCAATTAAATGCCTTTAATTATTTTCCCTTATCAAATTCAACTGCATCACCTGTATTGACTCTGCAATAGCTAAAGAGAAAGTACAGATATTTGCATACTCCCCTACCTGAATAGAGAGCAATGGAAGATCAAGGCATGAGAGGAAATCAAGGTAATGCATCATGATAGAGTTCAAAATGTACTCCCCATGGAGAGAAAAGCAAACACTTGTGAAAACTAAACTGCTGTATGTGTCAATCTCAAACCCAAACAGATTATAACACAGATAGTGTCCTCGTCTGATACTATTTCTATGATTCAAAACAACCCTTAATGGAAGTTTGCTGTTCTCAAACAGCATTTTATCTTAAACAGCCCTGAAATGGCTGGTACATCCACACTAAAGTATAATGCCAAACTAATACATTGTCCGTTCAAGATTCTATCAGAATGGGATAGCTCAAACTGATGACAGTGGTACATTATACCAGTTCATAACATCTTTTCATATATGCATCTCTTCTGAAAACTTAAGGGGATATAAACCCAAGAAAAATACCATGGCATACTACTAATGCATTGACATTGTTGTCAACAACAAACCCAAATTCCTAATTTGGGGCCACCTCGTACGCTTATGCATATATGGGATCAATTAAGAATTTTGCCTTCATTTTTTTAATGTTTTAATAGTTAAACAGGGCTAAAATAAATACGTCCTATTTCATGATTGCCCATTTAGAATAGTTTTCATGTCTATTTTGATTTTGATTTTATTATTTATCTCCAGGTTTAAATTAATTGAATCGTAGTAAATAACTCAAAGTCTTCTCTAAGTCTAACACCACACGAGATGATAACATGTGTCATAGTCTTGTGCACCAATGTGCATGCAAGACTTTTCTAAGAAGCTTAAATTATAAAAGCTTTGTCATGTATGCAAACCGTCTTCCCCTTTCTCTTTGTATGAAAGCCTCTAAAAGGCTTAACACTCGGAGTCGCAAGATGAGAATACATGTCCTCATTCCTTGCTTCATCCCTCCCACACAATTTCAAGCGGAAAACATCCCACATGAGGCTATTTCCCATGAGAGTCCACAAGGTGGGGACACTTATCCCCATCATGTGTTACCTTCCACAGTTCAAAAATTCGTACTAGGCCCAAATTTGGCTGCCCAAATTTTTTTGCAAGTTAAAATACAATTCAGCAAAAATGTCAGAAAACTTTTTGCAAGTTAAAATAATAGATAAATTTATAAAAAAAAATTAAATAACATATAAAATAATCTTAAAAAGCATAAGAAATGAATGTAGAGAATGCATTGGTAAATTTTCTACTAGTTTTGGAACAAAAAAGAGTACAATGCTTAATAATTCAACGTTATCATTATTCATACGATGATTGATCATCATCATAGAAAATAGCAAATCCATAAAATATTTGACAAATTTCTTTTCCCCCTCCAAATCCTCATACTCATTGGTTGCACCCTAAAATGGAAGATAAATATTATTCGTATGGAACAAAATAAACCACAAGCATATCATTCTCACCAACTCCTCCTGATGCTTCCACTTGTGCTTGTGCCTCTATTGCCACTGCCACTTCTGCTAATTCCCTCTCAGAATTTGTGATCTTCTCCTCGATAAACATGGGCTTTACATCCTCAACAATCCATGTTGGGTATGGATCAATATCATCCAATTCAATCACAGCATGACTCTCTTGCCCCTCCCCCTCTCTCACATCCAAACTAAGATTGTATTGCACAAAAACTAGGTTATTGAGACATTGTGTTGTCAATATATTGCGCTTCTTTGTGTGAATGGCCGCAAACATGCTCCAATTACATTTACACCAAAAAGAGCTCCATGGCTAGCACAAAATATGGATGGATAGCCTATGAAGATTTGGTGTTTTTACACCATAATCTTTTGACCACAAATCTTAAAATAGGACATTTATAACTTTGTAAGTCAACTAGGCTTGCATTTTTAAAAGAGTCTAGTATCTATGAGTAACGAGACTACAATCAGAGTCAATTTTTTTTACCTGGTTGTTGGGTCATTCTCTTTCGAATGCATAGAGTTTAAGAAAAGAGCCTCCTCTTTGCCCCTTCCTTAATCTACAACTCATCAAAAATTGTCTCTCCAAGGGTTTCGTCAAGCATCATCCTCTCTATGCATGTATGTGGTAGAATATTCTCGTATATCAAAGAAGAAACATTTTGGATTCAAATAATAGGTCACTACATGTATATGTTGGTGGAGGTGCTTGTTCCATCTTTGATCAATTATGCATGAAATTGGTTGATTTTTTTCTTTCTTTCCCTATAATAATGCACTATGGCCTTCTTCACCTTGTCCATGGCACCATATAGATAACATGTTGGATATTTTTCACCATCCACCAAGCATATAACACTGACCAAAGGTTCTATCACCTAAAACGAAAAAATATGAAATTTTAAAATAAAAACTAACATAAATTTGAACAAAAATAATAATAAAACATAATGAAAAACCAAAAATAGTTAATATTAAAGTTATCTTATGGATTTCCTATTTGCTTAAGAGATGTTGGTGAGACTGAAATATGATGAAGTTTGTGGCAAATCGTATGACTCCCAATCGCACAAGTTCCTTTCTGTCGGTGTCCTCTCTCATCAAGCTTAACACCTAAGGATGATTGTAGATGCATTTTGTAATATTTTTGGTTTTTTCAACCACACTTTTCACCTGTGTAATTTTCCCTATGTCCTCAAGCAGAAGATCAATGCAATAAGTAGCACAAAGGCTCCGAAAAAGTGAAGGGTGCTTCTCCTCAAGATATCTCCCTTCTATAAACTTGTCAACCACAACTTGAACAACATTCTCCACACCCATTTTCATAAGCACCTCATCCAACATATCACACAAAATCTTTGCATTTTTCACTTGGCAGGCGACATCAATGGACTTCACAAACACCAAATGCCCACTTGAAGCCATTACAACTTTTATCAAGGTGTGGTTCCTTCCATCCAACCACCTATCAGACAAAATGCTACAGTGCATTTTGCACTACATTCATTTTTTATCATCTACAATCACGTGCATTTTTTTACAGATTCCTCTAACAATAGGCCAATCAAATCATGAGAAGTAAACGTCTTGAATCCATTCCCGACAACGGTCAATGCAATTACCAATGTCTCCCAAAATGGGCTTCTCAACACATTAAATAGTATGTTATAATACTAAACACAACAGCCATTGTCACTTCATTATGTTCTTCCCGATTCCAAGTAGTACCTTCAAGCGAAGATTGTGCAGCATGAGTATTGTGAGGGCAAAGAAACAATGTGAAATCCAAGGCATTTGGTTTGAATTGCCTCAAGTGAATGAGCCCCATTCTTGAATTCCTTGGGCCAATAGAAAAGCCTCCTAATTCATTAGAATCTAGGTCAGACACATGTCTCGTGCATGTCTAAACCTTTAAGCCTTGGGGGTCCTTTTCCCTGTTGTCGTTGATTGCATGCCTTTAACCTTGCAACATGTCAATTCAAAGATCAGCTAATGCATGTAACATGTCCTAGATCAATTATATATACAAGGTCACGTCAAGCCACTTAAAAAAGAGAGAGAACATAGAATAAACACATATAAAATCAAAATTTCAAGCCTGGAGCCAAGCATCAAGTGCCATTCCTCTTACTTCAAGTTGAACTTCATTGAGTCATATTTTACACACTTGCAAAGGAGTTGTTCTTCTTGGTGTCTCATCATTCCCCTTGTGCCAAAGGAGGGTATTAGTTTGCATATAGTTTCATTATCACTTCTAGGGAAGAGGAGGTTCAAAACCCTCAATCAAGTTTTTCCAACCACACACAACTATGTGGAGGTCTGATTCCGAGCATGAGGGATATGTAGTTTGCAACACCGCTTTGGTGGTTGCTCGACTCCATAGCTCTTTATTTGTTTTGGAGTGTCAAGCAAGGCCGGAGAGGAAGAGCATCAATTCTACAGTCCGACCAAAAAACTAGAGAAGCAAATGTACAATAACATTAAAAAAGTCACAACACACTAGTGACGGAAAAATCAGGTTCGACAACCCTACACAGAACAAAATCAGTTACACTAAAGCAAACCCAACAGCTATGATTCTGACCAGGTTGAGTCTGCCCAAGACGAACCCGCTAGGAGAGGTTGTCGAGTCCTAGATTTCAAGAACAAAATCCACACAATCATTCTACAAATCCAAAATTCCAAAACAATAATAGTGTGATCATTTATTTACTTTGCATAGCATGGTTTCATTTCTTGTACTTAGAAATGTTGAGCATATCATCTTAGACAGATATAAATCTTGTACTTTCATGGATGTATGTTTATATCTATTTAAATGCAATTAATTTATTCATGTTTTGAGTAAAATCTGAAATAGGATAAACAATTTCAAGCAGGGTCATTTCACTTCCTATTTGTACTACAGCTCCCTGAAGCGAGTACCATTTTTGTATATCACTGTAAATTGCCAAATGCAAACTACAAACCCTAAAAAACAAAGAAAAACAATTTTAATTTAAACCCCTAGCTTCTTATTAAAAAAGGACATTTAAAAAAAATAGAATAAACACAAAAAATCTGAATATCAAAGGTCAAGCCTAAAACCAAGCATCAAGTGCCATTCCTCTTACTTCAAAGTGAGCTTCATTGAGTCATATCTTACACACTTGCAATTGAGTTGTTCCTCTATGGTCTATCATCATTCCCCTTGTGCCAAAGGAGGATATTAGGTTGCATATAGTTGTATTATCACTTATAAGGAAGAGGACATTTAAAACCCTCAATCAAGTTTTTCCATCCACACACTCACACAACTACGTGGAGGTATGATTCCGAGTGTGCAGGATATGTACTTTGTAACACCGCTTCATTGGTTGTCCAAATCCATAACTCTATTTTTTAAGAAACATCAAGTTAGTTCAAAGAAAAAGAGCATCAATTCGGCACATTCTACCTGGAAACACAAAGAAGCAAAGGTATGCATAAACATCCAAAAAGAGACAACACACTAGTGACAGAAAAAGCAGGGTCGAAAACCCTACAAGGACAAAATCAGCATCACAAAGACAAACCCAACAATTGTGATTCTAACCAAGCCAAGAAGAGCCACCCAAGAGGAACCCGCATAGAATGCATGTCTATCTAGGAAAGGTTGCTGAGTCTCATATCTCAAGAGTAAAATCTAGACATTCTGTGTGGTCATTATATAGATCCAAATATCCAAAACATTAATCATGTGTGATCATTCCTTAACATTTCATAATTACTTAGCATAGCCTAGTTTTGTTTGTTACACTTGGACACATTACCGAGCATAGCCTCTTAGATCTGAATTATGTACTTTCATGGATATATGCTTAGATCTATTCAATTGTAATTAGTTTATTCATATTTTGAATAAAATTAGTATTAGGATAAACACTTTCAAATAGGGTCATTTGACTTTTTACTCATACTACAACTACCTAAAGCAGGTACCATTATTGTATATCACTGCAAATTGCCAAATGCAAATTACAAAACCTACAAAACAAAAAAAAACAATTTTAATTTAAAACCCTAGCTTCCTATCAAAAAAACAAGAAAATGGGAAAAAATAAAAAATAATCAAACCCTATAGATCTAAAATGCAAAAAATATCAATTAAAAATCTAAAATAGTTATGAATCTTGAGTCGTACTTCCCCAATCCCAGTCAAAACCATCAAAACTATAGAAATCGTGTCACAACTGGTAAATGATAAAATTTGTTTTACCAGAGCAAAAAACAACATAAAATTGAAATTCAAAAGCAAAAAACACATTGCTTATTGTTGACAATTATTTGCCGTCAGCATGAGAGTTTTTATCACTTGAGAGTACTCATGAGTTCACAAGCCCGTGATAAAAACTTGGTTGGGGAGTTACTTCGCAGTTTCTCGACAGAGGTTTTGACTCACAATTTTATGTGTTTCTTGGTGGGTACTCGCAAGTTTTAATACTATGCCACATTCAATACGATTTAGCCTTCTACACAGATATATTTAATAAATAGTATTTACAATGCACAAGATCGCAGTGTCACGATCTCACACTCTCATGTTCGAGTGCACTGCTCAACAAAACTACCTTTGAAAGTTGCTTGCAATGATACGAGCATACAAGATTTCAACATGTGTCAACATCTTGTGAGCTCTTTTTTCTCTATTTTAATATTAATAGGCTCTAAACAATGTTTATCTCTAAGTAGCGCAGTTTAATTCCTTTGTCAATGCAGTGCATCGATCCTTAGATCTAGCAGTAGCTAGTCCATTTTGAACTCTATGAAATGTTATGATTACCCTGCAATTTATCATTTTCCATCTCATCCAACTGATCACCATTTGTGATTACTTTGTTTCTTTTCATTCAAAGTAAAATTCACAATTCCTGAAGATCTTATGGTAGATCACCAATTTCACATTAATTCCCTGTGGCCTATGAATCAATTCCTTCTTTGAGTTGATGGTTATTGTTCTTACTTAGAAAACCCAAGCTTTCATTTCACGAATATTTGTAAATGTCTTTTGAGCTATGCAACATGAGAAGCCGATCTCTTTGAGATTACCCAGAAAACATTAGCTCGTTATTGAGGTCTCAAGTGTTGAAGGGGACACAATTGCAACCATCTAGTTCAACTTCCACAACATTTTTTTTCAGAACATTGTAACTCCTAGGTATTGGTCCCATTTTAAGATTAAAATATAAAGACTTTGAAGGGGGCATAAAATGTTGCTAATTTTGATAGAAGGGGCCCATATTTCTCTACAAATTCTTCTGTGGGTGAATAGTTTCATTTTCTCATTTTGTTTCTTGCAACTGAATATAGATTTGAGGTCATGCTACCATTGTTTTCACTGGTTAGAAGTTAAATATTTCATTAATTCTTTGCTAATTCTTTTACATTTGTGTTGTTTCCATTTTTGCAAGAATATAAAAGAATTTATGTCTGGGATTGTGAAGTTTCCATCTATTGGGACTTGTGTTATTCAAGGAATAAAGTTAGTAACTCTTCATTAAAGTTGCACAACATTACAATAGAATTGGACATTTGTCATTTTTGATAGAGTTTGTTAATGATTATTTGCAGATTTTAAAAGGCTCCACAAAGCCTTGAAATCTTAATTGCTTGTATGTGTGTCTCCGCCATCATCGTATAAGTAAGAAAGTTAAAATCTATTTCATTTTAATTTCAAACAATCAATTTAGCCAGAATTTTAAAAGTTTGGTTTCATAGTTTTTAGCGTTAGTTTAGGTAACCTGTACTGAGTTTTGAAACAGTAAAGTAATATACCCTTTATTGTTCCCCTGAAAATTTCTCCTGGTCAACAGATATGAATCAGGTAAATATAGTATTTATTATTTAAGTTTTCCATAAACAAAATAATTGACCACATACTAGCACCCAACACCCAAATTAACAGGCACCCAGCTACATATATTTAAGCTGTGAAAATCAGCCTTATGATAAATACTAAAAGAGCAAATTTGGCATGGTACCATTAAATATATAACATGGAAAGACCTAATTTATAATATATTTTCATCAAATATTGCAACACGTGGATAATTTCCAATTCATAGCACCTCATTAGCAATCAAAGATTCATTTCAGTGTAAAAGAAAGATGAATGCTTTATCAAGCTTCTTCAGGAATAGATGAAATTGTACTCTCCAAATTTTCTATTTATGTAAACCACTAGCTCTAAGCTTGACCCATCACATTAGTGAGTATTGTTGGGCTGCATTTTGGTTGGTAACTGCAAGTCTTCACCCAACAGCTGAGAAAACAAGGTCATCTTTCAAAAGTAATTATAGAAATTTTATTCTTAATTTGACAATTGTGCATAAACAGAGCTCCTCAACTGCTTGTAAGCACGAGGATGATTTGCAGAGTTGAAGATTTGAGATTTGATATATCAAATATTGTTCTTTCAGTCTTCCTCTATTGTTCTTTAAAGAGGGATTAACAGGGATTTTCTGTGCATGGAGTGTGGCATTTGACAATGGAATGGTTGTAAACCTTATGGGCATTCTCTTGACAAATAAGGAAGTGCGGAGTTGGAGGGGAGTGGCGGGAGAGAGGAGAGGAGGTTCCTTTAGGCACTTTTCTAATGAAGGGAGAGGGGGCTGGCGGGGCGGGGAGAGGAGAGGGGCAGGGGAGGTGGGGTTCCTTTAGGCACTTTTCTAATGACGGGAGAGGGGGGTGTCATTTCTTTCTTTTCCAAATCTTAAATTTGTTTGATTCGCTCAGTAAAAGTGTCCCACAAAGGAGAAAAAGAACAATAGATAGTAATGCTCTATGAGAAAAATGCATTAACACTTGTGCCGATATCATTACTTGTGCTAACCCTCGGTATAAAAATTATGCAAAAACATAATGCTCACAACTTCCCTCTAGATCTAGCTATTGTTGAAATTAATTCTATAAACAACTAATTACTCAATCCAATAAATTGTTAGTGTGTTTCAATCCTTAAAAGGGAAAAAACATGACTACCTGGTCTATTTATTTTGGAGATTCCTCCTAAACTGGATAAAAGAATGAAATTGGCCGATATCACAATGATTTTGGGTAGAATAGATATTATTATGGGAAAGTTTGATTATTAAAATGGTCATTATTATGGCACATCTCAAAGAACAAGCTATCAATTATTCTGCCCATTTCTGTAACTAGAGGTTACATTCAATTTAGAAGACTTCAGCATGACGAACATTTGCTACAACTACTGATGTTCAGTGGACTTTAGAAGATCCCCTGTAAATTAGGAATCTTGTTCAAGTGATGAAATAATTAAAAAGCTCCAATTCATTTTTTAGGTGGGAAAAAGCCAAAGATAAAACTAGTGCAAAGAGTGTTAACAAATAACTTGTATCTCGCCCCTGTTGAATCAATCAACATATTCACCGTTTGTCTTGTAAAATTTGCTGATAACCTTGTTTCTGGGGTTGTTTATAAGACTTTATGGGTTTCTTCCTTTTCTGTCGACAAGAAGCAAGAGCATGTTCTTCTTCTGCATGCATGGACTCTTCTTCTTGAAAGATGTTGACCAAAGTTTCAAATGATGGTTTTTGAGCTGTGACAGTCAAAGTAGTCACGAAGATTTTATAGGAGGGTGGGAGAGCTCTCAGTACAATTGGTACAAGAGATTTGTTTGTCGCTTGCCCAATACTTGGAGCGAAGCCATCAAGATTGCAACACATCTTAGAAAAGTCTCTACTTTTTTCACCTAACTTCATTTTGAGAGAGTGAAGCTAACTCTGCAGGTAGAGAATTGTGCTTTCATTTTGGCCTCATACAAAGTAAGTTGTTTTGGCGCCTTAGATCTATTTACATGCCTCATAAGCAACTAGACAACAGACCTGATGCGATTCGACATTGCTTCAACTGATTTTCACATCTCATTAGCTGAATTTTAAAAGCCAAAGGGTCTGTGTTGACAAACACGGGCTTTGCTTGGTTGATCCAAGTTGTTCCAATGCTACAACATGGGTGATTAAGGTTGATATGATGCACTACAAATCTTCCAACCTTCAAATCTGATCTCAATGCTGAGCTCCAACAATAGAAACAAATAAGAAGTTGATCCAACGTTGTTAAATATCATCTTCCCAATTGCATGGGCTGGCTAAGTTTAACCATATCCATACATGAACAGATCTGCATTTCGATGCCACGTTCCAATAGCATGTACTCACAATAAATGCAAAAGACGAGTGATATGCACAAGACAAATCCAATGAATAATAATTTAATGCAAAACCTCTAATATGCCATGTGTTTGGAGTTCTGCACCGGACAGATTTGAAGGCATTAGGAAGAGAATAAGGGTGCACAGGCTTTTCCTCTGTTGTTCTCTTCTCTCAAATTCTCCTTGCTGTGCAGATCTGACAACTATATCAATACACTATGCAGATCTAATGCAGGGGCTAGATCTGAGTTTGTGAAATGCCAAATGGCTCACTGGTTTTGTAAATCTACACTATGAGAGAGAGTACATGGGCTCCTCTCTTCCTTCAGAATTTTCTCCCAAGTTCAGAGATAGCTCTGATCCCAAATATTGAAATAAATTCACTGATCTTTCATTAATCAAACCAAAGGTTACATAGCTATATTTCTAGCTCAAAGCAATCCCTACAAAATAGGATCTAACATCACAAATAACCAAATAACAACTAACAAGATAGCAACCTAAACATCATGAGTTGTGTTATACAACAACCTCATATGACAAATATCGTATGATGAATTAACAATAATATTTTATTCTAACAATGGCCAGTTCCAGGGGGGACAAATATTTATACCACGAGATCTTTGATGACACTATGTGGAATAAAAACTTTCTGCTGTAGGTAGAAAACAAACTTTTGTATTTAATATGAATGCTGAACACTTTCAAAGTAAACTCAAAGTAGACAGCCAAAATTACACACTAGGAATACAAAACCAAAATGCTTTCAAGTTTAACTTCTTTATATTCTTTATTGGCATACCATCTATTATAAACCAGAAAGCAAATCTCTAATAGATAGTATTGATGCATTCAAAACATTAAGCAAAAGTTACTAAAGCCGATTGCAAACAATTTATACATCCAAGAACCCATCAGCACAATGGGACTCTCTGAAAGAAGGGCCCGCAAAACATCGTACCAAACATTCAAGTGTAAAACATTGTCCATGTTGTTGCTTGGACAACATGCCCTAATTCCTCAAGAAACAGGGAACCTTTTTTTGGGCCTCTTGCTACACTCCTACTCACACTCGCAGCTAATTGATTTCAGCACTCACAAGTTGCCTTGGTGGGCGTCTTGGTTTGCATGTTGAACCAAACCACACAACCACCTTTGTTGGAGAGACCATGACCATGCAAGAAAACTTCATATAAACATTTAGGGTGAAAGCAGAGTCTTGACCTACCAGTTCACCTTTGAAAATCTTGTTCTCTTAGCTACCTAAAGCCGCTCTATGGGGTCATTTTGATTTGTGTGCCAAATCAGCCTCTGAAACCTATCCCATCATGCCAACCAAACTCATGCGAGAAAAATTCATATTTTACACTAGGTCAAAAAATGACTTTTTGATGCTCTTATGACAATTAGATGGTTTTTGCAAAACTTGTTTTCCTCGGTTAGGTATGTTGTAGTTATTTGAAAAATCTCTAACCCTACAAACCTAATCAAGCTTTCAACCCCCAATTAGGTCTTCGGGGTCAAAATTCACTCTTTGCAGTTCTAATCAGGGCATTTCCTCCGATTTCATCTTCATCGGTTTTATCTATGCCCCATCGACCTAACTGAGTTTCAAAGCCTAAGTAGGTCTAGGGAGAGTCGTTTTGGTTTTGCAATGGTAATCAAGGTTTTATCCCCAATTAGGTCTTGTCATCGTCGGGGGAGGAAACATAGTTGTGTGTGGGCTTTTTTCCCCTCTTAGGTCCCGGGGATTTTAAGTTGAGTTTGGCCTAGTGTTGGTAAAAGGATAATCCCCAACTAGGTTGGGGATTGCTTCCCCCATGGTTTCCTTTGTTAATCAAGGCCCAAGCCCCAACTAGGCCGTCAAGATTTTGGGCCCCCAACCTTAATGCTAAACAAGCCCGCAGACCCAACTAAGGCCGACGAGACTTTGGGCCCCCAACCGTAATGCTAATTGAGCCCGCATACCCAACTAAGTCTATGGGGCCCCTTTGCTCATCCTTCAATGCTATGCGAAGTTTTAACTCCGATCAAAACGTGACATGCCAAGCCAATACTCGCAAACTTATTTGGGGGTCCCAAGACGGTCCCAAGCCCAATTAGGTCTTTGGGACCCCCATTCAAAATCTTCAGTGTTAATCCCCCAATTAGGTCTTTAATCCCTTCCTAAGCACACTCCATTTCTATTCAAGCTTTCAAAGCCCGATTATTTTATTTTTATTTTTTATTTTATTTTTTCAAAAAGTGAAAATTTTAAGATGTTTGTTCCCCTCCCAAGCCCAATTAAGTCTAGGAGGCCTTTCCTAAAGTCGGAGTTGGTTTTTTGGCCATATCTTTGGCCTTGTGTGTCAGTTTTTTGAACCATTTGCATTGCCGGAAAGTTTGTTCCAGCCCAATCATTTCATCTTCTCAATTTTACATTTTCGTCTATTGCCTGCAATAGAGAACTTTTAAATGCAATATCTAACTTTTCTTTTTGTCTTTTTGTAGGCTGAGGGTGAAAAATAGCGAGAAAGTGGAGAGCTTTTGGAGGGAAAAGGTCAATGACCTTTTTGGAGAGAAAATCTCGCTATAAATTGTTGATTGAAGGCCATTCCAAGGGTTGGCTCATTTTTCCTCCATTGGAGACATTGTGGACCAGTTGCTATTTTTTCTCCCTCTTCCTTTGTTCCCCTAAAATTAGGATGCCGAAATTGTAATCGAATGAGCGATTGTAAACTCGAATTTGTGCTATCCAAGGAAACATTATTATAAATTCAAGTTGTGGAAATTTATTTCATTGCCTACGCGTTTAATACGATGATTATGGGCTTCTTCTTCATGGCATGAAGACTCTGGCATTGATTCTCGTTGTAGTTGTGTGAATGCTGGCCAAACGTGAGATTAACTTTTTGACCCTAAGTTGGATTTTTGGCCATATCTTGGGCCTCGTGTGTTAGTTTTTTAAATTGTTTGTGTTGTCGGAAAGCAAACATTATTATTAATACAAGTTGTGGATGTTTATTTCATTGTCTGCGCATGTAATGTAGTGATTATGGGGTTCTTCTTCACGGCATGATCCTTAGACTCTGGGACTGATTCTTGTTGTGATTGTGTGAATGCTGGTCAGATGTGGGATTAGTTTGTGTATTTGTTCAAATGGCTTCGATTGTGGCTTCATGACAACAAGGTTTTTCTCCTCTTTTTACCTTTTCTTTTGTCATTTTTTATCTTTTATGTTAGCTAAGGTTAGCATATGATCCAAATGCAATCCGTTTCTCATGCTTATCTCAATTGCTATCAATGTTCATTGTCATTTATTATCGCATTGTTGAAAGTTTAAATGCAATGAAAACATATTAAAATCAGTTGTATTCTCATTTAATCAAAACCCTAAAATATTGATTTTAACCATATGGGTAAATTTGTAAATACGTGGTCATGTTGTTTTCCGAAATCCACAAAAACCCACATAACCAAAACAACTAAACATGCATTCCCTTTAAATCCGTCAAAAGACCAGAACAATGTTAAAACTAGGTTTAAATATTCCAAACCATCAAGGCCCTTGAATTGGAACAGTTCTACATAGACCAAGTAGGTCACCCAGTACGTTGTGATCCGATAATAACAAACCTTGGAGAGAGCCAACGGGCCACCTTTAAGGGGAGGCCAAACGAGCGACCATCTATGCCTAGAGTTCGTGTGTCGAACGACCATCTGTGCCTAGAGTTGGTGTGTCGAACGACCCATCAACACTACCAATCAACTTTGCCACAGATTTTATCATTTGACATAAAGCACATTATTAGACATTTTGTATGGTAAATTAAACCAAAAAACCCAAATTCCCCTTCTACTGTGTACGTAGACACCATTTGTAATAAAGTGTAATAATTCATAAATGAGAGAAGTGTTATGTTATGTTGCACGAGAGTTAAGAGTTAGGAGATAGGATGAATATTAATTTAACTTTTTTTTATGCAGATAGTTCTAACAAGTTAGGTCACTCCCAACTATTGCACCCATCCTCCTAGTGACTCCTCAACTTGTAGATATATTATATTGTGCGCTGCTTATGGACGGTACCATCATATCATGTCATATCAGAGTATAGCATCTTATAGCAATCTATTGAGAGCATTTAAATCATTGATGTAATATGAGTATGACGTTATGTATAGTATGTATTTTCATGTGATGAATAGAATACTCATTTTCCTATATTTTGTGTTGTCATGTATATACTAAAATATGTTTTATGCACTCATAGGATGATCTGTGCATATGTGCAGTTTCTATCCAACATATATAGCGATGCTGCCTAAGTTTGCACCTAAATACCTTACGTGATGTGTGTTTGAAAATAAAATAAAAAAATGGAAAAAAGACAGACTAATGGAAAGGGAGTTCGCCTCGAGCAAAGCCAAAAGGAAGTGAGAGGAAGGGTTAGTGAAGGACCTTCATGTTGTCTAGCATGCAACCGTAACTGACTTCCCTTGACCAATTGAACTATTTGATCTTGCTATTCAAATAGCACTTGGTCATGGTGCACAACACAGAGAACAAGAAAAGGAAGATGGAGAATTATGTGACAATATGAGCAAATAACACACCTCAGCTGAGATGGTCCACAAACAAACCAAGGACATATGTTTGACACTCACTATAAAGAACTAAGATTGTCTGAAGGAACTTGAATTAAAGAGTGTCAAGAAGAAAACGAAGTAGGTTAAAAGAAGAGGTTCACGTAAGCATCAAGAAAAGCTTCCATGTTGAAGTTAGCATTGGCAAGATACAGGAACAAGGAGACGCGGTGGGAAACACACATGAAGGCAAAGAAATCAGAGTGGGAGGCAAAGTACACAAGACAATATAGAAATGCAAACACAGTTTTGGCACAAGCATTGAAGGTGAAACAAGTAAGAGGAAGGAACACTTCCCCTTCCTCACAAACTCTTGAAGCACCACGATCTCTTAGATCCCCTCCTGCTGCCAGAAACTTCAACTTTTGATATGAGTCCACCGTTTCCTTCCATCATGGAGCCACCTTCATCCCAAGCAAGCAGAGTTGTTCCTACCCAAAGTAATTGTCACTGATGGTGACTTTTTTTTAATGAAGGGATAGATGTAGACAACATTATACTGCATAAATAAAAGGATTGTTATGTTGTATGAGAGTTCTAGTTAAGAGTTAGGAGGAATTTTAATTTAACTTCTTTTATGTGGCTATTTCCACTTGGTTAGGTGACTCCCAAGTGTCGCACCCATCCTCCTAGAACTCAACTCGTACAAATATTATATTGTGTAATGAAACAAAGAGGATATAATAATGAACAATACACAACATATAGGTTGATATAGTATATATGAGAGGAGAGGAGAGGAGAGATGAAATGAGTGAGCATATATATACTAACAATAGCTCCTAAAGGTGCAAAGTACACAAAGAAGGATGTGATTTTTTTTGTTATAAAAGTAAAATGTGTCAATAAAACACCCACTATTTGTCAATAAATCGCCCTCCATACAAACGACATATCCAAGAGGGTTATTCTCACTGTAGAGTCACCTCCAACATAACAAGGGACGGTATGTGAGTATAGGGACACATCACCTCAAAGGTACACTATAACTTAGTATTTAGGATTATAACAAGTCATCCCTTCCAGAAAATATTTATCCTCAAAGCATGTGAAGTGAAACATTCACAAAAGAATAGTTTTCCCAAGAAGCTAATTCCTTCGGTAATTTTCTCCATTTAATTAGGTCTTCCTTAACTTGCCTAGAGTGTAAGGACTTGGTTCATGTTTGAAAAATACTATCTAGGTCTAGAATGAGCCTTCCTTCTTCATCCAAAATAGGAAGCTCAAATTGAATTGGAGAGTGTGCCCCTAACTTATTTTTTAGATATAAGACTAGCAAAACATCATAAACATGTCCCTTATTCAAAAGCTTTAACAAATGTGAAAATGACCATCGTATTTTGGAGATAATTTGAAGTTCCTACCACTTTATTTAGACATATGCTTGTTTCATTCTATTTCACACGCATAGAGAATTTTCCTCTAGAAATTGAATTACAGCATGATATTTTTCTAGAAAATCAAATGCAACAGGGACTTTTGCTTGAGAAAGTACAAACTCCTTATGTTTCACTAGCTTGTAACCATATAATGCAGTGAATGGCATAATTTTGGCAGATAAGTGACATGTAATATTATACCACCATTCTACTAGAGCCAACAGTTTAAGCCATTGATTTTATTTAACAAAAGCAAATCATCAGAGATACCCCTCTAAACACTTGTTTAGAACCCCAATTTGTCCATCAGTTTAGGGATGATAGGCAAAGCATGTAGTCAAAGATATCCATGTTCGGATTCATATCTCTTTGCAAAAACTTCTTGTGAATAAGGGATCACGATCACAAACGATCACCTTAGGAAAGGCATGGTGTTTGTAAAAGTTTTATACATAAGCTTTCATAATAGTTGGTGTCAAACATGTCATTTTCATGCCAATAAAATGAGCATAGTGTGTGTGATGGTCCACTATCGCATAGATCTAATATTTTCCTTCAATAACTCCATTGAAACTTCCTATTAATATTATAAATAATTTTTTGAAATTCTTTAGCTTATAAATAATCAGCATAAGCATCCCTTATCCATTCTGGAATAATCACCGAAATTGCATAAGTGGAAACGAACTCATCTCTTCCGAATAGGGCATTGGCTGCTTGATTATCTTTACCGCTTTTATATAAGATGTCAAAATAAATGTCCTTCTATACCCAACAAGGTCTTTTGTTGCCGTAGGTGATATTTTAGACTATCATGATCGCATTTAACTACAAAATTACTCCCCAACATATATTGCTTAAACCTTCCTTCAACATCCATAATCACAAGCGTAACTTCTCCCTAGGTTTTAATTTACGACTTTCATAAGAAATAGGGTAACCCCCCCTACATAATTAGTTCCCCAATTCCTGCTCCTAATGCATCACACTCAATAATAAATAGTTTAGATAAATATGGGGTTGCCAAGACTAGTGTTGATGATAACACGCCTTTTAGCCTTTGAAAACTTTGGCTTGCTTCAATGGACCATGTGAAAGAGTCCTTTTCAAAAAGATCCCAAAAAGGAGAAGCAATATGGGCATGATTCTTAATGAATCATTGATAATGCCCAAATGTGCCTACATATCTTCTGAGTTTTGAATTAGTTTTAGAGGTACATCATTTCACTATAGCTTTTATTTTTTCAAGATCAACTTTAACACCTTCCTCCAAAATTATATGACCCGAGTATCATTAAAGTAAATCTAAATATACCATTGAAATTTTAGCATAGTATTTATTCACTTTTAAGATTGATACGACTCGGTTTACGTGCTTGATGTGATCTTCGCATGTTTTATTAAAGACCAAGATATCGTCAAAAATGCCAACACAAATTTGAGCATGAAGGGATGGAAAATCATATTCATTGTAGATTGAAAAGTTTATGGTGCACTAGTTAACCCAAACGACATGACCTTGAACTCATAATGCCCTTATGATTTCGAAATGTTGCCTTCCGAACATCCTGTGCTCGTATCCTAATTTGGCATTATCCCAAATGTATATCTAGTTTTGTAAATCCAACAACTCATCTACAAATGGAATAGGGAACCTATTCTTATTAGTTCTTTTTGTTTAGTCCCTGAAAATCAATACATAGAAAATTTGGCCCATCATTTTCACTTGCCAGTATGACTGATGTAAAGGAAGGACTCCTACTAGGTGTAGTAACACCTAACTCTTAACAATTCTTCCACCAACATTACTATCTGTCTTATGGTGATGAGGATATCGATATGGTTTGCTATTAAACATAGTAGATCCTAGTTGGATTTCAATTACATGCTCCACACCCCTATTTGGTGGCAATCCAACCAGAAATTTGTGGAAACTACTACATAGTTATCAATAATTTTATTCATTTCTTCAATATCAACATTTGACTCTTTTGGTGTTAAAACCATTGCATGACACTTTCCCATAATTGGTGATGCTCCCTTGCTTATCGTCTTCTCCATTTCATAGGATGATACCGGGTGAAAGACCAAGACCCTTCAATGTATAACTTTGACCTTCCCATTAAAACTTAAGAATTTTCTTCTCTAAGCTACATTCGAAAAATCCATTAAGTGTTAACTATTCGGCTCGCAAAACCATATTGACTATTCCCAATGGTATTGCATAGAAATTGCTTAGATACTTGTAATCACCCATGCGCAACTCCAACTTATAACAATTTCCTTTACACGATGTGATTTACCATTTGCAACTATAAATTCAAAGCCCTTAGTTGGATAGACAAAGAAGTTTAATCAATTGGCCATGGCTAGGTCTACAAATTTGTGTGTGCTTGCGGAGTAGATCAAGGCTGTGAATTTTTGGTTATTAATATACGCTTGAAGTTTCAAGGTTTAAGGTTGTGTAATTCTTGTCACTGCAGCAACTAGTATGGTAGATTGATCATTATTAGGGGATGCATTCTCTTTTAGCTCGGAGTCACTTTCACCATCAATACTATTGAGCATCCAAGTCACTATCTTCAATATTTGTTGCATGACAACTATATAATTTGTTTTGAGTTTAAGCCTTTGAAAGTCCTTCATTTCCTTAGTTACCTCTTGTTTTTCTTAATTAATATGACAACACTGTAGAGGTTTATATCTACTTGAATTCTCTTTAGATTCAATTATAAAATTATTACAGCAACGAAACCATAGAACATTAGGCAATGCAACTAGTATGGTAGATTGATCATTATTAGGGGAAGCATTCTCTTCTAGCTCGGAGTCACTTTCACCATCAATACTATTGAGCATCCAAGTCACTATCTTCAATATTTGTTGCATGACAACTATATAATTTCTTTTGAGTTTAAACCTTTGAAAGTCCTTCGTTACCTCTTGTTTTTCTTAATTAATATGACAACACTGTAGAGGTTTATATCTACTTGAATTCTCTTTAGATTGAATTTTAAAATTATTACAGCAACGAAACCATAGAACATTCATTTGCAAATGATTTTTACGTTAAGAGTCTTTGTGCTATCATAATTGCATCTTCAATTGTTGGGATATGCAGTACTCGCATCTTTTCTTGAAATTTTGATTTTAATCCCCCGATGTAGGATTGAATCGATTCTTCTCTGCTAATAATTGATATCAGGGCTAATAGCATTTCACATTCTGATGTGTATTCATCTACAAATCTCTTTTTACAAAGACTCATTAGTTATATTTCAGTTTTTAGGTGCCTCAAATATTTTTCGAAAATCACAGAGAAATCCAGGCCAAGTGTGCGTAAACTCTTTTGTTTTTTTGCACCACCATGTAATCCATTTGAATGTCGTTCCTTCCAAATGCATGGAAGCTACTTATAATGTTTCCTCATTAGTTTTAAATAGATTTAACTCTAAATAGGTATTGATATAGTGCACCAATATACAACTTCCTTTGGGTCATTGCCACTGAACTTTGAAATATCGATTTTGCCATTCGTTTTATACATAATATATGAATGTCAATGTTCATGATTAACCAGTAAATTGTCTATTTTCTTCACCAAGATTTAGTGGCTGGACTTTAATATGACTTTATTCACTGCAGGTACTGCTTCAATGGTTTTGGTCAAGATTACACGTTTGCATCAATTGACTCATCATCATTTTTAGATTATTTAGTGATCGTTTCATCTATGTAACTTCTCTTTGTAATCCCCCTATATTTGTTATCATGGTCTCAGCATTATACTTCACTGCTTTTTGTTTATTGGAAAGGGTATAGTAATCTTGATGTATAGTGCTAATATCTCTTTATGTGTGAACGTACTTATACACCTGCTCAACAATGCTTTTAAGTTGAGCAATATTCATTCTTGGGATTTTTTCTTGTTTTTTATATTAAGTATTTTATTTGAAAATTGCTTTTTAGTTTATTTCTTTCAAAGTTTTGTTTTGTTTTTTAATAAAGCTTGTTAAGCCTAAGGGTGATAACCTTATAGAAGGTTGCACCCTTTAATTTACCACCACAATAACCACCAAATTGGCTACTAAATTATGACCAAAATTGGAGCTGGAATCTACCACCGAACCTGCAAATGCAATCTAACACCAAATTTGCAACTAGACTATATTACTAAATCAATCTCTTTGCACCAGAAGTTTTTCTTACACTCAAAACTATTCTCTAAACCAGTTGTAATGAAACAAAGA
The DNA here is from genome assembly GCA_037957365.1 of Torreya grandis. Taxonomy (NCBI): domain Eukaryota; kingdom Viridiplantae; phylum Streptophyta; class Pinopsida; order Cupressales; family Taxaceae; genus Torreya; species Torreya grandis. The sequence continues at coordinate 901,150 of JARHVA010003800.1, read as the reverse complement.
AGGAGAACAATGAACAATATACAATATATAGATTGATATAATAAATATGAGATGAGATGAGATGAGATGAGATGAGATGAGAGATGAAAAAAGTGAATATATATATATATATATACAAGGGAGGGGATGAGAGTATAGGGGCACATCCCTTAAAAAATATCCTATACTAACTAGTGAGAATTATAACATTGTGCATTGCTCGTGGATAGCATCATCATATCAGATGATACCATCTTATAGCAATCGATTGTGAGCATTCATATCATTAGTGTAATATTCATATGATGCCATGTGTACTGTGTATTTTCATGTAATGAATAGAAGACTCATTTTCCGATATTGTGTGTGCTGTGTTATCTTATACCATAATATGTGTGTAATGTTCATGTAGGATGATTTATATGCATATGTGAAGTTGCCATCCTACAGTCCAATATGAACTTTAGTTTCTCAATAACAAGAATGCATTCAGATAAAAAAGCAATCATTGGTGTATTGGTATCTTTACAATGTACACAACCATTTTTCAAAATTCAAGAGGAACACGTGCAAAAGGCACATAAAAATCAGCCTTGAGGAATTTGAGCACCATAAACAAAAACAAAGCAACCAGTTGCTTGCCAATCTCTAAAGGGGCTGTACTATGAGATAACACATTAATTCACCAAAGTCGGAAGAGATAAAGTAAATTTCGGGGTAAAGACACCTCTTCTGACCTTCCAGATGGGGATGCCCGCAGAGCTCGCATTGGGGCACGCTCTGGCTTTTGCAAGACACGAAAAAAACGGCTGATCCCACTTCGTACACATGTCACTGCAAGTCTGTTGATATAACCCCCAGCTTTTTCATTTCCCTGGAATCGTTAGTGTCAAAACAGAATGACAAAACTCTAGCAGGGTAAGTCTGTATATTAGATACTTTTCCATCAAATAATATTAAATAACATCTAAAAATGTTGAATCTGAAAGGTACCACTAGAAACACCATATGAAATGGTCACTAAAGCTCAATGTCAAAATTCTTAGCATACTTAGCGTCCTATACAAAGCATCCACGATAAACAAATAGCAAAATATTGCAGGTATAAGTTTATCATGGCCATTCATATTCAAACACACAAAATTGTCAAGTAGTTTAATGTGCAATTAAAGCCAATTTGTGCACATTTATCTTTGTAAACATAGTCTTAAGTTATAAGGGAGTGATAAAAAGAAAAGGAAAAAGGAAAATTGTACTCCATAACACTATGGCTGGGTTTAAGAAAAAACAGTATTAATTGAACTGAAAGCTTTATTTAGATGCTGTGAAGATTGCATTGTAAAAGCTAGCAGAGCTTCTTCTGGAATTCTATTCCCTCCTTGCCAGTACCGAAAAATTTGATTTTCACTCCATCACCTTTGGGAATCTGGTTCACTCCTTTCCTCATACCATCCACCATCATACATTTTTACCCCCGAACATTGCCTGTAGAAATTAATTACACTATTACAAAATTAAAAGCCAGTTAATAAAATAGCATAGACACAAGTAGGACACGCGAAATAAGTTGAATACCAATACTATCCAAAAACTCAAAATAATCCACAATAGCGTAGAGCTACAACACATGAATCCACGAAGACCACAATGAGTGGAAGTTGTTCTCATTATACATACTTGCACATAAAATATGCACAAGTACCCGTGGCAGCTCCAATAAGCGTGAAAGTCACAAGTGGAAGATTCCACAAAGCATAAGTGGAAAAATGTACAAGTGCAAGCATACAAAGACATGTGGAAGATTCTTTGTATGAGGGAAAAGAAAAAAGAATCTCTACACAAATTCGGTGCACATGGTAAACCTTATATTGGCTACTTATGCAATACCTAAGTAAATGTTATCCCCAAGAACCCCTATAATGTTTACTCATGGGAAATGGAAGACTAACAGACATTTCAGGGGGTGGCATTACACAACCAAACCCCTTAATGACAGCTCATTTTGTCTCGAAACTTGACAAATTTGGCTTCCGTCAAATCTTTTGTAAAGATATTGGCAACTGGGTCTTAAGTCCTGGAATATTCAAGGTGAATTGTTCATCTATGAATCAATTGTCAAAAATAGTGATGATGGAGTTAGATATGTTTAGTCCTTGCATGAAACACAAGATTCCTATCCAGTTGGGCAGCACTTTGATTCTACCATATACAAATAGTGGGTTATTGTTGAAGCAACCCCAACCCTTCAAGTATTTGGTGAATCCAAACAACTTCTTGTGCACCATTAACAACACCTTTACCCATGCTTCAGTAGTAGAGGGGGAAATGGTTGATTGCTTCTTGCACTGCCAAGCAACTGCCCAAGAGCTAAAATAGTAGACAAATCCAAAAGCGGTTGTTCTTATTTTATCGTAATTGGATATTTTCTCAAGTCCCATTGACCTACCTTGGGTCATTTGTGGACATTAATATAATTTATTTATTATCATCGGTACCACCTGTCCAATCTGAGTCAATATATCCAAGCAAAGGACCGCACTTCTTTGTGTTATACTCAATGCCAAAAGAGTAGGTACCCTTAAAATGCCACAGAATACGCCTACTTGCCATCCAATGTGGTTTCTTGGGATTCTACATGAATCAGGATACTAGAATAACAACATAAACATTATCACAGCAAGTATAAGTCAGGTAGAGTACGCTACCAACTATCGATACAGTGTTGCATCAACTTTTTCTTCGTAGCACTGGGAAACCAACTAGACCCCTGTTTTAAAAGGAGTCTTCCATATGGAACCTTTCTGCTAGGTCCATGCCATACTTGGCCCACAATATGAAAAATATAACTTTCAACTGCAATACCTACATTCCAAGAAAAAAATGCATAAGTCCTGCCCCCTGTCATATCAAAATAATTCTTCAAACTCCACTTGGAAACATGTCGAAAACCAGTGTGGCAGACATTGACAATTAAGTCATCAACATACAGGCCCACCATCAATATGTTGAATATACAAATTGGGATCAAAATGGCTACAAAAACACCTTGCTTTTGGAAAAATCAGTTGGCTTTCTCATACCAAACACTAGGAGCTTGAATGAGACCATACAGACACTTCTTCAATTTGCACACAAGATGCTAAATACATATTTCCTCATTTTAATCACCGTAAAGAAAAGCACTCTTAGCATTCATCTAATGAACAACAATAGAAATAACAATCTGAATGGTATCAAGAGTAGCAACTGGAGCAAAGCATTCATTGTAATCCATACCTTCTTGCTAAGAGAAGCCTTTTGCAACAAGACTAACTTTGTGTTTCTCGATGTCAACATCCGATATGAACTTTGTCATGTATATTCATTTGCAACCTACAAGGTTCTTCCCTTAAGGAAAAGTAATCAATATCCAAGTTTCTCCCTCTCTAGACACTGCCGACAACAATCAAAAAGTTGCGGTTACTGCAAGTGTCCACCTTCGCCAACAGCATCCAAAAGGTTCCAATGGCTATTTTTCAAATTCAAATCTCTCCCCCAAGTCTGCCTAAGCATGTTTCCTATGTCGGTTATGGGAGGAAATACCAAAGAGTCATCTATGAATACAAATCAAACCTAAGGTCTTACTCACTTGACAATTAAATCAAGAACCACTTGCTCATTGAGAGATCTATTTACACACCTTTTAGATATTATCCAAAAGCATCCAAAGCTGAAAAATAATCCTCAAAGGAACAATCCAAAAGCCAAGTCTGAATACAAACGCAGAGTGAAAATTGCATGGTGTCAAGTGTCGAAAACCAAAGCATTGCATTGCATTCTAGTGGAACACAATTGAATGCACACACATCTAGGTGAGAGAACTACATGCAATTTGAGCCGTCTTAGGAGTATTGGAACATAGCCAACACTCAACCCATCTTTTACCCTTGCTTTCAGAGCAATCTTGTGTCGAAAGTGGAGCCAAGGTTTAAAGGCAAAGGAAGACAAAATCAAAATCTACAGACAAGATAGAGGTTGAAAAAGCATACAAACATCATCTAGACATGTGAAACCAGCAATCTATGGCAGAACAAAATGAAAAAAATCAAGGACAGTACCAACAGACAATGGACAAAATTGATTGTCATAGGTGTCTAAGCTTTCGTTGGCAACATCCACGTGGGTTTTGATAGTTTGTTTCCTAAGCCAAGCAGTCATAGAGCTATCATAGACTTATTGTGTGGACTGTGACAAAGGGAGTAAGCAGTACAAATCAGAAAATCAACTAAGTGCTTTCTCTTCCCTCTTTGCTTGGTCATTTTTATATTTACTGAGTGCAATCAAGTTCTCTTTAGCAATTCAAATTTGTATAGTTTATATCGTATCTTGTACAATCTGAATTTCAATATTTTTATTGTATTTAGATAACCTAAAATATAAAATAAGTTAAAACATTCTAGTGCAATTGACCATTGTCTTTTTTTCTTATTACGGTTTCAAATATATTTTGTGTTAGGGTTTCAAAGCTAATTTCTGATTTACCCTTGTTTACATAAGTGAAATCCTAGCAGAGCTATAATGGATTCCGATGGTGTATATTTTGTGATTCAAGCTATGATTGTCATGATTGCATGTTTCTTTCCTGAAATATGTAGTATGTTTCAAAATCATGCAATGAAATGGGTTAAAATTATTGGCACTAAAACTAAGGATCATATTAATAAGAAAGAATTCTTCACCCTCCTTAATAGCACATATTGTCTAAATATCCAATCTAAAATGCTTCAAGTTACTATTCGATGAGAAAGGGCATGTATGACTCCTTTCGTTCCTCCTTCCACTACACCTCAAGGTTGTGATAGCCACCATCCTGCCCCCATTTTTGCACTAGGCTTATATTGGAATTAGATGTCCAAGCTATTACTATACGAAGAGATAGGGTGCCCCATCATGTGCAGCAGAATGGAGGCAATCAAAATGTGTCTCCTAATTTGCCCCCGCCCCCCCCCAAGGTGCCAGTTAGTTCAACTAAAGGGTATAATATGAATGATCAACTTAAGAATACACAAGCTAAGATCTATATTAGAGTTGTTCAAGAGGTCCACCATCAACAAGGATATTTTGTATACAACATTGAGTGATACTACCTTACCAAATGATGCTAAGACTGCTTATTTTGCATCCATTGTGAATACATTGAAGCACAATGAAGACATGATTTCTTTTGAGAAAGAAGATTTGCCTACTCAACATATGATAGATCAATATCTCCCATTCTTCATTCAAGTACGAATCTTAAAAAAGAGGAGACAAAATTGTTTTGCTGGATAATCGATCAGCATTGAACATTTGCAATATCACGTTTCTACAAACATTGGGTATTGATATGAGCTATATTCATAAATCAGACAAGAATATAAGAGGATTTGATAATATTTTTCGCCAAGTGCTAGGATCAATTACTTTGGATGTGATTGTAGGCCCTAAAATGCTAACAACTATGTTGATCGATACCTAAAATTTGTACATGAGGGATGTTTGCATACAAGCCCTGCGAACAATCAACTTTTCAAGTATTGCAAACTAGCAGAACCTAGTGATAGATGTATTCCACAATCTAGTGCTTTTCATTCCACTATAATACCTCTATCACAGGTCATACCAGTGGAATGAATACATAATATGAAGTTAGAGAGTCAAGTACAACCAATGAAAATGAGCCAACTCCAAATTTATCACTTAATCAAGAGCCAATAAAGCAACCATCGCAAACATTTGAAGAACAAGAGGAGAAGATCCCAGATCTTCCTTTGTTGGTCAATTCATAAGATCCCGGTCGGATATTTAGGGAAGGAGATGACAGTGATGAGGATGACAATGAAATTCCAGCGAACATAGATGATTATTTGTCTCATCTAAATTTTATACCTACTAGCCCAAGAAAGCATCCAAATGACTCAAATATGGAGACCACTGATAAATTAAAAGGTCTCCATACACAACCATAGTTAGATAAAGGGAAGGCACCCTTTCGAGCCAATCATGAGGATATAAATGAAAATGCTTGTTACACCCTAACTTCCGAAGCAATCTTTCATGCTAAGCACTCCATTGAAACAATATTTCATGAGATCCAATATGACTCAACCACTAGATGCGCAGCACATTACACAATGTATCAATAAGGAATATACAAAATCCTTGCACAATTAAGTCAACAATGTGGAATTTATGGATAGGGAACCTTCTATTGCATTGCAAGTTGCTAGTATACAAGATAAACCAAGTATTCTTCTACAGATGTTATTTGATAAAAATTTGATTGTTCTTCCTTACACTCGACATAGAGCGGTGAGACAATTAACTCGTCAAGAATGGAAGTCATTTTGTGGTTATCATAGAATAATTGGGCGCGAAACAGACAATTGTGCAAGATTAGAGCAAAAGATTCAGAAGTATAAAGATGAAGACATCATCATGATAACACAAATACAACAAAAGCAACCACTAATGTCTACTAACCATACTCAACATAAAAACAGGTCACATAGAGAGTACAAGCATCCACGAAACGACCCGTTGGCCATTTAGGTATACATTAAGGTACTTATCAGCAAGTGGTTCAAGTTGATGAAGAGGCGGAATACATGCAATATTTTATTTTTACAACTAGCTCACTAAATATACAAATTACAACACCTTGTAAATTGTGGTGGATTGATAGACCATATTACATTGTCAATTGCTTGTGGCCAAAGGTTGTGGATACGTTGATATTTGTGATGTGTACCAGAGAGCAATTGCATGCTATAGTTGGACAGCAATGGTTAGAACAGATGCAAGCTACAGTTGATATTCCAAATAAGTGCATTACATTCATATTTGAAGGCAATAGAATCAAGGTTCATCATGATAGAAACAATGAGCACCAAAAATCAAAGACTCGAGGACAAGTGATATGGCATTATTTCATAAGACAGAGTGTGAGCCCTCATATACAATTGAAGAAAATGCAATACGTATGCATTAGATCCGTGAAAAATCAAAAAGGAGGATGAAGATGATAGACATACAGAAATATGAATCCTCTGATGATGATGACATGTGGACATTTGATATGATTCTATTCAAGAGACAAGCACTCTATGAATAGATTCTCCATATGAATTTAGGCATCCCTTGGATGCAATCTTAAGACTATAAAAGTCAAAAAATCCTATCTCAATTCAAAAATATTCCAAAATAATCAAAAAACATATCAAAAAACAGGAGTTGTGTACAATATGATTTGCTAGTTGCATAATTGATTGTGGTTAGTTATCATGTACATAGTAAATTACATATCTATTTTCTACACATGTTTTTCATGTGTATACATGAGTGAGATGCAAGACATGCAAGTTATATATGATACATGGACATATAAATGTGGTGCATTCCTTACACTTAGAGGCTACCATTTTACGTTGGGGACATGCCTACACAAGTGGCATCTTTGCACATTTATTAGGTTATATCTTTATATGACATTCCATTAATCATATTGAGATAGTTACGTTGCTTATACAATGGCTTGCTCTTGTGTATACTCTTTAAGGTGCTATATTCTATATTGTACTTTCCTATGCTAGATGATGAAATTAATGGATTATGGGACTCCATGGCTTGTTCTATGTGTGCTCGATGTTGTTGATTGTTACATTATGTAATCATTGATGTCTATTCCAAGTGTGACCATTGATGTGTGTTACATTGTGTTTTCTTTGTATGACCACTGATGTGTATTACATTGTGAGTTCCATGTACAACCATTGGTGTGTGACATTGTGTGTTTCTATGAGTCCATTGACTATGCTTTGTCATGTCAGTGCATTAGTTGTGTTGAGGATCCTTTGGTCCATGCCATGGCCATGTTGTGTTTGTGTCAAGTCGATCTCAAGTCAAAGCTGAGTCATGTCTTGAGTGCTTGTGTGCGTCATGAGCATGACATTGTGTGCAGGTGTGTGTGGTTACATGATTGTTGAGTTTGGCACCATAATGTCTATCACACATTCTTCTATTGTGTGTGATTCCAAATTGATATCATGCTTCATCTGTGTGGCTTCTTACTTACTGTGTGCCTAATTGTTATATCTACTTGACATGACACTTGTATGACCATTGCCTTGTATTACATGTTTCATTGATGCTTTGATGATCAAATCTTTATATGATGATATATCTCATCATGTTTACATGTTTTACATTATGACATTTTCTACATAACCATGACATGCATGACTTTCTTTTGAGATGAGTGTTTCGTAGGTATTTTCCTCACATCAAAATAAGGGCATACAGTGGGCTTGTCTTAGAGATTAAGGGCTTGACAAACAAATAATTAAGATTTTGGGTTGAATTATGGGATTCAAATTGGGATGAAATTGAGGCATATTACGAGCATTTTATAGGATTATGAGGAACGGTTGACAGATTCTATGACATGATGAGACATTATTTGGGTCAAATTGTGCAGATTGAGTAGATTGGCATACAAATTATGGCATTCTAAATCACTTAGAGGTAGACATGGATCATATTTGTGGGCATGAATGTTGCTTCTACAAACACTTTTCTATTTCTATGATGAGGATCGATGGTTTTATGTAAGCACTTTCGATCTAAAATCCGTCTGAAACAGTTGACTCAATTTTAATTTACATACAAACATGTTTTGAGATTTAAGCTTTACATATGAATCTGTTTCATCATTCCACAAAAAAGAGTTATGAAGATATTTTGAGTAATGTAATGGAGTTTCTACATCGCTCAACTAGCAATTCTCCGTCTCCAATCGGTGTTGAGACATTTATACTTCTCAACCCATGATTTTAGCAGTGGCATCTCCTTGGGGCATAATAAACACATCCCTATCTAGACCCCATCCATTCAAAACGGAATGCTCAACTCGGTCATACAAGCCCAGACAAATAAGACAATCTGATCCTTTACCACCGTCTTGTCTCCCCACTCTGGTCTGGCTAATCCCCCATAGACTAGCTCAGCCCAAATGGAATCTCCCCCCCTTAGCTTTCCCATCCGATATAGGGGATAGGGATCGACGCAGGGCCCTCTATCACGGCAGAAGTCGCGGGTTCGAACCCTATTTTCCACAATCTCGATCATGGCAAGTAGATGGAAGAGGAAACAGTTTGGACAAGATTCAGATGCCAATCTAGCGAGGCATTGGCCGATCAAGCAAGGCCCGACGACAGCCATCATCATCATCCCAGCAAATGCTCGCAGATATATATGCAGTGAAGCGACAGTACAGACCCATATCGTATCTATATAATGGGAGCAAGAGATCCTCGAACCCTCCTCTCCGACTGCTAGCCCTATATAGATAGATGGGTTGAGGGCCAACCAGGATTCCCAAGGATAGGAGGAGATTCCCAATCACCCCAACCCACTCTCCCCATATATATGTAGCAACGTATATATAATAGAGAGCCCTATGCCTATATATCTGTTTTGGGTCATACAGATATATAGGGCCCTAGCCCCTCTATCCGGTGTTGTTTGTCGTCGTTTATTCCTCTCTCAAGTGATCACTAGAGCAGATCACAATGAAGGACCCGATTGGATTGATGGGGATCGGGCATGAAGGACCCAATTGGATTGATGGGGTAGCACCTATCAATCTATCAATCAAGGGTCGCCTCTATCTCATCTATATAGCCACACTCGCCTACCCAGTATTCTATCTGGGCTATATAGGCCAATGGCCATATCTATATTGGGGTCTAGAGAGATTTATCAGTGGTTGGCTACATCTCTATCTAGATGGATAGAGTTAGGTCTAGTTGGATATCTCTCCGCTCCAAATAGATAAGATGAGATAAGATATATATAGGGAGTGGTGGAGGCCAAAAAAACTCTATATATTGGGGTGGGCAAGGAAGGTTGGCACTCACTAGACGAGTTTCACAGGTAGAGATACAGGATGGTGCTCGCAGATTCTATACGTGATACGAAGCCCTAGTGGCCCCAACAAGGAGGAACCCCTATCTATATACTCCAATCGTGCCGACTAGACTATCGACTCTCCACCCGACTATAGCCTATAAGGGCCCCCGCCCCTATATAGAGATATAGGGGAGGGCTCGACCAATAGAGTTGGGGAGTAGGGGAGAGGATTCTAACATATATAGAGAGGGGGCGGGCCTAGATAGAACTATAGAGGGAGGCAACCCCCCTACGAAGGGACAATATAGATATAGTTATGTATATATATATAGGGGCGACGGACTACTCTCTATGGTATAGCTACCCTATCCCCTATCCTATATATTAAGAGCCCTATATCTCTGTGGGCGGTGGCCACTATCTATATAGAACATACACTTGATCGACAGATCGAGGAGGAACTACTCTATATAGATAGCCACCCACCTTATAGCCCGCCCTTATATGCCGACAGCCCTATCTCCCTGTATATCTATCCACGATATATAGTTGAGTTTAGATATTAAATCTCCCATATCCCATATAGTTTAGTTTAGTTTAGTTTATATAGAGGGGAGAGGAAGGAGGTGGGAGTGCCCACCCCCCATCCATATAGATTTGAGTTGCGGTTGCGGTGGCAATCACGGTCGCAGGTGAACAACTATATTCATTCATAGATCATTGGTGGGGCGACAAGAACAATCATAGGAGGTGGACTGATTGCTGCCATTACCAATTAATAATTGTCGAGGTGGCATGAAAAAGCGGATTCCCGGAACCAAAGGCTTCCTTCATACGGTAATCTTTATCGTTAAGTGAAGTAGAACCTCTTACTCTCATTCCCAGCGACCTTGGGAGATAGTCACAGCTATATATATAGAGCAATATGGGAGAATAGAAACGGTGTCTCAATTCAACCCTTTATGGTTCAGAAACGAATTCAACTCATTCCTCGTTTCACGCCAAGCGCCTATAGTCTATAATATCGTTGGTCGTTGGCCCATATAGATATAGGTCCCACCTATTGTCATACCCTTTACCCCATATGTCCAACTAACCAACTTCAAAGAAATTTAATTTTAAGAGTGGACCTAAATCTTTGTGTATTGACTCCCAATCGAGTTGTTGGGATTCAAAAGTTCAAGAAATAATCCTATCTACAAACAACAGTCAAATTTGTGTATTACCCAACCATATTGCGATTGTAAAAGCTTTAGATATAGGAGTTATGAAAATACGTCTCAATGCGCAATGGTTGCTATGGCTTTAATAGGCAATTTTGCCAAGATAGACAATAATGAAATCACATTATTGGTAAATAACGCAGAAAGAGGTATGGATATCGATCCTCGAGAGGCTCCAAAAAAGTTATAGATTAGCTAAAGCAGATGTTGCACACGCTGAAGGCAATAGACAAGCAATCAACACTGATGTAGCTCTCAAAAGGGCTAGAACACGACTAAAGGTTGTCTCTATCTCTAGTCAGCACCCTCTACTCTACAAACTTATAGGCACAAACCAACCTTTAAGATCAGAAGAACATTCGACCTACCAGTTGTTCGCTCTTCCAATCTATTGGTCGATTGTTCTTTGTAGTTGAGGGCCCCTTCTCTATAGTGTAGTTGTGGCCCCTAATAATATTAGTAAGCCCTAGAGAGAGCCCTGGAGAGATTAGTTAGTCCTCCACTCTCCAACCAATATGAGAGAATCTATCTATCTAGGGAAGGGCTCCCTCGATGTCTTGCCTCCACTCTATTCTATAGCTGGAGGAGGGCTATCTATTTAAGAAGAGGATGACGAGTCCACTATAGCCTTATCTGTCTAACCATCTAGAGTCAAGTTCTCAACCAGTTCTTCCTGCCTAAGAACCCCCAACTGTATACATTTATTTTTTGGCAACCCCAACCCCATCCCCATCGATAGAGATCATATCAAATCTGGGCAATTGGCCTATATAGATATATGGGGAGAGCCCCTCTATCTATATGATGACTAGGAGAGCAGCTCTCTATCTATATATGGGTTCTCTCGACAGCTGGGATCAAAGCCCTCTATGTAGATATGGCAAAACAAAACTGTTGGGAGAGCACCTTGCTCTCCCCTACCCCTCCCCTTCTATATATATGGATATGGATATGAAGTTCTCTTGACCACTGGGATCGAAGCCCTCTATATATATATATATATATATATATGGCAACTAGAGTATATTGCCCCTATCTAATTGGGTTCTCTCGGTAGTTGGGAGAGCACCTCCCTCTCCCCTACCCCTATATATATATATATGGATATGGATATGACGTTCTCTCGGCCGCTGGGATCCAAGCCCTCTATATATATATATATGGCAACTAGCGTATATTACCCCTATCGGATTAATAATCTAGAACTCTCTATGGGGTGGGGGGGTGGCAGTGGGGTTTCACTACGCTCACCCTATATATCTATCAAGAGGAGGGGAAGGAGGGTAGGCCCCATATGCCCTACACCTTATCCCTATCCCTATATATTAAAGGGGGAGGCCAAAAAAATAGATATTTGGGGGAGGGGGGAAGCCAAAAAAAACTCTACATTGACGGCTATATCTAGTTGGCACCCTATTTATATAGCAACGAGAGAGGGCCTATTTATATCCATGGCCTTGACCCCCTTCCCCCGAGTTGTGCCCTACGATTACTTCGCCCTCATGCACTCGATGAACTCGAGACAAGCTTGGGTGGGTGGGGTGGCCAAGCTCACTAACCCCAGTGGGCCTAACCCCAACTGGTTCAGCGTCACTAATCCCAGTTGGCACATAACTCTATCTATAAAGTCGAGAAGGGAGAGGGACTCGACCGATAGGGCTATATAGATGTGGGAGTGAGGGTGGACTATGGCTATATTGAGTCAAGTCGGGTCGGGCCAAGCCCCTTATCTATATCTATTTAAGGGAAAGGTAAGGGGTTAACAAAGAAGCTTTAGGGGACTATATAGATATTTGGGGGACTATACAGACATAGCATACCCTCAACCTTCAGGGGATTCTAGGCCCTATATATCGAAATCTGGCCCTATATATCTATCAAGGGCGGTCCCTCTAAAAATTTGTTAGCCATGTTTGAGGGGGAATCCATTGTTGATTATTGACGACATGGTAGAATACAAGAATCTATCGAGAAGGCCCAACAGACACTAGTTGACCATGTGGCAGATGTCAGCATTTTGAATCCGTTTATCTCCATCTAGCCGCTAATCCTATCGTCAATGTTATTCTATAAAAATTCTATATAAGAATTATATGCCGAGTGCAATGAGACTCGACAGTTTGATTTAGGATTTACATTCATGGACGTTGATAAGATGCTTTCATTGCTTTCATAACACCTCAAGATGGCATAGCCTTGAACGACAAGGTTTAAAAAATTAAGGACTTATGGTAGATACCTAGGCACCCAGAGACGAAGAAGGGCATGTTAAGCGACGAAATGTTTCGGGGAGTGGAAATTAAGCATAGATCCTGAGATTCCCGAATAGTTTAACCTTGTTGATTGTTGTTGAATCCATGGGCAAACAAGGGACAACCTAACAAACTAAAACATCTTAATATCCAGAGGAAGAGAAAGCAAAAGTGATTCTCGTAGTAGCGGCGGGCGAAATGGGATCAGCCTAAACCGTTAAAATGGGGTTGTGGGAGAGCAATCTAAGTGTTCTACTGCACCCTAGATGGTGAGAGTCCAGTAGTCGGAAGTATCATTGAACAATGACATCTTATGCTCTGACCCGAGTAGCATGGGGCACATGGAATCCCTTGTGAATCAACAAGGACCACCTTGCAAGGCTAAATACTCTTGGGTGACCAATAGCGTAGTAGCACCATGAGGGAAAGGTGAAAAGAACCCCCAACGGGAATTGAAATAGAATATGAAACCATAAGCTCCCAAGCAGTGGTAGGAGAACCGCAAGTCTCTCTCCTAATGGAGGAGAATTGGGTCTCTAACCGCGTGCTTGTTGAAGAATGAGACGGCAACTTATAGGCAGTGGCTTGGTTAAGGGAACCCACTGAAGTCATGGCAAGGGTGAGTCTTCATAGGACAATTCAAATGTTACTGTTTATGGACCCAAACTTGGGTGATCTATCCACAACTAAGATGAAGCTTGGGTGAAACTAAGGAGAGGTCCAAACCAACTGATGTTGAAAAATCAACGAATCAGTTGTGGTCAGGGGTGAAATGCCACTTGAACCCAGAGCTACTTGGTTCTCTCCAAAATGCATTGAGGCACAACATTGACTAGATCATCTAGGGGTAAAGCATTGTTTCTATGCAGGTTGAGTGAGCGGTATCAAATGGAGGCAAACTCTGAATACGAGATAGGATCCCTTAAACTAAACGGATAAGGGTCAGCCAATGAGACGATGGGGGATAAGCATCATCGTTGAGAGGGAAACATCCCAAATCACCAGCTAAGACCCCTAAATGACCGCACAATGATGGAGGTACGAGCACAAAGACAGCCAAGAGGTTATCCTAGAAACAACAATCCTTAAAAGAGTGCATTATAGCTTACTGCTCAAGCGCTCTTGCACAAAAGATGATCGAGACTAAGCAATCTACCAAAGCTGTGAGATGTCAAAATACATCAGTAGGGGAGAGTTCCGCCTTAGAGGTAAGCAACCGCGCAAGCAGCTGTGGACGAAGCGAAAGCAAGAATGTCAGTTTAAGTACCACAAACATTGGTGAAAATCCAATTCCCCGAAAACCTAAGGATTCCTCCCCAAGGTTTGTCCATAAAGGGTAAATCAGGGCCTAAGATCAAGCTGAAAGCCGTGGTCGATGGACACCAGGGTAATATTCCTAAACTACCCCGTGTTAGTCTCGAGGGATGGAGTAGGCAAGGTTAGCCAAAAGACACTTATCGATTCAAAGTCACAAATTTACCCCTTTTGGGGGTAAGAACAGGTACATAAAATGCCCCTAGCCAATCTCTGAATACCATCTTTAGAGATTAGAGATTACATATAAATAGCTAAAGGGAGTTGTATTACTTATATATATAAAGTAGAGTGACGGTCTCTTCCCAAATAGATATATAGGCTATCAATCAAAGCGCCTAGAAATCTATAGGGCAAGTGACGGTGGGTTGAAGAAAAAAATTGGGTCGTTGGCTCTCTGTCGAGTGCCTAGTTGGAGATATATAGGGCGATTGGCCATATCTTAGTCTGGGCCAGTTCTATGTATAGGGTGCCTAGTTGGGTAGGGAATTTTATAGATATAGGTGGCACTTTATACATTGAGAGTATAGATATGGCAAGATAGATAGAGGTTAGGTTGGCCGTATATCATATCCAAAGGAGGAGGGGGAAAGGGAGCATAGCAAACCCCTTGTCGTATATGCTCACCTTCTGTAGCTAAAACATAAGACATGGAGATATAGATTCACTTCTAGATAGCATTCGATATGGATGGTACACTTCGTGATAGCACTCGAGTGGTATGTCTCAGGGTCTCCTAAAACAAGAAGTTATGATAAGTGGCCCTAGTCCAAGGAGAGAGACAACATTACAAGCCATTGCTAAAAGTGGTGTATGATTGAATTATATACATGACGTAACTCCTATGCCACGATGTAAGCCTCACAGGGGGGTCGAGAGGGTCGGTTAGGAGATGGATGGCCATGAACTCTAATCTATATGGGCTAATGGCCCAAACCAAACTCCCTATAGTTCAATATGTACAAGGCTGATTGCCTATATCTAGATGGGGAAGTCAAGGGGTGCTAGGCACCAGCCCAGTTCATTCAACCAATAGTTCTCAATTTCGAATGAGATTCATTATCCCACCCTACTCTATGGTATAGATGTTGCTCAACTGGTCAAGAGATATATAGATATAGACCTACATTGGCTAAAAGACCATATATGTCTATGGGCAGCCCTATACCCCCTTGTGGGCGGGGGGCGGGGCGGGGCGGCGAGCTGCAACCCAGCTCACTCGCCTCCACCCACCACTTCCACGAATTTGATTGAGCAACGAAAGGTCACGTTGGTGACAAATGTGAAGAATGAGGCCAAGAGAGTTAATGAATGATTGCAAATGGTGAGAACAAGTGTCCAGAAGACGACTAGCAGTTAGGGACGCATCTGATGACTGTTGAAGCTTGTTTTAAACCCTCCTCAAACAGTGCACATGTGTCAACTCTCTCTAGTCCAGTTTCAAGCGCTCAAAAGATGCATAATCATGAAGGTAGTTTCAAGAACACAGTTGACGACCCCTAACACCAGTTTTGGAGAGTTTGTTGCTTCAGATGGACACTTGACCAAGAAAACCTTTCAAACCTCTGTTCTCCACTTTATTCTTCTACAATGTAACTGGTTTTCATGCCTTGACATGTGGCATTGTGACCCTTGAGCTCCACTCTTTCTGTCTCTCCTCACACTTTCTATAAATGCAAGCCATTTTGGCTCTTGTA
Source organism: Torreya grandis (assembly GCA_037957365.1). Taxonomy (NCBI): domain Eukaryota; kingdom Viridiplantae; phylum Streptophyta; class Pinopsida; order Cupressales; family Taxaceae; genus Torreya; species Torreya grandis. Next base: position 884,758 of record JARHVA010003800.1, on the reverse strand, counting down.
TTCGAATTCCACCCCTGGTATGGAGAAGCCCTGTTGGTTTGATATTGTACTTTGCCTTTGAAATAAGATATGCAATCTAGTTTTGAGTTCACAAACTATCTTGTCTAAGTATGTGAAGTGATGTATAGTGAAAGTCAAGTGATCGATATCTATCCTTGCTTTCTCTCAAACCATCCATGTTTGATGCAAGTTATTTTCACTCTAACAGGTCACATGAAGTGTTGTCAAGTGCATTGGTCTATCTTCAAGTGTTAAGAATAGCCTTAGTGTCTGCAAATGACCTCTAGTTCACTAACCTTGAGCATTTCCATGCATATCACCTCCATGTTTGAAATACTAATGTTAGAGCAATTCAAGATTTGAAGGCTAGTGTTGTGAGTCATGTCTCTTAGTGCGATTGCATAGTGGTCTAGTGATCTTTATGGTGTATCACCTCTTTAGAGTAGTTTACTTCCATGTCTACTTCTATCCCTTTTCACACAAGCAAATAGTTAGTGTAAGTGATAAGCATTCAAAAATCAATCTAGGGAGCTAGCCCTTAAACCTAGAGGTCTAGCTCTACTATAAGCAACCCACAGGCCTAGAGATATTCCAATGTTGCCCAAATCTTAGAATAGGCTTGAACAACCTCCTCTAGGGTGCAAGATTTGATGACAACAGTTCTAGCACGCCCGGTGGGCCTATTGTCTAAAAGACATCTTGTCAAGGTGAATGCTAGTCTTGACAACATCACAGCTACATATGGTGTTCTACTTAGCATTTGATGACTCCATTCAAGGTAACATCTGGTTGTAGACCATTGTTTTATTAGTTCTTGTGTTCATACTTCAAGGTCCTTACTAGGTCAACTTCTAGTAGAGATGCCAATCCCATAAACCCACTCCTTCAACCTGAAGTTCAACATCCTCAACCTATCTTGACCTTTGAAGAACAAGAAGACTTTGCAAGCCAAGAAGATAAATAAAGTGAAGAACTTGAGGAGAACATGGCTAGGCAACATGCCTTCCCAACCTTTAACACTGAAAATCCCATCCACCTCAATGCGTATGATGATATACCCCCTAATGCTACCAAAAGTGTTCCCACATTCAATGGTGAAGGTCATGTCACCCCCAGTGAGCATATTAGGGATATCTCAAACTTCTGTAGTTTTCACGTCACTAAAGTCAACATTGCCAAACATTGCTATTAGACTCATTGCCATGTCCCTTAGAGGGAAAGCACTTGACTGGTATAGGACATTGTCCAAACGGTGTATCACAACTTGGGATGATTTTAGAGAGCTGTTGACATCAAGGTTTGAAGACGAGTGATCACACATCACTCATTCATCAGCTCAATGTGATTCAAAGAGCCCTTAAAGAGACAATGCATGATTTTAATGAGAGATTCCAAAGGACTTGGCATAGCTTGCCTCCTCCCATGAGACCACCTACAAGTTTTGTATTTCCTACATATCTAAGGGCTATTGGTACTGACATAGCCATCATGCTGCAGTCCATGGGTGGTTACACCTTACTTGAAGCATATGACCTTGCCATTAGAGCTGAGAATGGCCTAACACAAGCTGCAAAGTTGCCTCCAAAAGTCTCCATGCCTCTGTTGCCTAATATATCTGTTGATACTCCAAGTGTTGCTCAAGTGCAAATACTAAGTCTAGAGCTGCCTCTAAGAATGCAGAAGATACTATTGATAAAGATGCAAGGATTAAGGCCTTAGAAGCTGAGCTTAGGCAAGTGCATCTGCAATATGGAGTTAATCAAAACCCCTAACCCTATCCTCAACAAAGAAATAGGTTCCCACCTCAACAATATGGTCAAGGTAGAGGTCAAGAACAGCTTAACTTCTATAGGCTGGCCAATGCATACAATCCAACTTCCACCTCCAACACAAGAGCAACGGTACTGGTGCATAGCAACTTGGTGCAAGGAGAGGAATGGCAGCAAGGACAATTCATGGATGCCAATGAAGGTGGGGAGCAAGCTCTGGTTGCTCAAGGAGGAGTTACTTCTCAACTATCAACAGAAGATGAAGTTCTCATGCAAGCAAATGAAGGGTGGCAGCCTCAATGAGTGAACTTTGCAAATTTTCTAGTAAAAGACACATGTTTTCAATTAGAATTCTTCAGTTGCAGAAAATACTAGAGCAAATTTTCTAGTAAAAGGCCTTGGGAGATGCCCATGGTGTTCATACAAGTTCAAGTAGCCCTCCTACAAGGCAGCAAGGTGTGAGTCCAAGTATGACAGTCCCTACAACTTTTGCACCTTCTTCAAATCAAAATGTTGGAAGGGTTACTGAAAGTGCTCCAATGTCTCAAGATCCAAACACTTATTTGCCTTCAAAGACTCAAGAAAAGGTGAGTACTCCTACTTTGAATATTGTGAATGCTTTTAAGAGTGCTACAGCATCTATGTCTCTTTGGGAAATGCTTCACTTGCCTCGTCAAAAAGAGCTCCTTCAAGAGCAGTTGTCTCAAATTCATGTTAGCCCTCAACCATTAAGCCATGGTAATGTTGCCCTCACCAATGCTCCTGACCACATTGTGGAACCCTCTTCCAAATCTGAAAAGCCTCCACCCTTCTATCTCACTCTCATTGTTGGAGATAAGTTTGTTCGCAACTGCATAGTAGATAGTGGGGCTAGTACTTCAGTGATACCCAAGGTTGTAGCTGATAAATTCAGCCTAAAATATGAACCATACAGTAAGGGAGTGCTTCAACTTGATGGAACACCAGCTAAGTCAGTGGGTCTTGTCAAGGGTTTGAGAGTTTTCCTTCATGATTGTCCTAGATTCCCCATCCTTCAAGACATTGTGGTTGTTGACTTGCCTGCTCACTTTTGCTGTCTACCTCTCAAAGGATTTCACAGCCAAGATAAGAGGCTACCTCTCAGTTGATTGGTCCTTCTTGGCCTTCAGGACAAGGTATGGAGCAAAGGTAACCATTAGAACTCAACCACTAGCTAAGTTTCATATTGGGCCCTATGTAGAAGCAAAGCTCCAATCCGAGTTGTGCCATCAATGATCATGAAGAGTTTGTTGTGGATGATGAAGCATCTTCTAAGCTTGAAGGCATATTTGATCTGTTCCTAGATGAGTATGGTGCAGATGCCTCTGAATATGATTCATACACTTTGAGCAAACTGATCTTGGCACATACATCATCCATGAGGGAGCATATGAGAAACTTGAGGTAAGCATTGAACATTCTTTTCCACAAACTAATGGAGGCAATTACATTATTCATATGTATGATAATTATAGTTTGCAAAGCATGATAGATCAATATGATGAAGAAAACAATGCCATTCTACCTGCATGAGATGGAGAAGTCTATGAGCATGAAGAAGAGGATGACATATGGCAAAGGTTCTATGCCATAAGTCAAGAATTTGAACAATTAAGTCTACTTCTCCTCCTAAGAAGTGTGAACCTGATAATGAGTATGTTGATAAGCCTAACATACAAGTTGTTGAGTGTCTTATCAAGCATGAAGGAGAATGTCTTGTTAAGAATGAAGATGAGCATCAAGCTAGTGTCCAAGAAGCTATAGTCATGAAAGGACCTAATGAATCCAAAACAAAAGATTTTGTCATTGAGAAGCAGCCAACACCTCAACCTAAGGTTGAGTCACTTTCATATGTGTTGAAACAGAAGGAAGACAAGCTTGATGATCTCATACATCAAGAACATCAGGTCCAAGATAAAAGTGAAGTTGAAACAACTGTGAGGACTCCCTAGTTGCAGTTTGGGAAGTATCAATCAGACATTGCAGAGGTCAAGCAAGTTGCAGGCCCAAACAAGATTCTTGGAGGGCAAGGAGTGTCCTTGAAAGTTCCAAGTAGCACACTTGCAGACAGAAGAAGAGCTAAGGATGGTAAGTCTTTTGATCATCCACATAAGCAAGTGTTTGTTGACAAGCATGCTTCACATGATAGATTGCTTTCATGGAGCAACAAGGATGAAAGAGGTACTATCTTTGATCCTGGTTCAGGAATGATGAATTGTCCTTCACCTCAAGTGTTTGAGGTCTTGTATATACTAGGATAGGTGTGTCTTTGTTTATGTTGTGTGTTGTCTTATGTGTGTTTGTTTCATGTTATTTGGTGTGGTTTCAGAGACAATCCAGTGTCTAATCAGTGCATAGATGACTCCATAGCCCAATGGATAGAAGTAGGCTACTGGTCTTTGTCATCGCTAACTTCACCCCTAGAAAATCACCAAGAATGTTGACTAATTTGACCACAAGTCAAATTAGGTCAACCCCCTATAGTTGAAAACTTGATATAGGAGTCTACTAGGGGGTAAAATATGTGCCCTGGTCCACATGAGGTCATTTAATGTGTCTTTAGCCTTGATCATATTCATTTGTAGTCCTTAGTGTCATTTTATGTCATATAAGGTCATTTTGAGTCATTTATGGGACTAGTGCGATTTTCGTAGAGGGACAAGTGTTCCAAAGTGTATTTCAACGTCCCCCATGTCAAAATATGTCAGAGGAGCTATTTTAGAACTGACAAAATGCAGGTGCAACGTCAAAACAAGAAGATCGATGGCAATTTAGGCAATTTTCATTGTTATACGACCTATGCAGCATATTTGGCACATGGGAGAACTTCAAGAGTGTGTCTTGAACTCCCCTCAGTTCACTTCCACGCTTGATCAGCTTTGACAAGCTCAAAAATGACATAAAACCATTCTATCTCTCCATCCCTCTCCTAGACAAGCAGAAATGGTCAACCGATCTTTGCATGGTACGAACAGGGGGAGGTGAGTTGGAGCTAGTGCACCTAGTGGGTGGTAGTACTCTTTGTCTACTTCAAATCCATGGAAATTGACTTTGGAGAGTGCGACTACCTTTCTCAAAGTAACTCAACCTAGTTGCACGTGTGGAAGTCAAAGAATTGGCATGAAATATCTCAGTTTGCTAGGACTCTACTGAGGTCTGCAAATAGTTGTTTTCATCAGTTGCAGAGGTTTCTTCTTCATGTGTTGGTTTTGAAATCAAAGGTGATTTTTTTCTCACCTCTCAAAACAAGATGTGGTCAATGTCCTTCTGAAGGTGTGGTCTAAGGAATGTTCTACATGAAGTTCAAGGTCTAACATACACACACAGTCAGCTTTCATACAACTATCACCTACAGTCAAGCCAGCTTGAGCATTGAGCAGTCATATTCATGACACAAGGAGGTCTTCAAGATGGTGAGAAGGATTTTGAGATGGAACCAATGAGTTTGAGCCTTTCAAAAGGTTAGAAATTGGTTTGGAGAACCAATCTAACACACTGTCAGACAGTCCACAATGACACCTACAGGTGGCTTCCATAGAGGTCTGAGAGATTTGGAATAGAGGTGTTCGCTCTCATTTGAGACCTTCAATGAGGTCTAGGAGCATTGAGAGTGTCATTGTGACAGTAGTAAGGTCATAAGATAACAAACAAAAAAAAAGGCCTTGCTCACAGGTTGAGAAGGTTGCAAAAGAGACATATTACCTTAATCTCTCCGAATCAGGGTTTTGTATATATCCAATGCCATCTTATAGTAGTGTGTCTGGAGGAGTGGACAGATCTAATTGTTTTCATCATGTAGCCCAGACATAGGGGCAATGCCTAGACATAGAAAGTTGATTGATTGGTCATGAGAAGGTAATGTAGACAGGTTTCAACTTCAAGCAAATTTTCACTGTAGACTGTCAGTGATTTACAGTGCTTTTGAAAACCTGGTGGTCCTACAATATAACAATGACACATGAAAGCATAGCCTTCAAGACAAGTGACTCCATTGGAATGAAAATGAAACTATGATCTCAATGGCAGTCAGAGAAGTGATCTTCAGGTTTTGACACAGGTGAGCACCTACAAGGGCCCCATTTGTTCTCAAGATGGCACCTACAGCCTGACTGTACATTCACAGTACATTGGGAGTAAGTTGTTGAGTGTAAGCACAGGTCTCTAGACAAGAATGAGCCCAAACAAATGTGAGGTGATCTTGATACCTTCAAGAACGACCTAAGGCATGTAACACAAGGCTAAAACATGCCCCTTCACCTACAAGAAACTTCAATCTTAACTGAGATAAGCACCTACAATCACCTACAGTCAGACCAATTCATGCAAATGGAGAGAGGTGGATTGAGAAGGTTGGCAAAGGTTGATGATGAATTGATCATGCTAGGATCACCTTCAAAGTGTTTCCATAGACCATACCACATGGTCCTCAGATCAAATGGGTAGAGCAAGACCAATTTTCAGATCTCAACCTACAGGGAGTTCTAGACCCTGCACAGTCGCTAGCTTTGAGAAGTTTGTCTTGAAGTTTTGGAGTGTTAAGGGGTCTATGAGTATAATCTAACTATGAAACTTGGTGCAAAGGATCCTCATGACCCAATATAGCCTCCCATATCTTCAAGTTGGCAAGACAAACAAGGGAGATGCCCTCTATTTTGTCTCAGATAGAGGGCACTCCCAGACAGACCACCCTGTAGGTTTGGTGAGTAAAAAGTAAGGGGATGAGATGTAGAGTTTTGGGATGCTTCAAAATGTTTTGGAATGATTGTTTGAGCATGAACAAACATAGAAGAGACCCTACAGACCTGAGAAACCACTCAGAGGTGGTCATGGGCAATCAAAGCACAATCAGGCCTATTAGGCCTAGAGCTATACCTAAGCTTTCAAGGGTCTAGTTTCACTTCCAAGACAACAAAACCATGCTAAACCATGTGGAGGCCTTAAGGGGAGAACATAAGACTGTTTGGAGCCATTGGTTTACAAAGGAACTGCTCAGAGGGGTCATTTTTGGCTAAAACTCACTTCAGGGTGTCTAGAATGCAGTCCAAAGCTCAATAGGCCAACTTGTTTTGCTCACACCTGTACGGAATGATTGCATAGTGCCCCAAGGACCTAGGCATGGTTGAAGGAGGTCCCTAACTTGTTCTTAGTGAAATTTGTTTGGGGTTTGAACGTCTAAGTTTTATGAACTATCACTAAGAACCAAAAACCACTAAAAACCCTCCTAAAACCCTATCTTTGACCCAATGGAGAAGAAACTGATGGAGATGCACTCAAAGGGGATGGTTTGGCCTGAAAATTATCCTAGACTTGTTTCAAACTCTCCCATGTTCCTTCCCATCTAGTTGATTTGTACCCTACTTGTACGGGCAAGCTTGAAACAGGGTTATTTGCAAAGATTTGTCTTGTTTTGCAGGTGCAGAGAGTTGACGAATGAGAGCTATTGGAAGGGGTCAATTGTGACCTATTCTAACTCCCTAATGTCCATTTTTCATAATAGATAGGCACAGAAACAAATTTATTGACTCATTCATCTCAGGCAATCTTTGGCTGAGATTGAAGATAAAGAGTGACTGCCTAGTAAGAGGATGAGAAGTTTGTTTTTGGACCTTTTTAAGGTCTAACTCATGGAGTGGAAGGCAAAGAGACTATACAGGTGTCCTAACACCTCTTCCACGAAGTTGATTGAGCAACGGAAGGTCACCTTGGTGACAAACGTGAAGAATGAGGCCAAGAGAGCTAATGAATGACTGTAGATGGTGAGAACAAGTGTCCAGATGACGGCTACCAGTTAGGGACGCATCTAATGACTGTTGAAACTTATTTTTAACCCTCCTCAAACAGTGCACATGTGTCAACTCTCCCTAGTCCAGTTTCAAGCACTCAAAAGATGCATAATCATGAAGGGAATTTCAAGAACGCAGTTGAAGACCCCTAACGCCAGTTTTGGAGAGTTTGTTGCTTCAGATGGATGCTTGTCCAAGAAAACCTTTCAGACCTCTGTTCTCCACTTCATTCTTCTGCAATGTAACTGGTTTTCATGCTTTGACATGTGGCATTGTGACCCTTGAGCTCCACTCTTTCTGTCTCTCCTCACACTTTCTATAAATGCAAGCCATTTTGGCTCTTGTATTCGAATTCCATACCTGTTATGGCGAAGCCCTGCTAGTTTGATATTGTACTTTGACTTTGAAATAAGATATGCAATCTAGTTTTGAGTTCACAAACTATCTTGTCTAAGTATGTGAAGTGATGTATAGTGAAAGTCAAGTGATCGATATCTATCCTTGCTTTCTCTCAATCCTTCCATGTTTGATGCAAGTTATTTTCACTCTAACAGATCACATGAAGTGTTGTCAAGTGCATTGGTCTATCTTCAAGTGTTAAGAATAGCCTTAGTGTCTGCAAATGGCCTCTGGTTCACTAACCTTGAGCATTTCCATGCATAACACCTCCATGTTTGAAATACTAATGTTAGAGCAATTCAAGATTTTAAGGCTAGTGTTGTGAGTCATGTCTCTTAGTGCAATTGCATAATGCTCTAGTAGAGATCTTTCTAGTGTATCACCTCTTTAGAGTAGTTTACTTCCATGTCTACTTCTATCCCTTTTCACACAAGCAAACAATTAGTGTAGGCGATAAGCATTCAAAGATCAATCTAGGGAGCTAGCCCTTAAACGTAGAAGTCTAGCTCTACTATAAGCAACCCACAAGCCTAGAGATATTCCAATGTTGCCCAAATCTTAGAATAGGCTTGAACAACCTCCTCTAGGGTGCAAGATTTGGTGACAACACGGCCTTCCCATTGTCCTTGCCATTTTAGCACGTGTGGCCCAACCCATAAGGGCCAAATCGAATGGGAAGTGATGTTTCTAGTGGCGAACAAGTGAGTAATGCAAAAAATTTGCCCTTGCGAAGGGAACAACAGCTAGGAACGATTGCTAATACCCTATAGAGTTAGTACCTCATAGAGGTAGGTTGAGGAGCAAAGGGAGGAATCCGCCCAAGGAGGGGCTCACATCTGATTAAGCTAATTGGTGAGGCAATGGCTTACCAAGGCATTGATAAGTAGTTGGTCTAAGAGGATGATCAACTACACTGGGATTGAGACATGACCCAAACTCCTACGGGAGGCAACAGTGAGGGATTTTCCACAATGGGCGAAACCTTGATGGAGCAATGTCGCATGAAGGAAGAACGCTCACAAGTTGAAAACTTCTTTTCTCAAAGAAGGAATGACAGTCTCTGAGGAATAAGCATCGACTAACTCTGTGCCAATAGCGACAGTAAAACAAAGGATGTAGGCCAGGGCCCAGGGCCTTTATGATTTGATTGATAGCTAGAGCGGTCCTAAAGAGCGCATGCATATGATCGTGAGGTTGAGTCCGTCTTATAAGAGCGAAGCAGATGGTGAGGTTGACAACAAAGGCCGAGCATTGAAGGATGCATGATTGATTGAAATGCATGGGGTGATTAAAGTGCATGCGAGTACCTAGAAGCAGAAGGGTGAAGGACTCTTTGTTTCACAAAGTGAAGAGCGGATGAGGAACTATTGTACTATACTAGAGTTGTTGGTGTGAATAGAACGAATGACCTCTAGTATTCCTCGAATGCGGAAGCGGAGATGATACAATTCCTTCGTCCCACTGAACACTAATGGTGACCCATTGAATGGACTGAACCCAGTACTACGCTCACTACTCCATCACATCACAGTGACCACAAACTATCAAAACTATATGAGTTGGGATCTAAGTTAAGTAATGAGACTTGGCCACCACATCTGACGACAACCAAAAACCTCAAGAAACCAGTGCCACTCCCCGACTCACCAGTTCAACTCATTCAACCTTGACCCACTTTAAGCTATCGAACCACCCAAGGGCCCAACCTTTGTTCGGCCTTGGGTGGTTGGGCACTCTAGCGTAACATAATAGATGGGATTAGCAAGAAGAGAATGTAGGGTGATGACTATAGACTATAGAATGCCAGACCGGGGTGAATACTCTATTTCTCCAGGCCCCTTATATATTGTTTTTTTGGCCTTGCCCCCTCCCTATATATCTTATCTATTTGGGGCGGGGGGGCCTTGATATATGGATATAGTTTGATTGGGTTTCGGTACCAGTTACTGATGGAACAGGTGGAGGAAAGGAGGGAGGAGCCGCACACCCTGGCTCAACATATACGCTATCTCCTCTCCTAAGTTATATACTCGGCTCGCTCAAATAACTATCTATAATAGAGAATGGGAGAATAGTGTTGCGGTCGGGTTTTGCAATAATGGAAAGAAGATAGTTATACAGATAAACAAAGATGTTTGTTATCTATCAAACAAACTAAAACATGTCTATATGATGTATAGATTCTTGAGTCACTCATTCCTACCTATATAGAGATGGGGGACTCAATTTACTCTACTCTTTACCTGACCCTTAACTTTACTAGTTGCCAGAAAGACTACTACACTTGTCCACTTGTTCTCTCCCAACAACAAAAGGGTCGCTCCCCTCTCTATTATATATACATGGCTCCCCCATAAATGTGTGTGTGTGTGAGAGAGAGAGTGTGTCGTAGTGAATAACATATCTATCTGGCCCATATATATAGAGGGGGGAGGGCCCCATCTAACTATATGGGGCACTCGGCCACCCCTCTCTATATATAGGCAAATGGGTGTCCAACTACTAGATATCCTATAGCTCTAAACTCTATATAGTTGAGGGCCTATCCATGCCCCTTTAATTGGCTCAATACCTATTATATATGGATATGGTGACACCCCATATATAGATTAGAGAGGGGCGCCCATATATACATATATATAAATGGGGTGCCATATCTCCATATCATATCATATCTATATAGAGTGGGAGGGGGAGAGGGATCCCAACGGCCATAGAGAGAGAGAGAGGGCCCATATATAGGGCAGCTCAGTCGTATCACATACATAATAGATGGCCCTATCCATACCATATATAGGGGCTCGAAATGGCCCTATCCATATACGAGGCTCGAGATGGATTTGGCCCCTTCTATCTATATGGGGGAGAGGATGATAGACTTTGGATCGATCTATCCTATATATCTATCCACAGTGCATAGTTTAGTTGGCACCCAATTATATTATTGCCAAATAGCCAAATAGTATTCGCTACGAGATACATATATGGGGTAGGGCCCTTACAATAATCACCCCTATATATGGATATGCCAATAGAATGACGACACTCAACCCCTTATATATATATATATATGGTACTCTCGTCATTGACAAAACGAAATCGGTGGGCACGCTTTCCTCACTGACTTGACCCGATAGGTGGGTACGTGACTCTCGACCCCTAGATCTATATATGGCCCAATCCCCTCTAAATAGAATAGATATATACGAGATTTGATTCTATAAGCGATTCTGAACAAATGAATGAATTCCGAACAAAAGGATTGGAACTCGTTGATGGGGAACAGGGCACCAATCCCTTATCTCGAATCAAACGACTACCACAATCTCCAATCAATCAACTAGAATAGAATAGTCCACGGATGGTGCTGTGAGGTTAGGCGAAGGGGCCAATCAAGCTTCTCATTCCGCCCGCTATATATAGTTAAAGCAATTGGGTCGAACAAACATCCCAGCAATCAACAGGAACGCAAACTGGGTCCTCAGTAGATCTACTAGAGTCTAGAGTAGGTCAGGCCGGCTAGCAAGGCCCCCAAGTATGAGCACGAACGATCCTAAATGCAATCTACAATCTACTATATACACGGTGGATCTACCAACTTTGAACTTCAGCATACATGCCCTTTAGCCTAGTCCTTTTGGGCACCACTAGTTCACTGAACCCGCCCACTACTAACTAACTAACTAGGGCAACCAATCCCAATCACTCATCGCTAGAATTGCTCTAGAATCCCACTCCCACTGTTGCTACTAGACTGCCCCCTCCTTCCTCATCCCACGCATGTCATGATCACAAATACTTGTCTGCCTTCAATCAAATGTTGTTACCACTTTGGGTTCTCCTCAATAGATAATCACCCCAAGTGGCAATCACCCCGCCTCTTCTGTACTTGGGCCCCCCTATGCCTATGATACAATAGGTTAGGGCGATCATCCAGGATGTCATAATGCAGAGGAGCCCAATGGATGTTGTGTCGAATGATAAGTCCATATCTATATACAGGGAATGTTGTGATGATCACCCCGCGAGTGGAGAAGAATGATGTCGTCTGGAGATCACCTTGACCAAATGTCATATAGAGAGCGGGGCAGCTAGATTTGATCCGTATAGAGGGAAGGTCAAAGTCATTTAACTATATGTGCTTGACTGCCCAGATAGAAACTCACCTATATTATATGTAATACAAATTCCTCTCCAAGTATAGACCGCCCTTAGTACTGGAGTCAAGGCCCCTCTCTATATATGGGGCAAATAGGGGCCCGACCGCCTACTCTCTAATGGGGGGATGGGTGGAGAGGGGGGGAGGAGGGGCGCACCTACACCTATAATAGATTTATAGGCACTACCTGATCAAACTCTCCTATAGCTTGCTTGACTATCTAGCTTGGAGGCTTTAATACTCGTGACAGATGGACATCTTTTGGTGAGCTTCTCGTGATAGATGGAGTTCTTGACTTGACTATGAAACTTCTCTATGGGGCACAGGGCGGGGTAGCACTTACCATCACCATAAACTCCAAAATACATCAAATTATGGCATACCAAAATCGGGCACTCTACCCATCTAGCTCCCTCCCGAAGACCCTAGTCCAAAGGTTGGGGACTTGACTACCTATATAACTATTTAGAGGGGACTAATTATAGTCGGCATGCTCCCCGACTATCCTGGAGACTATTTATATATGGCACTCGACTATTTATATATATAGGTGGCTGATGGCCTTAGTCTACTCTACGGCCCTATCTATATTTGGCACTCGACTGACCCCCCAAATATTTATTTCTTTGGCCTTCCTCGCCATATATCTTACATCCTCTCCAACAAGCAGAGAATATTGTGCCAACCATATATCTTATATCCTCTCCTCGCATGCCCGGCAAGCATCCTATTCTGCAGGGGCAAGGTTTTATCGAATCAGATCGCCATATATATAACTTGATGCAAGGCCCATCCAAATGAATCAAGGAGCCCCCAGATAATAGTAATACTCCACTCTTCGATTCAAGGTGGCATAATGAATAGACTTCAGATGGACAACTACCCTACCATCATGACGTAGTTTGCAATGGTGTAACGAGATCAGTTGATCTATTGTCTGGCTATCTGGTGGGGGCAACAAATCATATACAGTAGGTCGTGGGCCAATATATATATTCGCTATGTTCCTCACCCTATTGGTTGAGTGCCCCATGTAATGTAGAGAGAGGGGGGGGGCCTCAATTGGTAAATCAATCTATCAATCAGTCGAGTGCCCCACATAAAGAAAATATAGGGACCCTCAACGGCTCAATCAATTGAATGCCCCCACCCCATATAGAGATAGAGAGCGAGAGATTAATTAGATAGGTGAACTAGGGACACTGGGGATGGATAGGAGGGGATGGATAGGAGGGTGGGTGTTAGGTGGGTAGGAATAGGTGTATCCGTGGATGATCATGTCGAATGGATATATGGAGGGCCCCATTTATATATAGCATCGGATGGATAGGTGTGGATGATCTCCATGAGGTTTGAATCCTCATTCATCTCTGACTGGGCACTATGGCAAGACGTGAAACACTTGATTCCATTCTGACCTCGATTTGTGAAATTGCCTTTTGCCATATGTATTGATTATTCAGGAGACATGGTCTACGCCCAAACTAGACTCTAGATTAGAATTTATAGTAGAGTAGGCCACTCGACCAACATATATCTATATGTCAAGTCAGTGCCGCACCCATCTAGAGTATAGTATAGTATAGTATCTGCCCATCTAATCCATAGTCTCTACCCTCAAAAGGATCTCGAAATTGTTCAAAGGGTTGCCCAAAGGCAATGTATAGGGCATAACTAGTAAAGCTAACAAGTAAACAAGATATGGAGATAGTGATTAAGGTTGTAGTTTCCATTGGCAGGTAATCCTTCCTATGTATGTATATATACATAATAGTATACAAAGTTGATTGATCTCAACCAATACTATTGTTTTTATGGCTACATAGAAGATTGATGATACTTCTATAGTAGTCGGATTATTCTCCCTAAGACCCTTAAGGGCACAGAGCTATACTATATATATATAGACCCATCCCATCCATTCCAAATTCGGGTCTTAGAGTTAATAACCCATATATATATCCCATCCATTCCAAATTCGGGTCTTAAGAGTTAATAACCCATATATATATCCCATCCATTCCAAATTCGGGTCTTAGAGTTAATAACCCATAATAATATATGGGTTATTAACTCTTAAGACCCACCGAATTTGGAATGGATGGGATATATATATGGGTTATTAACTCTTAAGACCCGAATTTAGAATGGATGGGATATATATATGGGTTATTAACTCTAAGACCCGAATTTGGAATGGATGGGATATATATATGGGTTATTAACTCTAAGACCCGAATTTGGAATGGATGGGATGGGTCATGGGGTCGGAGAGCTGTTGGGAGCTCTAGTTAGTGGTGAGCCATTGGGAAAGCCACTGCCATCCATTGGGCAATAAGAGATCTAGTTAGTGGTGATGGGGAAGCCATCCATTGGGAGATAGGAGATCTAGTTAGTGGGTGACTTCAACCGTTCATGTGCCAATGCCAATGCCAGTGAAACGCTATCTCTGTCTCTATCTATATATTGTGCCAATTAAAATCTATATTGTCGGGGGAACTATTGTCTCTGTCTATATAGCCTAGCCGCCTGACTCTCCTCTTCCCCAATGACCACTATCTAGATAGCTAAGGGGAGGAGGCCGAGGGAGTTAAGCTATAGTTAGATATATAGCTCTCCTCTTGACCTTCACCCCCTCTATATCTATGGACGAAGTGACCTACCTATTATCTGGGATAGTAGGCCTATCTATATATGGGAAGGTCGAAGGGAGATCCCTCAAAGCAAGTTATTAGATTCATGCGAAGGTTCAAATACTTCTACTCCAACCAGTGCGGTTCCCCACTTTCCTCAAAGAAGCGAGCAAGCTATTAGAGCGAAGGAGGCGAACAGAGCAAAGGGTTGAATCCACTCCAAAGCAAGAGCATTCGAAATCCCTAGTGGAGTTACTCGAGATGGGATAACACATTCAGGGTTTCTCGTGAAGGAGAACAGTGGCCCTGCCAAACCCAAGAGATATATAGATCAAGATGAATGCCCTGATACCAATAGTAGTTGAGGGGGATCTCCCCCTCGAGAGGAGGACACAAGCCTAGGCTATAATTCGGTCGAACCGCTATCCCCTATCTATATAGAGGGAAGGGAGGGGTAGGGGCCATATAGTATGGAGGGGGGACGCTAGATAAATAGAAATAGAGGGAGACAGCACCGCTTCCATATAACCATATAGATGGGGGGGAAGGAGGCAAGGCTAAGCCCCAAATAGATAGGGTCGTCGAAGTCCCTCACTACCCATCCCTCTACCAATCCCATCTCCCCTATATTATCTGGGGCGGTAGGTGACAAGGCATCGAGATATATGGGTCCGTCTATGGGGCGGTGTCGACCATCTAGTAAATACTCTAGTCAATAAGCGACGGACTCCTTAGATATATGGGCTTTGGGCGGAGTTGCTTCCTTGTGTGGGCAGCCAAGAAAACAACCAAGGCCATGTGCATGATCCGGGTCTCCCGACAGTAGAGGAAGTGGGTGATATCCCTCCTTATCTTTCTAGGTTGTCTGAACGGGATGAGGGTGTCCACCGGTGGATGTGTTATTGTTCGTTCAATTCGCCCTTATCTGAACTATCTAGGTAATTGAAGCCTCTCGAGCACGAGGGCAACTCTCTTACTCCCCTTGACCATATAGTATCTTTCTAGGTTGTCTAGCAACATGAAGCGCGGGGTTGAGCCTAAATGAACTAGCGAACAGAAGTCGCTTTCAGAACCATACTTCCCACACGGGTGTCCGGCAAGGCAAGCAACGCAAATCCCCGCCAACCATCGAGACCGAGTGGTAAGGCCATACTATATTATCTAATTCATCTGGCATTGATCGGACAGGGGAACGGATTACTCATTCTTTCTTCCATTGGGGACAGATGCACGACAACTTCGAGCATCACACATCCGCCAATGCCCTTCCTATAGGTGGCACCAGCGAGATCCAGCCAAACGGCCTCACCATGGCAACTACTCTTGAAGAGAAGAAAGGAGATTGAGGAGGCCTTATTTATATATATGGGGAACTCATCCAACTTCAAGGGGTTGAGGTTTTCCCTCTCCCATTGGTTGAGTCCCGAGGTTGTGCAATGGTGAGATCATCCTATTGGGATGGGATTCAATAAATCGATAAAAAAGAATTAGGTGAATATATAGGAAGAGAGGTATTTGAACCCTCGATAAACAAACGCCTACACAGTTGTTCCAATGCTACGCCTTGAACCACTCAACCATCTTTCCTACCCAATCTCTCCATTTAAATCCAAAAAATTAAAATTAGATTAGTGGATAGCAAGTTAAAAATTATTCTTGTTCAGATACGAGAACTTCCTTTTGCAGCGGGGATCGAGTCCCACTCTCCTAGCGACTAGATTCTACAATCTACAACTTGAGACTAGTGACTAGAATCTACAACTAGACATAGATATGACTATGTGTAAATAAATATGATTCTGAGATATATATATATATGGCCCCTCGGCCAAAGGAGATGAAGAGTACAACTAGACTTGGGAATCCCCATACACTGTATAGGCTAGATTTAATGACTAGTGACTAGAATCTACGACCAACCCCAGAAGACTTAAGTCAGCCCTATATATACGACTAGGGACTAGTGGCCATACCTCTTCATCAAATCAATCTAGATTTATATATGGGATACCAATTACAATATATATTATGGGGGTGGAGGGTGGATAGATATATAGGGTTGACCATCCCTGGGAATCTATGACCCTCCCTCTTCATCTACCACTAGACCTTACCCACATAGATAAGATATATAGGGAGGGGGGGGCAGATGGATATATAGGCTCCTCGGCATGCTTGACTAGCCCTATGCCAAATAGATAAAATATATAGGGGGGACAACTAGCGATTAGATAAAAAATCAAGTATCTATTAATTCAAATCTACCATTTATGAATCAAATCAGAAAATCTCTACAGATCGGGTCATTTTTGTCTGTCAAATGAATTCACAATGATTTGAAAAAATCGTGAATAGTGAACCTATTAAAATATCTTTTTATTATGAATTATATTGGCACAACGCGCAATTGTCAATCCCAGATTGTTGTATTGATACTTTAAGTCCCTCAACCAAACTGTAATACAAAATCATTCCCAAAGATCTCGATCAGAGTAGGGATATGCCAAAATGAATACCTCTTAAAGCCACAGGCAAGACACCTGGCATAGAGATCCAATCTTGAGTGAAATAAAAACCATGACTTTGGTCTTTTTAAATAAACTCATCACATAATAGATCAACAAAACCTAAAGTGATCTCTTGTTCTCCTTCAAATTTACCTACTACAATATATATGTTCCCCCCTGCCCCCTAGATATAGGTAGAGATAGATGTTAAATGGTCGATCTGAATTCTGATCAACGAATCAAGACTTCAGACTATAAATGGTACAGGGCATTTAGTGTATGCATATGTGAGTTGGGTTGTCCCTATCTCCCATGGGATCAATGCCTACTCCTCAACCTCCCCTAACTATAGAGAATTGTCAGTCAAGCCAAACATCTACATGTTTACTTATTGAGACACCGATATGATATACCTCTGAGACTACAATCCAGTCCAGTCCAATCCATATAGATATATAGGCCAGTGGGATAACAATCTATTCTACCCTTAATGACTGCTAAACCCTCCAGCTAATGAATAGACTCGACTGACCCTCCTCACCCCTCCCCATATCTGGATGATTGATTTATGGATCGAGCTACATTCACCAGTGACCTTTCCAAGTGATGGGTATTTATATAGAAAGGGCGATCCAAAGGTTGTCCATTCAGTTGGTAGCTCAACTCCTACTCCTTTCGCTTACTAGACCACCAAAAACTTTATCTATATTTCTCTAGATAGGTAGGCGACTACCCCCCACCCTCTAACCTCTAACCGTATGGGGTCAAGGGCGACTATCCAACTATGTGACCCTCTATGTATCAAACTAGAACTAGAACTGGAGAAGAGGATGTCGACTACTGTCTATCAATCTGTTATGCACTCAATGGGCCTGGCCCCCTCTCTATATAGTTGCACTCACCCCTACCTATACATGGGGCACTCTATAGCTCCATCAATTGTTAGCTCCGAAAGGGAACCAGTGTCGGTGCCCATATATATATATATTTATATATAGAATTGGTTTGGTTGGGCCGAACTATCTAGAGGGGGAGCGGAGCGTAGGAAACCCCTCAATTGACATATCAATTGAGTAAGGGCTTCCCCCTCCATATATAGATAGATAGATAGATATAGGGGCGGGGGAGTGTCCCTATAGGGTTAAACTATATACAGTTGTAATTTAGTCAGCCCTGTATAGAGTTATTTTTTGGCTCCATCTATAGAGATATGAGCAGCAACCTATAGATCTTATCTATCTAGAGGTCAAGGTGCTATATAGATGGGTGCCCGTCAACGCTCATCCAAATATATAAATATTCAACCATGCTTAGAGCAGTTAAACCAAACTCTCATACGAGCTCCTAGTGGTTCATTCATTTGACTATAGACCAAAACTACTTTGGATTGTGAAATATTTTGTTCATTAATTACTCTCGATTCTTTCATTTCCTTGTAAAGATCATTTCATCGCACTGTCTGATTGGACCAACTCTAGAGTTTAGCCATCTCTCTATATTGGGGATAGCACTCGGCTATAGAGACGGGTGCTCTCCACCCAAAAAATATAGTACATAGAGGGGCTCAAGGGAGAGCGCCTATCTATATGGGGGCCTCTCCTATTGGTTGAGTGCAGCCCAACTATATAAACTAGAGTGGAGGTCCTCGGATCCTATATAGAGGTTGGGGTTCCCACATTTAACTCTATATAGAGACCTTATTCTGTATATACCCAATTTTGTCTATAGTGCTTCTATATGGTATATACCCAATTTTGTCTATAGTGCATCTATATGGTATATACACGATTTTGTCTATTACATAAATTAATAATTCAAACTGCACCCAAAGGAAGGGCATTTCCCATTGTTATAGGAGCTTTTGGACCGGAAAATATATTATCTCCAGTCATGACCCCTCTCGAATGCAAAATATGTCTTTTCACCGTCCTGTAGTGCACAAGGCAAATATATGCACTTATGGGGGTTGTTGATATTGATCGATCTACATTCATTCATTCATGTTACAAGATTGGAGTGATTCATGTTACGTATGAGATATCATAGTAGGTGTGTGTAGGTGTAGGTGACTCAATCAGTTATGCAACTCAGATATGCATCTGCACTATCTATTATCTCCCTTATACACAAAGGTCCTTCACTGTGGGCATTCATTTATGGGCAGAGGCAAAGTTCTGGGGTTGGGGGATTGGGGTCCCCTATCTCCCTATCCCTATATATTAGGGGGGGAGGGGCGGCACCCTCCATCACGAAGCCTATATATATAACTAATCCTTGATCGCTAGATCAACCTATATCTGTATATAGGACTGAACCCAACAAAGCTAGCTCAACCCCCTATATATATATGGAGACCTATTCTTGGCGCTCCAGATTTCTCAAGTGCTTGGTCTCGCCGCTTCAATGACCAACTCAAGCTTCGACTGGGCATCATGGAACTTCACAATTCCTTGTGCCCAATCCAAGATAGGGCAACATCAAAGTCCACACCTATGTACTATGATTGGTGGCTATATACAGTAGGCCATGCTTAGCTACCATGACCATGATTGCCCCTTCACAATGATTGGCTATGAGCGAGAACCAGCTGGATTGGTTTAGCACCTACCTGTAGACCCATTCACTATGGCTAAGTGGGTAGGGGTCAAGGGGTGACTCCTCCATTGTGGGTAAACGGTAAACCCGACTCTACGAACCTTTAGTTGTCGGTAGTGGGGGCGTTAAGATCGAAGCTTTCTAGTAGTTCCAGTAGGGATGGTCTGTAGAAGTCTCCTACTTGTCGGGCTGCCACTAACAATTTTCTTCTACTGTGAATGCGTGAGAGGAAGAAGTTGAAGCACTTGGTTCTCGAGAGGGGAAATCATTGGAATTCCTCATAACACTCATCAGCCAAGTGACGTATAGGGGGCCAACCAACCGCTAACCCAGAGGTCACATTTGTGGGAACCTCCCAAAAAGGATAGGCTCGATGGTGATCGGCACCTCCAAATCACTTCGCTCCAATCGTTGAGCCCAATTAGGGCATTTAGAGGGGGACATTTATGCCCCTCTCCCACCCCCCATAGAGCCTTGGGTAGAGCCCTGTATCTCTACCTGGGGCTCTACATGTGGCTCTATGGGGAGCAACTATATCTAGTGGGTCGACACCCCCCACTCTAGATATGGGGAGCCAATTAAATCATATATGGCCTCCCCTCTATATATATGGGATATGGTCCTAGCCTAGCCCAACCCAACTCAGTCCCTCCCAATAGTAGCAATAGCGGTATTGAGTAGCAGAGCAGACCCTCTAGGGTAGTACGCCTAACGGCCCCCACTCTCTATATAGATCTCCCAAGTATAGATGTGTTGAGTGTAGATGTGGTCAGCACATTTAGAGAAGTAAAGGGACATCTCCCGAGAGAACAAACTAAACAACTAAAGATTAGATGGTCTAATTCTTAGGAGTTGGGTTCAAGTATCTATATCTGAGAATTCTCTAAATGAATTCAAATGGTAACTTGGTTCGCATACTCTCAGGCAGAGTCACCGAATTTGCCGAACTGGAAGCATTAAATTCGAAATTTGTAGAATCTCAAACCAAGACCAAAACAATTGTTGATATTCGCCAATACATTCATACAAAATGAGTAGCTAATCATAAAATACATTCATACTTGTATTTTTACATAAAGTAGTTAAAATACCCACATCATTTCTAACTCCTAGCATTAAATGTTAAGACGTTAAAATTTAATCCAACCCAGCCTACAACTGTTATTTTCCCACAACCCCTTCTTAACATAAAAGTATGTGTCACTGCTATTAAACCACCCCATAAGCAATTTTTTACATGATTAAAACTTGGATCATTTTTTTAGTCCACAATTTATTGGTTTCATTATAGGTCTTCGCTCGATGCTTCCATATCTAGAACCTACACCACTTAATGAAACTCCATCAAGTTGGTCATCCCCGGACTATTATCACCTACATCTTTTGAAGAGGTATAATACTACCCAAGTGCCTCACCTAGACATCCTACCGACACTTCATCACATTGCCATCGGCCCTATGGAGATCCATAAGAACCATCCTATCAGTGTACTCCATACAAGCACTGACATTTAAGCTTTCAATGTCTTAAAGACTAACATGCAATTGGTTCCATACACATTACAATTTTTATATACCTAAATTGAACTACATACAACAAGTCCTTCAAATTAAGGTTCCATTCTACCCTAAGTCTCAATGTTATATACTTTATTGACTTGGACACTATTGATCAAGACCTTTAGAAGTTTGAGTCAATATTGGAGATTTAAATCAAGTCAAATTAATATGGATTTGTGGATATTATTACTAATGAGGTAAGATAAATATTTGTAAAAGACGATTGTATTTTTGTATATTTTTGGTAACTTTTTTGCGCTATTTCAAGCTTTTTTTATACATTCTACATGTTTGGAACACTAATCCCTTTAAACAAAGGTGACCCCTTTCTCCAACCTTCTTTCATGTTTTTATTGTTGAGTTTGAACATCTACAAAAAGAGACTCCACACAAGATGGTTATATCATTCACCGTTCGTGAGTTTTCCTATCCTTTGCATGATATCTACAATTTAGCTTCTATCCTTGATGGTTTTGTAGATGTAGACACCTAATTTTGGTACACGACTAGTATATGCTATGGTGGTAATGTATTTATGTCCTCATGAATCATTGGTTTAGATTTGGCTCTTATGGCACGTACTTCTTGCATTTGCTTTGCTTTCAGTGTCTTCTTTATGTTTCATTCAACTTTCAAACTTTTCAACTCTATGTGCTTCTTTTTTATTCTTTATGTTTCTCTTTGTTCGTCTCTGTTTTCTGTTCTTTTTTGGGTTTTTGCCAGGATCATAGCAAAGTACCATTCTCTCTAACTGGGAACATAGCAATATGATCATGTCTGACCAAGAACATATCACCACATTCTTAGTCCTTTGTTTTATGTGGGCCCTTTGACCTTTGCTTTGGGTCCCTCAGGGTTTCTGGCCCTTTTTGTCGGCTTTTCTTCCCTGTTGTGGGTTAGCATGTGCATCAATAAGCTTCTAATTTGAATTCAAAAAGTCTATAAAAACATAAGTGCACTAGTGCATTTAGGTACAACACATTCGCACAAGATCTATCTATTGAAGTTGTAAAAGCAAGGATTTCACTAATTAGAGTAGCACCCATGGACCAATAGTAGAAGTCAAGCATTTAGTGAAAGACCATGTAGCATTTACTAGTTGTTACATTCGTTGAAGGATAAGGGTTGGGATGCTTGCTTTACGCATGACTGCATGTTGAAATGCATTATGCTTTTGTGTTGATTGCCAAACTATCAAATTCCTAGGGGCCCGCTAATAATCGACATGCCCCCCATTCATCCCTCCAATTTTGCAGGTTTTCCAAGGTATGTCCCTCATCCTTTACTTTTTAATGGGCCCCTTGACCCTTGTTATGGGTCCCCCAAGGTTTTTGGCCCTTTATGCCAGCTTTTTTTGCGCATTGTATGCTGGCTTATGCACCAATAGGTTCTTAATTTGTATTCGAGAAGCCCATAAATACGTAAGTGCATTAGCACATTTAGGGACAACTCATTTGCACAAGATACATCTATTGAAGTTGTAAAATTAAGGATTTCATTTATTAGAGCAACACCCTTGTACCAAAAACATAAGTCAATCATTTCGTGAAAGAGGATGTAGCATTTATGAGGAGTTGTATTCATTTAAGGATAAGGGGTAGGACACTTGCATTGCACATGACTGCCTATTTAACTGCATTATACTTGAGTGTTACTGCCAAATTGATAATAATGGATGAATAACACAATTACGAGTTGTTGCATTCATTGAAGGATAAGGGGTAGGACACTTGCATTGCACATGACTGCCTATTTAACTACATTATACATGAGTGTTATTACCAAATTGATAATAATGGATGTATAAGACAGGCACCCTCTTCACCCCTCCAACTTTTGTCATTCTGCAAGGTGTTGTGAGTCGGTTAGGGTTTCAAAAAATGAGATCAATTTCCCAGAGATCTAAGCAAAATTCAAAAAAAATGAGGGAAGTTTTCAAAGCCCAAAAGTAGAGGAACATGGTCATCACATTTGTTTCGTAGAATATTATAGTTGTCAAGAACATATGGCATGGTCTTGGTAGTGCCAAGATATACGGTGTTGGTTGTACAGACAAAGCACTCTATTTACAACAACTTTTCGTGGTTTCATGAAACTTGTTGTTTGGACTTGTTTCTCACTGTTTTCATCTTCTGACTATCTAGAAATTTTCGACAATTCAATATTCTTCTCAGAACCCTCTCTTTGTATATTTCCATTATTCTAGAATATTCCTTTATGCAATCAGGTCTGATCTTTATTGTTATATTAGGGTTATTCTAGTTATATCTAAATTGCACATGTTTATGGGTAGATGTGTTGCATGTTGACATAAAACCACTTTCCCATATTACATTACAAAAATTCAATTCCTTGGCCAATATTTGTGACATTAGGCAAAACTGAAGGCATGGTTTACAAAACTACCAAAGAAGCTTTCACCAAGCTTTAGTTTTCCTTTAGGTAGCAGGTGATCAAGATTACTACCCCGTATGCCTTTCCTAAAGTTCACTTTGAAATTCCTTCCCTCATCATGTTACTGGCATACTAATCATTTGTATCCAAAAGTTATGCTTTCCAAGTAATTCTTTAGAAACATTTTTTTTGCTTCATTTCTAGGATATTTTATCTAAAATGAAGCATTTTAATTCAATTACCAAACCAACAGTGCTTTAAGGATCACTAATCAATGGTATGGGTTTGGACAGTGTGGGTCTAAACTATTAAGCTTCAAAAGGTCATTTATTGCAAGAAAAGTGTTCATCACTGCATCATCCAAATAGAAACTGGCACCAACAATCTTCACCTTGAATATAGTTTCAATCTCCCTTCAAAGCTCTTCTCGGTCTACGACAAGTATCACTTCCTTCCAAGTGTTTGGTTGGCATTGAAGGTAGTATCCACTGCAATTTACAGCCCTGTCTTAGGGCTTCTCGTTATCTCCAAGTGTTGATTCAAACAATAGAGTGGGAAGCAACTGGAGTAGTTGAAGGGCTAAAACTTGGGATCAAGAAATTAATAGTTGAAGGTGATTCACAAGTGATTATCAATGCTCGAAGGTGTTACTTTGATTGGATCTTGAATAATGTTCTTAGTGAATCCAACACAATATCCAACAATTCTGATGTCATTGAGTGGAAGCACTGTTACCATAGAGCAAAAAAGGGGGTTGACTATTTGGCCAACCATGGGATAAGATTCTTTGGGATTGAAAGTGGGCCCCAATTCATCCATGCGAGATAATTTGGAATTCATTGTGCTTGTAGAGGCATTGTTTGGAAGAGTATATATACAAAAAAGATATCCTAAAATTTTGGACATTCCTCATCACATCAACATGCAGTCATGCGTAAAGAAAAAAGATATCCTAGAATAGGGATCTATGAAGTATGTTGCACGGCGAGAGGTACCACGATGTTGTGTAAGTGGTGTGTAATGCCACAAGGTGATGTGTAGGATGCGAAGTGCAGCAAATGTTGCATGATGTTTGAGTTTTGTGTGGTATATGGGAGGTGTTGCGCCCACATGCAAGGATACCATGAGGTTGCAAGTGGTGCGCAAGATGTCGCAAAGGCAAGGGCTCCAAGTCCTAAGGAAGAGTGCGCCAAATTGTGTCGTTGCACATGGATCAATAACTCAACAACTTAAATCTATGATTAACTTAACAACAAACAAATCAAACAATAGTTTACTTGCAACCAGTAACTAATGACAACAACAATGGTGTAGTTTAAACAACATTCCTAACATTCTCCCCTTATTACAATATAGTTCAAAGTTTGGGAAAGAATATACCTTGTATGAGAACTAGGGCACCCACAATCTAGCATGCTAACAAACACTAATGGGAATGGTGTCACTACAACTTTTTCAGCAGGAAATGACCACACTGAACAATACATATGAATCGGAAAAATACTCTTAACATTTGTCAACACAATTGTGGGAATGACATCACTACAACTTTTTCAACGGGAAACGTCCACACTAAACAATACATACGAATGAAAAAAATCTCTCCATTCGTCAACACAATTGTGGGAATTGGCCTCACAACACTTATATGAACAGGGACACGCTCAACCATCCATAACAACACAATATGCGATATGGACACACTGAACTATTCACCTAGAAACAATAGTGAGATTGGGCTTCACTACATTTCCTCAATGGAATTTAGCCTTATTAGACAACATCAATCGTGGGAATTGGCCACACTACATCTTCAGGCGGGACTGGGTCTCACCTCAACTACTACTCAAGTTGAATTGAGCCTCACCTAAACAACACTTCATCTCATGTGCACCAAGAGTATGGTCTTCATCATCACATTCACTAGTGATCGCCATATTCGGCTTTATAATCTTTTTCTCACTATTTGACCACTTAAACAATCATCAAATCTTCAACCTAGCAATGAACTCAAAACTGGTAGTTATCCTCCACCCTCCTCTACAACTCAGCTCACTCAGCCAAGTCTAACCTGATGGACTTATGGACCACAGACCATTGCATGAAGCTCTCTAGAGGTTCTACCAGTGTTTTTCCTAGTACTTGTCTCCCCCATGGGAATTGGCTTCCTCCTCTCAATCAAAAATCTTGTAAGGGTGTCAAGTATCCCTGAAAATCCACCTAAATACAAAACAAAATTACCTTAAGGATTCTGACATATGATTTTTAAAGCAATGTTTGAGTTAAAACAATTATATCTTACAAGATATAGTTTGAAGCAAACCCCTTTTGCCACAAGGTTTAAAATACAAATTTACATTTACCGGCAACTTATAGGAGCTGGAGCGAGAAATCCTTTTGGGGAATGGCTAATAATAGTACTTGACACAAATTGGAAAAGATTCATCGGAAAAACCCTTCTAGATTAGAAGATACTGAATTAATTCGAGTCATATAGGCTTGCTCATGAAAAATTTAAATTAAATTATAGAGTTTAAAATTTTATAAATTATTATAATTTTTCTAAAATTAAAAAACTATATTTTTAAAGGAAGCCATAAATTTCCATGAAATTTAAAAATTAATACAAGAATTAAAGTTAATGTTATTTTTTAACTGTGTACGTACCGTTGTTGTATGGCACTTCTGCTTTTCAATGCAACTTTGTTGCGCTTTGCTTCTTTAGTTTTCTCTTATATATAGTGCTTGCCTCTCTTGTTTGCTAATTGTTGTGCAATCATACACTAGTGGTCGCTTCTTTCTATCCAGCTGGAAATTCAGATACTGTTGCCAGATTTGAGGATTGAATGTCCTATAAGCACCATTGCTTCTGCTTCCTCTAAAAATTTTATTTCTTGTATTCAAATTTCAATGGAAATTCAATCCTCAAATCTGCAGATTTTTGCCCTTCATATGGATCATTCGGACACCCCTCTAATCCTTAGGCACTCCTGCCACAGTTATCACCAAATGCCTCTCTTTGCTCCCTTATTTTTTGTTTTTTTCTTGATGCCAAGATACCTCTAAGGCACTTCTATTCTCTTCAAGCACTTTTTCAATGTTTCTCATACTCCAGAAAAAAATGTGTCCAGATTTGACATCAACCAGACCACTACCAAGCTCTCACTCACACAATACACAAGAAACTCACATGAATTAAAACTATATATATGGCAAAGACTACAGCTACATACATGTTTAACCAATTGAGCTATCATCAATCAGGCAACTAAATCACTGTGGAGTTGCCCCTTGACCAAAAACAAAATCTATTTTTCATGCTTTGGCTTTCAAAGGCTCTCACCCGCTCTAATACTAAATATACGACTTGGTCAGAGATTAACACTTGTAAATACAACAAATACAAGACTTTGAAACTCAACATGACTTACTAATTTATTCATTGTCTGGAAGAGTATATATACAGAAATGATGTCCTATAATTTAGGACATATTCCTTATCACGCCCACTTTTCTCTCCAACAAAATCTATTCTATGTGATTGTTATAACAATAACTCAACAACCTAAATCTACGATTAACTTAACAACAAACTAACCAAACATCATTCTGCTTACAACCACTAACTAATTACATCCACTCTCTTAACTCACTCTTGTTAGATTTCATGGCAGCACCCTTTCCTTGCTTCTCACTGAACAATTTAATTCATTTGTGGTTGCGGATCCTATCCTGCCCATTTATGATATCTAACAAGACTTTATCCTACATGCAATCTCTAAATTCTTCTCCAAGGTTCGGCACATCTTATATCCCTTTTCTACTCATTTCATTAATATGATAGTGATAGTTTAAAATTTGCAGAGCTGTCTTGGTTTTCTGTAGGATGGAAGATAATACAAGGGCGTTGGTTTTTGACTTGATAGAGGCCTTCATCATGAATGATGCTTAGGACGTGGGGTTCGTTCAAGTTGTATTGGGAGAAGAAATTTAGATCACTCCCCACTTGAGTGAGGAACTGCATACTCTTTTCAAGAGACATCTTAACCGCAAGGTTAAGGACCTTGATGCTTGCCCTCACCTGCTTCACGTGTTTCTCCCCAAACATGTTCCTCTGGCGTGGGATGTGGCTCCTGGTATGGCAGATTCACTGGCTTTTCTGAAGGCTAAAGTGGTAAAATTAGACGCAGAATTGGTGATATGGAATCAAACACCAACTAAACTAATGGATTTTTTGCAAATGGTGGAGCCAAATGGACCTAAGCCCCCACTTCTTTCAAGCATGTCTTTTGTGTAGGGTGTTGGGCCTCCAACCATTATCTCCTTCCCTTCCAAGCGAGGCAAAGATCATCCTATGAAAGAAGCAACTACTCTCTAGAAGGCCCAAACTCAAGCTACCCTGGCGGAGATGATGGCCCCGGTGTCTACACAGGAATTAGAAGCTGTCAGCAAAGGACAAAGCGTTGGCAGCAGTGGGAGGTAGCAAGGGCCCTACTGGCCTTTGATTTTGTTGCCTGGTTGTTATGTATGGGTGGAAATTATAATGTTTGCCTTCAGCTGGAGCCTGTTATAGGTTGGAGTTATAACTGGCAGTCCTATTTTATGTTGTTGGTAGTTGTAGGATTTGATATGATTTAATTGCATCTCTAGTCAATCTGAGCTCATGGATTGTAAATGTGATATCAGTTGTAAATTTTGTTCTTATTGTGTGTAGCTGTAAAAACTTTCAGCTTTAATATTTACTTGATAGTTCAGTAATTTTCAGGGTTCACCCTGGTTGCCTTTTTTGGGTGGAGGCCCCATTTCAACCCCTGTATATATATTAAAAAAAAAGAGGGTGGTGTGGCAGGTCAGATGCGATAAAGTCAACCTAAAATTAGACATTAATAGTGTACTAGTACAGATATCTTAAATACATCTATATAAAAAACACCAAAAGATATAAATTTCAAGGCTCTTATCTTGGAATTGTCACATACCACATTAACTCCATTATCTTCTTTGCAAATTTATTGCTGACTGGTAACAAATGGCCTCAATCCAACTGCATCTTTGCGTGGGGCTCGAAAAAAAATCTTTCCAGAAGAAAAATAGGCTTAAAACTCCAATGTATTGTAGACATCTAATTTTGGTACAATATCTTTTCCATTGTGTCTTATCCCTATTTTTAACGCACTTGGTCCACTTGTGTATATTTGGCTATTTTCAGACACATTTCAGCCCGTACTAGACTCTATTCGGCCTTGTTTCACATTGGTAATCTCATACTCATCTATTATCAGGGTCTGATTCTTGGTCATCCACTTTCTAATCAGCTTCATCTCATCCTGAGCATTTATTTTGCTTGGGTTGGATTTGACAACCCGTCAAATCTGTCCCGTATGGATTCAGCGGTCCATCGAATCTATCCCCTGCTTTTGGTGGGTCCTTCCACCTTGACCTGATTCCCCACGCCTTGACTTTCACTTATTGCACTCTTCCATGGTCAGCCATGGCATGTCTTGTCTTAGAGAGCCCTATATATACAAATCAATCCCTACTCATTTACCAAGTACCGAAATTAAGTACAAGGAGATCTCCTCTGTTCAAGTTTAAGCCATTCATTGATCAAATATATTGCTACACTTGCCACAAATCTTGCCCATTGAGCCATCATTATTTATACAATATCTTTAAGCCTTGTGTCATCATCATCTTGTACCAAAAGATGATTTTCACGAATGTTAATGTAGTTGCATTGGATTTTCCTAGGAAGAGAAGGTGGAGCCTTTCTCTCAATTACACTTCACTCACATACACGAGAACTATGTTGACTCTAATTCTGAGAGTGTGGGATATGTAGCTGCAACCCTTCAAGAGGTTGCCCAGGGTAGCTAACCTTACACACGATTCTCATATTGCTACATTTGAGGGCTAGGTCAAGGAGCAAAAGAGAGACAATTCAACACATTTTGCTCATCAATTATACATAAAGATCGCGCAACCCTACTCAGCATTTAACAGCTCACCTGCCCATAAAAATCCAGAACCTAAAACATAGCAGAGGACAGATTTGGCACCAGGTACAGATTCAACAGCAATAGGTTGTGCAGATTTGGCGGCAACAGGGTGTGCAGATTCGGTGGCCTGCCAAATCTGACCTGTACGGATTCGACGTAACGTCAAATCTGATCCAATATAGTCAAACAGTCAGATTGCACACACAATCACCTACAGATCCCAAACCCAGTTCCAAAAACTCAGAACAAAACTCAGGTGTGTCAGATTCCAACCTTCTTTGTCATTTCATTGTTCTTGCTTACTTCAGTTATTTGCTTGTTTCATTTGTTCCTGTTTTCAGCGCATTAGGGTACATCTGATTACTATA
This sequence comes from Torreya grandis, assembly GCA_037957365.1. NCBI lineage: Eukaryota > Viridiplantae > Streptophyta > Pinopsida > Cupressales > Taxaceae > Torreya > Torreya grandis. The sequence continues at coordinate 854,574 of JARHVA010003800.1, read as the reverse complement.
GTTGACTGTTAATTCATAGATCTAGCTTATGCCCTGGTTTTGATTGTTTGTGTATGTGGTCATTACCCTTAAACCACAACTAATGCAAACATGCATGCCCAAGATGTCATGTATTTTCAGTCCCCTTCACCAAGCAAGAAGAAAAAAAATTGTATGATAGACAAATAGACGTCAAATTTAAAGTCATAATTTTTTATTGACGTCTCATACTATTACAGTCCACCACCACCACCCCAAGCTGCCATTGTAGGTTATGCCTATTCGCATAATAAACAGATGGTATTTGTATCTCATCCATCATTCAAGATTCATGTGCTAAAGTAATAAATGCTACACTTCTTGTACCATCCATATCTTGTGTCTCTCTATCTATATTTTCATTGCACATTATTTTTTATTCTCATGTGAAATTGCTTTTGTGACCTAGTTTTGGCCCACTAGGCAGTTTTTCTCAACCCTGTAGGACCATATTTCTCTTTTCCTAGTGTTTCACCTACTACTATACCAAGCACAGAGCACTTCTTGCAGTTAACATACGCTTTCCATTCTCTTGGTTTTCACTGATTTCCTTGCTTCCTCATGAATTTTCAGTCCCCTTCACCAAGCAAGAAGAAAAACTTTTGTATGACAATCAAATAGACATCAAATTTAAGGTCAAAATTGCCTTGTGACAGTCAAATGAACCTCAAATTTAAAGTCATAATTTTTTATTGACTTCTCATACTATTACACTCCACCACCACCAACACAAGCTGGCCTTTGTAGGTTATGCCTATTCGCATAATAAACAGATGGTATTTGTATCTCATCTATCGTTCAAGATTCATGTGCTAAAGTAATAAATGGTAAACTTCTTGTACCATCCATATCTTGTCTCTCTCTATCTATCTTCTCATCGCACGTTATTTTTTATTCTTATGTGAAATTGTTTTTGTCACCTGGTTGAGGTCCACTAGGCAATTTTTCTCAAGCCTGTAGGACCATATTTCTCTTTTCCTAGTGTTTCACCCACTACCATACCAAGCACAGAGCACTTATTGTGGTTAACATACGCTTTCCATTCTCTTGGTTTTCATTGATTTCCTTGCTTCCTCATTAATTTTCCTAATTAATTGAAGCTTTCTCGCTTTGGGAGCTTTGCAGCCACCACAGCCAGTCACTAAATGAGTTTTAAGAATCCACAAAGAGATTCAAGGGTGTTCAACCTTCTTGAGATCGAAAATGAGGGATAACTAAGCTAGCCTTCCTCTTCCAAGCAACTTGGTGGTACGATGGTGAACTACCATGCTAATAAAGGATTCTTCCTATTATCCCATTGAGAAGATGGCCATTGAGATGTAACTCCATTTGGCAAGAAAATTATTAAAGTATATCATGTTTAGAGCTGGAACCAGGTTCAGCTGAGGGAGACAAGTTGTCTTTGTTCATCTAAAAAGTGGGTTAAGTTTCTAAACTCCTTATCAAGGAAGCGCTGGATGATCCTATTCCAGTTTTTTCTATCTTCTTTCATCTTGTGGAATGTGAATGTGAAGTAGAGTCATTTTGTTCTTCTGCACTTAGATTTGTTAGAGAATTTCAGACCTGCTTGAGATTTGGCACATTCTCTCCATAAATTTTGGGTATTTTTGGTTGGATATTTCTCAGGGCATTTGAATAATAAGATTGTTAGCAATGATGGTGTTCTCCCTTGGAGAATGGAAAGCCTGCTAAGGAATTCCATTTCCTTGACAGATTGCATGTGAGGAGCTTTTTAGGTATGAAGTTCTGGCAATCTTGTTGGATTTTCTGGTCTGCTCATCCATAAGAAGGCAAGGAAAACTAATCAGGTTCACCATTGATTCAGACTTCTGTGTGGCCAAACATGCTTTGATTCAGAAACTCTTGTGAGGAAAATTCTCCTAGGTCTTTGGGATGGCAAGAGAAACTCCAATTTGTCAGCATTTTTTTTGTTACTATTGCTGTTCATAGCTTTTTCCCTGATACATTTTTATTCCTTTCCTCGTGGGGCTGGACTAAAGTAAATCCTTTTTCAGTGAACATTCAGTTTTTAAATTAAAACGGAATACAAAATAGCTTTTGACAGAAGACATCTTTGGGTATATAAAATAAAAACTACAGAAGAATGAATTCACAATCCTTAGGTGGGCAGTAAGATACCTGTGTGTAAGAGAATGAAACCAGCTTAGAATTCCCGAGCCAGCGTAATCCACGGATGGCACTGTGGTGTATGGAAAATGAAGTTGCAACAGCAGTGGCTGCCACATCAACCACCTCTATACAACCACCCTGAGTAGCCAAAGCAACCAATGGAACAGAAATTGCCGGACCATTGCCACCACCTTGTGATAGCACAAATTTTGTTGTTTAAAAACCACATCTCTTTGTTAGGATATTTATATTGCAGAAATATATTTGACAACAAATCCAAAATCCATTTAGCATTCCAGACAGAAAAATGTACAAAATATGCAAATTATGAGTGCTGGTAACTCACCTGCCAAAGTGGCAGTCAAAGAAGGTGCTGGCACTGCCAATGTAGTTATAGTAGAGGAAAGAAGATGCAGCTGTCCAATCAATTTAAGCTGATAAAAAATAAAAAAGCCAATAAAATTAGCGACAGATGACTAGCTAGATGAGTTACTCAAATTTTCCTTCTCTGCGAACACACAAATTTTAGAAAAGTATCCTCTTAGTTTCCAGAGTTTTCAGAAACCAAAGTACAGTTTGATACAACTTCCAATGCTATACATAAAAACTCTTATGGAAACATAGATAATTATACAACTAACACAAAATCCATGAAATGATCTGCAAATATTTATTAAACTGAGTACATATACTATAGGGTGTCAGCCAATTGGCCAATCTCAGTACAGCCCCCTTACCATAACCAATGTCATAAATATATGATACTTTCCTAATATAAACGAATAAATACTTTCATACGTTTGTAAGAATGAACTCACATACATACACACGTTGTTACACTAATGCACACACACACAAACACAAATAACTATGCCACTTATAACCTCCTTGACATAATTCCATGGTTGTTTCACCAACCAATACATTAAATAAGAACGACTTCATTGTTTATTACATTAAAAAATACATTCTCAAAGTAAATTTCTAGATTACAACAAGTATATAGGAGATTCAGAATAAAATAAATATTATCCATTGGAGGACAATCGGTCATCAATGGAAAATAAGTAATGTGTCTGCTAAAAGCTTGGTCCAAGCATCCTGTGAACAGGAAAAACTGACTTCGTACCACACAATTAAACATATGACGGCTTCATAACCCTCTAATGCAAATGTTTACATAAGAAGCATGTGAGAAAGGTCGAGGACTCTTTTTCTTGGCCCATTTTTAGTTAACAGGCAAAACGTATATTACCATGCAACTTATGATTCAGGTTGTGTTTGCCACAACTTTGATTCCAACCCCAATGAAGCAAGTAATATATCAAACAATCAGAATCATATACACATTAAACTTGACCATTTACAGAGAGTAGTGGATCTAATTAATGTTATGTTAGTTATCAATGGATGCTTTATAGGGAAACGCACCTATGCTACGTATACCTACATACTTATTTATTGATTTGTATTTTGCTTGGCTAGATCAATGTCTAACTCATCAAAAGAGAATCATTTATCCCAAACTTAACTTTGCACTGTTTGGTGGTATGCATCTCTATACCTTGCTTCACCCATCCAATGAATACTTATGAGGGTAATCATATGCCTCTAATCCAAGCTGATCGACCAATTCTTAAGAAATGAGATTTGCTTGAGAAAAAGAATCAAATAGTGCATCTAATGTTGTCCTTTTTATTTGGATTTTTATAAGAAACAGCTTGGTCAATGCATCTTTAGCTTGAGAGCTGTTATCCAGACATACCTCCTCCTTTATTGAAGTGTGAGCTATTCTTTCATCCACATCTGAACTGCTCCCAATCTCTCTATCCTCTACCCTGGTTGTAACGACCACCATGGACTGACCTTTCCTCTAGTTCTTCAGATGGAATTTCCAGCATTGTGCATTGGAATGTGCATCTCCATCACAATGGTTGCAATGTTTCTTAGAATCTTTGAAAATAGCGTTGGCAATTTTCTTACCTTTACCACAGCTCTTCCCCTTGCTCAAGGCTACACCTTGCTGATTTGAATATATATCAGTTCCATTCTTCCTATCCACCTCAATGTAAAAGGCTTGGGCACATGCATCATCTATGGTCTTGGGCCTGGCCATGACAGCTTCCTTGTTGCTGAGAAGGTCTCCAAGGTACTTGACCGCAACCACACAGTCTTGAGTATTCAATCCCATTTGGATTGCTTGCCCCCTGAATTAAGTGGTATACACTTGCACACAGTGTACCTGCTTCTGACTTTAAAACTGCCAATTGATAGCATCTTCTTCCTCATTGCCAATAGGATAGAACTGAAAGTTGATTGGTTTCTAGAGTTCAGCACACGTACTTCTTGGTAGTAGCTTCTTCAAAGCTAAAGAATGTGCATAGCTTTACCGCCAAGTAAGAGCATGACTAGAAATATTAGGATATGCAAAACAAATCTAATGTTCTTCATTTACATTATGCAAGCTGAAATATACCTCCTATTGTGACAGCAAATTGTCAAGTTCTCTGCATCAACCTCTCCTTCATAGGGCATGATTTCCACTTTAGCTTTAGCTTTGAAAGGTGGCTGCGTTGGAAGATTATTGGGATTGCCTTGGGCTGCTCCTTTCCTTGGATCTTGAGGGGCTCAATACTTGCCTCATCTAGAGCCTTGGATGTCTCCAATGACAGTCCAAGTTCGCCAATGAGTACATCTACAATCTTCTCCATCTTGTCAAGCTTTGCCATTGACTGGGAGATCCACACAACATCCATTTCCAACTTCAAAAATCTCTCTTTTTGATCATCATAGTCTTGGAGTGTGTTATCCTTCTCTCATGTCATGTTTTCTCTGACTTGATGATTCCACCTCCTTGAGGAAATTTCCTAATGCAATGGTGGTAAGTTGCCTTCACCTCTTGCCTTTGCTAAGCTGGTCAATGGCATCAATTGTAACTTTTAACACCATAATCCACACTCCAAGGAACACTTAAAAAGTTCTGATACACGTTATGACTTGTAATTAGCCTGGTTATACCAGTGTCTAATTCAATAGCATGAATCTTACGCAGTCTTATGACTGATTTGATTCATTACGTGCAGATTTATTATTTGCCAATGCACGTTTTTCATAGAGTGGTCATATTGCATGAAGAAATGAGAATTGTACAACATGGAGAAGAAACATGTACAACATGCGCATGCAAGAGTAAAAATATAGATTTACCCTAGAGAAACCCAGTGTACAAAAACTCGAGCATGTAGGGCTGTGCCTGCAAACCACTATCACATCGAAATGCAAGGTTACCGACCTACAAGGCTATGGCATACAACCAAACACCTATCTCCTTTGTTCTACATTCCAATATCTCTATTGCTTGTTGTCTTCTCCATCTCCTATGTTTTGCAAACTGAATTCCAACTTCTACATATCCTTTCAATTACCCTCCAATACGGCTAAACCTCACAAAAAAAGCTTAAATGAGAAAATAACTGAAAGGACAGCATAGGAATCACTCCCTCTTTCAATTCAGGCAATTGGTTATCAACTCTACCTCATGCAGAATGGGTTCAATTCTGAACATCCCATTGTTAGTGTTCTAGGGGTGAGTCCATTTCAGCATGAACCGGATTCAATGTTATCTGTTTCTGGGGACATGTTTGGTCTTGGAATAACCTATCATATATTCTTAAAGACATGTTCTGTCCAGCACCAACCCATCTTTGAAAATTCTTGTTTCAAAACAAAACATGTAGGAAGATTCCTTGAGCCTTCCTAATCCTTCCTAGATGTTTTCCACCCCTTGACGACACTTTTTGAACAATTGTACAATTCTGCCTTAGCCATTGCAAGTCTTAGAGAAATCAAGTTACATGAAACATGATGCCCTGACGGTCTTATATAACAAAGATACATTATTAATGAAACGGATTTACATTACAAAATGACCCAATTTGGATCACAGATAGATCCAGATGGTATATAACAATATGTTATAACATATGTGTGCACAATAAGAATTAGAGCTATATGCTACAAACCATGAAATCCTTTAATCAAAGCTCCTTACTCTAACTCAATACCACAATACCTCAGATTGGAGCCTAAAGAAGAGGAAAACAAATGCAAACTACATGAAGAACAAATAACAAAACTTATACCTCAAATTTGTATTTGAATGCCTCCTCTTCCATGTTGTAGATTTGTTCCAAGGATGAGTGGATGCTCGATGCTCTTTGATATATGATTGCTCTTGCTAGCTCAAGATTTTGACAGCACTTACGCTAAGGATGCTTGGATGCAAGGATGACAAAGCTTCAAGACTCAAGGATTCAACGTTCCAAAGATGGTTTGCATGGGAGTGTAGCTCAATTTATAGGAGCTTCATGGAGGGCTAGATTTGTTCCATGGAAGATTGAGATCGATGATTGCGAGTTGTTGTGAGGATTGGGTAGTTGGATTTAGGAATTAAAAAATTCTAGAGGATTCTAGAGAGGTGGTGGGGAGTGGATCAAGGTAGATTAGTAGGTTCTAGAGTTAGTTAGGATAGTTAATGAGGATTTAGGTGGAGACTAGATAGGGATAGGTGGTGAAGAATTTAAAATTCCTAAGAAATATGAGAGGGTCTTATTAATGGTTAATGTAGGTGATGAGTAGGTAATTAATTAGGATATAGGAAAATGTGATGAGATATAAAGTTAAGATGATGGAAGAAAAATGCAAAGGGGATATTAATAATGGTGATATTAGGATAATTAGAAGGCATCAAATGACAAATGATTAGTAACAATGGAGTAGTTAATTTTAGATGTCTACAGTATGCACACAAACAAACATATACTAGTGGACTGTAACATAATAGTATCATATATGTCGCAAACATTCATATATACAAATATTAACATACAATGACAATACATATGCTCATTACTGATTCTCTAAATTTTCATGTTTGTGTTATCTGTCAGTAAAATGAGGATTTACACTATACACTTTGTGACACAACAAGATGCAAAGCTTCAAGACTAGATAACTCGAGTAGTCCCCAAGATGTCTTGAACAATGAACCATCAAAAACATATTAAATTGAATTAAAATAAGAAAAGAAATGCTCAATACAAACCTGAAAGATTGGTTCATCTCTTCTGAAAATGGATGTGTGTAATTGATGTGAAATTGTATCTTCTTCCTCACTGTGTCCGTCTACTTCTGTCTCTAACAAATCCACCAATATGTCCCTCACATTTTGTTGAATAGAATCTCCAGAGATGGTGTGATTCATTTCTTGAATATGCACTTCTCGTGGCACCTCTGCAGTCAACAACCATTTCCACACTTTTCCGTCATCAGAAACAGAGATCAAAGATGTCTCGAGGACAACGGTAGGTTGCTTGGATAACATAGAAGAAGCAGTTTTTTCTGTATAATGAGGTTGCTCAAATGGATTGACACCAGACTCTTCTTCCAAATCCATTCTGCCAGCAATCTCTATTTCAAGTTCTGAAGAGCAATAACAAACAGCGAGTATGGTGGGCAAAGGCACTGATGTGCCCATCAAGGGCATTAATGCTTCCAGCATACATAATGTAAGTGCCTGCTTCCCTCTGCAAGAGATTTGCACTAACATAATCCTTTTAGCAAGCTGCAATAATATGTTCATCTCAATCCAAAATCTGACCTTTCTTTCCAAATGCAAATCAATACATGTTCACTACATCCATTGCACCCTAATATAGACCTTGAAAAAGCGACTTGAAAAAAAAAAACTTTTTTCCTAGTGTGTAATATTAAATAAATCTTTGCCCTTTTACCTTTAAAATTCATACAATAATGATCACTTCTTTATTATATGACTGTTTTTTAGTGCTTGCTCTCTAGTCCTGAAGACTAGAACAAATGTTTTTTAGCATTTAATTAAACACTAAAATTTCCAATTCATGGCATATATTTTTAGGCACTGGTGTACAAGCATGTTTATATTCTCTGATGTTTGTTTTATTCCCTTCGTGATTTAAGAATAATCTATTATGTGACATATTTATCAATAATTTTTTGTGCGAAGCATTTTTCAAAACAATTTTCAAAATTTTTCTGCAAAGCATTTTTCAAAACATTTTTTTTTAAAATGGATGAGACTAGAATGACCTTACATATTTTGTTTTTGTTGATATTTTATTCCAATTGATGCAAGATTTTCAGTATCCAGAGATTTGCCTGACCTTGTTAGGGAACATGGACATTTCACATGATAGCATTCCTATAGACAAACTGCAGCAGGAATGCAAGAGGACTCTTGAAACAAATTTACTGGTTCGTTGCTTCATATCCTTTGAGCAATCTTATCATATGAGGCAAAGCTCAAGCTTCTAACAGTTACCTGGTTTCCAGGTTATAGAAATACCTTGTTTGAGAGTTATTCCATATCTTCTCGGTTTATATTCTTGTACTCCATACCTTACTGTTGGCAATGCAACCCTTGGTTGCACGTGTCAATCGAATTTTTTAACTCACTTTTCTGTATTTCCAAGAAATTTCCATTCTTATTTTCATCTTTCATGAAACGAGTTATGTTATTTGATCCAAGAATTCCAGCTGATTAAAATCAATTCTTTGTTCAAAAGGTATATGCAAGAACCATTGATCACACCCACAATTTCTTTCCTTTTTGGGTAAACATGTGGAGAAATATGAATCAAGATATTCTATTATTTGGTCTCCATGAACTGCAATTTCTTCCCTTGGAGTCAACTCAATAAAAGTTTCTACGGAGTTCCTAATCTATATCCTCTCTAATTTATTATAAGTTTACTAATATTCACAGATATTTGGATTTTCGACAACCTATCTACCGCCTTGGAATGCACCTAACCATTCATCTTTTATTAGGTAAAAAATGCACCAGTGATGTAGCTTTGAATTTTTTTTAATGCTCGGACATAATTGTGGTCTCCATGGAATACACCTGAAAATGGACCCAAGGCATTTATTATCATTAAATTGCACAATTTTAAAATGCTTGTGTCCTTGTCAATTATTGGTTCAAATTAGGTGCTATTTGCATGTTTTGTTGACTTTCGATGGTTGCTGACCCTTCTCCCAGCCCCTTCCAGCTGTCATATTCTATCCATGCTGATTTCACATTGTTATGAGCCCTTGTACAGGGAACGTGCACTAGCATTCCAGACAATCAGAAACATTAGTGTACGGTCCTAGGAAACGTGTGTGGCCCCTTGTACCTAGAGCGCACTCGCTTTCTTTATCCCACCTTTTTCATCTTGTGATTGTTTGATGTCGGTTTGTGTGCCAATATAGACTTAAAGTGAATTCATTTTGTCTATAAATACACAAGTATAGGAGTCCATTTTCATCCAAGAAAATCTAAAGAATTTATTGTATTGTTCATAGGAATCAATTGAGCATTTGCAAGCATTCTAAAGGAAATAAAAAAGTCATTAAAGCATTCATTGAAGCACATAAATTCATGTTGGACACATTGGATTGCATGTTGTTTTCGATATTGTTACTGGCTAGGACCTGAAAAATATTAAGGTACTTTGACTATTCTCTGGGGTAACGCAAGCACCAAAACACATTTTTTTGGCTTGAGTGTTCAGATATTGCTGCCCAAATAGGGCAAGAAGAAGAATTCTGAGTTGAAGGCAATCAATGTGAAAGATCGAGGAACAAAGCAAGGTTTTTGGAGATCAAAATCAAGTGAATGCAGTTGTCAAATTGTGTCGGACATGTTTGTATTTTGTCCAAAATGGCAGTGTACTATCCAGAGCATAAATGTATGGTCCAATTTGTCGAGAGAGTGTGCAGTCCAAACTGTCCACAGCGTAAGTGTATGGTCCAAACTGCCCAGAGCGTAAGTGTACGGTCCAAACAAACCTCTCCGATCGTCGTCAATTTTTTGGGTTAGTTTCCTGTCACTTCTAAGAGCACATTTCCATTGTCACCTTCTGATGACCACCATCAAATCGCGAAATTAAAATCAAATAAGCCTAAACCTCACATGCTTTTCTCTTTCTTTGGTTTGAAATCTATCATTCAGGGTAATTATTGTTTTTCACATGTTATTTGGCCTAGTTAAAAGTAATTGAATATTTGTGTCACAATTTAATTGAAATCCATTTATCTGCATTACATCCATTTCCAAATTGCTTAATTGTTTCTCAAAATATTAGCAATCAACTTTTTCCTGTAAAAATGACGATTTTCTCAAAACTACTAAAACGGGCATACAGTTAAAAGAATATGAAAGACCATGAGACTATATAGCAATTTGGCAATTTGGCAATTGGTGATTTGATATCGTTTCAACTGGGGGCAGTACTGGGAATGTTTGTTCTTCGCTACTACTGTTTTCAGCCCAAAGCTTAACTAAAGGAAATGCTTAACCAGCAACCACAGTGTAATGTAATGTCCCCCTTTTGGCATAACTTGTTTATGGACCCTTAGCTTGGTTTTGTTCCCACAAGGCTAAGGGAAAGAAAAAGAAGGGAACTATGAGAGGCTATTCAAAGAGAACAAAAGTGAAAAGTACTTAAGTATTCTAATTTCAATTGAATTATGCAAAGAGTGTTTTTTATTTAATTTTCACTTAAGTTGGGACCTTTGGAGGGTCATGGGCACTTAAGGCCCAGGAGTGAATTTTATATGGAAACTTTTTATATATTTTTTTTAAAGAAAAATGTAAACTTTCCCTCTCTATTTTGGGTGCCACATTTGGAGGGGAGATATAAAAAGAAAGGAAAAGTTCATTTGAAGAAATTATGCAATTTGAATATTGAAATTATTGTGCAAGTATGTCAAGCTTGTTCAACACATCTTGAAGACAAAAACCTTTAAGTGTGTTAGAGGTTTGCAGACGAAAACCTCCATATCTACTTTCAAAGCAGCTCTACTCAAAGTTTGTAGTTGTGCTTCAATTTTACATAGTTGTATGCAAGTGGATCTACATGAGTGTTTTTGGACACCAGCTTCATCAAGGATTGTTTCAAGATTGTTTCAAACCCTTCGGAACGCTAAAAATTCATAATATACAGGTCAAAGAGGTGGGCGAACTCAGTTCAGCTTTGTTGATTTTGGAGGTCATCCCAAGGGTGGCGACACCTCTCAAGAGGGCAAATTGTCTCCAGAACCCTCTTCTAGGGTCAAAATTAATTTTAATAATTTATTCCAGCAATTGGCGAGTTATTGTGGATCAAATTGCAGGTTTGGAGGGTGATTTCATGCCCTAGGAATATTCAAAAATTTAATATATTTGGCAACCTAGGCGATTTGCTTGGAAACATTCAGAAGGTGGTTAGAGGGGCAAATTCCAAGAAATAAATATCATATTTATTTCCCTAATTTTTCCTAAGTGTGGCAACTCACTTGTGGAGGATTTAAAGGTATTTCATGAGTGCAAAAGCAGTTGTTCTTTCACATAAAAATTAGAATAATTGCCAGGGTATTTTTCAGCCACTTCGCCAATAAATCTTGATCAAAAAAAGGTACCTTGCTTTCAGTTTATTTTCAGCTATTTGCAGACCTATTTTGCATGTGTTTGCTTGGAAATTCTTCAAATTTTCTAGCTAGGGTTTGCTGGCTTTGTGGGTCAGATTTCAGTTAATTGGCAATTTTATTCAAGGGTTTGTTGGAAAACCCCAACTAGGTCTAATTGTCCCATTTGGGGACATTACATATAATATAACAATTGATGATATATTAAGAAAATTATTTCACAGAGTTTAGCATATAGGTTTTCCTTCTTAGAAAATAAATTTTGGAGTCCTATCATCTCATTCCCTCATTCTACCAATCTCAACAGAAAAATAAAAATAATCAAACACTAACTCCAGCAAGGCATTTCACATAATGGATTTCTTCTCTTGAAACCCCCTTTCTCTGATGAGACATAAGCAACTTTATTTTCCTTTCTTCAACTTATAGCATGTTCAACAAAGGACATGATTTGCTTCTTGCAACAAACTCACTGGAAAGGGATTTGGAATTTATTATTGTTTGATCCTAGAGAAAAAGGATCGGGCCCCCTTTAGCCAACTAATTAGGTGCCTAGTTGGCGGCTCTTGGAATGTGTGCCAGTTTTAAATTATCAAGGTTCGTCAATGCCAAGATTAACAGGTATTCTTATTTTTTTATTTTTCAAGATTTGCTAGATGATTTGACTAAAGTATTTATTTTATTGATTTTAGAGGGTTTTCTTTGAGACTCCATCTATCATGGAAAGGGGCCTCTTAGGTTCCTAGTAAGTCTTAATCCCCTAAGTAATGCATAAAATTCAACAACCTTGTTTGAATTAATTCCTATATTATCTTTCAATGCATTTATTTAGTTTCCCTTGTCATCCTGCATTGACCACCTATCTCGACTACTTCAAAATTTGGTAGATGATTTGACTAAACTATTTCTTTTATTGGTTTTAGAGAGTTTTCTTTGAGACTCCATCTACCATGGAAAGGGGCCCCTTAGGTTCCTAGTAAGTCTTAATCCCCTAAGTACTGCACAAAACTCAACAACCTTGTTTGAATTAATTCCTATATTATCTTTCAATGACTTTATTTAGTTTCCCTTGTCATCTTGCATTGACCACCTATCTCGGCTACAACTAGGTTTCTGTGGTTTGTTTTGTCCAACTTTAGGTTGACAAACAAATTTGGTGGCAGAGGGTGTCCAGATGATTTAAAGTGGGATTGAAAGTCTTGGAGGAGTGTATTTAACTAGAAACTGCAAAGATTTATAAGTGGTTAGGACTAGACTATTGGCTTCTACTTGGGACTTGATGTGTGAAACCAGCTTGAGAAGGGATTTGAGTTCATTTTTTTAAATTATCCTTCTTCGTTCAAGTTGTGTATGCCCGCAATTGAAAAGGGGGTTCACCACAAAAGCAAATGAAGATATGCTGTTTCAGACTTTAGATTTCGGCCATAAATTAATTATTTCTTCTCGATCAGCGAAGAATGTTCCTTTTTATGTCAACCTAAACATAGCAATTGTCCCAAATCCTACTAGAGTGGGTATCTTCTAAAAACATATGGGATGTTGATTCTTCTTTTTATTTGCATACCAAGCATCACAATAGTCCCATCTATCCTTATCTCTGAATTACATCAATGTTTCCCAGACTTTGTTTTTCCCAACCTTCTGCCACGTCTCCTTGGATATGATGGAACCTTTATGACTTTGTAAGAATCCAAATGCTGACTAGGCGGAGTATTCCCCTTCACTATCCATTCCCTTCTTATATGACTAGTCTATACGTTATTTAAGTTCTTTGATCAATTCCTTACTTGCTTGCAGCTCACTGAAAAAAAATTATTACTCAAGCAAATGAGAACATGACTTGGGTTCCACTTGATAGTCCAACCTAGACTTCAGTAAGACCCCGTAGTTTTAGTTTAGATTGGAGCTTCTAAAATATGAGATTGTTGCTATGCCTCTGGTAACAGTCACAATTGTTACTCCAAAAGTGTGCACTACCACCATCTTTAATCTTCAAGAATAATCCATTTCTCAGCGGAGGCTTTCTTGGTCTAAATGCACTTGAATATGTTTGATCCTTTTGATCCCACAGTGCAATTTTTTCTAAGAAGCTTGCTCCAGATTTCTTCTTGCTTTTTTTTGTAATCTTCATGGTAGCTTTACGGCTAGCACAAAGATTAAAGTCCATTAAATCTTCACACACACACAATTTCTTCACGAACCTGGTAAGGCATTGGAAGCAAGGAGAACAAAAGTATAATAAAAATTCTTGTATGGTTAATTTTACAAGTTGGAGAACAAAGGTATAGTAAGAATTCTTGTATGGTTAATTTTACAAGTAGAATCCTGCCAACAAGTGTTAGATTAAGTAAATATTGACAAGGTTCCCTGTGCCAACCATGTGAGTGAGAACCACGCGGGTTAGTAAAAGTCGATGTTAACATTTCCCGTGCAAGCTCTAAGTGAGATGTTAGGGTTGCTCACACTTAATGTATATAAAGAGATCAGTAAGATATCACAAATACCATCAGAAGGTGATCATTTAAAGTTAAAGTACATTTATAGAGAATTTGTGAATACCTACATAAGGTGTATATATACAGATTTTATTGTCCTAACCTTTGCCCATGCTTAACACGCCGAGTTCTAATTATTTAATTATTGTGTATCTGGTTTATACATCACTCCGACTGTTGCTGTTCTGTATCTTCTAGCTACAAGTATTGCACTAGATACGACAGATTTGCTGGCTGATTTATTTAGAGATGGTTATATAAAAATGACCCAACAGGAATCATTTATCTAGATTGAGTATAATAGCCTCAAATGTTTTTTGATTCCTTATTTGTTAGTTTTTTAGCTGCAGAATTGTTATAAGATTCTGATTTTTGGTCCCTGTCAAAAGGTCATAAGGATTCTAACTTAAGGGTTAGTTCGCAAGAAGCAAATATTTGTTGCAACCATATAACAGTGTTGGTCTGTATTTTGAGGCTGAAAGCATTGTGCTGGATATTACACATTTGTGACATAAGGCTGATCACAAGAACAGCACTGTTAGTCTATACATGAATGGCATGACAGAACAAAATTCCTGACATAAGTGACATAGAAATAGAAGCCAGGAAAAACTGCTCTTCGGGTCAAGGAAATTTGGTTAATTGGTATGTTTTTTCAAGATTTATAATTGAGAATGTTGAATTTTATCGTCAGGCTGTAATGTTTAAACTAATTAGACAATGGTTGTGTGGAGTAGAGCTACATCTTGCAACGGTGCATGGTAAAACAAAAAGATTTGGAGATATTCCTATTTCTAGGTACAGTCTCTATATGGCTTCCCAGTTGCTCCAATAGCACCATTAGGTTCATTTGTCTTATCTGTAGAATAATGCTATCATCTTTCACATAGTATTGACTCTGACTCAGATTAGACTTGATGAGCACATTATAGACTCTCCAAAAAAACTGCAAAAACTCGGCATGCTCAGCCAAAAAATATCATGAATTTTAACATTAATATAAAATTGCTTCTTATGCATTCTAAAGGAAAATAGCATCGATAATATAGACAATTAATTAAAAATACTATTGTTAAAATTAATTTAACATATGCAAATGCATACTCCATAGTATCTAATAATCATGACAGTGTAAGTAAATAATATCAATATACATAAAGCAAGACAAAAAAAATAGTTAAAAATTAATATTTTCAATTGAGTCAAGACTCAAAAGTACAAAATTCATGAATTTTAAATCAATAGAATCAAATCATCGCCACCATAATAAAAGTTTTCAATACATATTTTCATTCGTTGTTTGCGAACCAGTTGGATTGGGATGAGGTTCTTAGAAAGGGGCCTGGTTTCATAGAAAGGAAGGATTATTCATGACGTCTTGGTTTTAAAAATCTGACCCTTTGACTGAAAACCTCTCCTACATTCCGGTCTCGGTTAGGCTACCCAATTTGCCTTGGCATTTTTGGACCCTATCGACTCTAATACAGATAGGAGATGCTACAGGTGTCTGCTATCGCCGAGACTTCGCAATGGAAGACAAATTCAAAATAATGTGTGCCCGCATTTGTGTTTTTGTGGATCTGAGCAAAGGTCTCCCTACTGATTTTTCCTTATTTTTGGAGGGTTCAACAAGAACCCAAAAAGTAGATTTGAAAATATTGTTTTTAGATGTAGGCAGTGTTTTGGGTATGGTCACTTGGCTGCTGCATGTCCACGTCTACAAGCTCCAAGTCCGAAGCCTTAGGAAAGGAATCCTATCTCTGGCAATAATGGTTTCCAAGTGATTCAAAGAAAAAGAAAACAAAAAGCTACTTGGTGGGAGTGAGCGTCAATGATCACACATATGTGATCAAAAGAAAGAATCTGAGGAAGGAATGATACCAGATCTTCCCTTGGATGAAATAGAAGAATCTCTTAGTACGCACGAAATGGAAATCACTATAAATAATGTGGATGGGAAAAAGAAAATCCCTCATAACAGAGGCACAATCAGCATTGAAGAGGAAAAAGGATCATGGAAGCCCCTCTATGAATGAAATCACGCACTTCGAATCTAGAAGAGGGGCAAGACTTGCAGCTCGAAATCATCCCAACAAGTTCAGGGGCAAAAAAAAAAGTTGAAAGTAATGGTTTCATTATGTCTTTTGCTTATTGTGGATTGATTATAAAACAAAAAAATGCATGCTCTGGAAAAAGGATGCTTTCATATTTTGTCCAAAAGCACACATGGATGCAAGCCAGTGGTTTTGCATGCATGTAAACAGAAAGCCCTTGCAACTGCATACATGCAAAAAGCAGAATCATGCAAAAGCTTGCATGTCACCTTACACAAGCATGCATAACTAGGACTAGAAAAGCAGGTAATTAGAAAGACAGCTTTTTAGGAAAGCTAGTTAAAACAAACATGTTCTCTTCAGATTGCATGCACACATGCATGCAAAAAGCAAAATCATGCTAAAGTTTTGCCTTTTCCGTCTTGAAAGGATGCATGCTAGAATTTAGCTTTGCATGTTTGTTGGTGTTTGTGTATGCATATCCTTGTTGTTAGCATGCCAAGGTGGAACTTTTATGGCAAGGCACTCAGATAAAAGGTTTCTTAGGAAAGCTGCAAACTGGTTGTAAGAGTATGGTGCAATTGGACATCTTTGATATCAATACAATTTTTTTACTTAAAAAATTGTTTTCAATACATAAAATATTCCATTCATATCATCACTTTATTCAAGGGCTAAAAATAATCAGCTCCAAGGGCTCAAAATAATCATCACTTACAGATTGGAATGACTTGAATCTAGATCCAATTAAATGTGTAGTTCAAAGCAAATCTAATATTTATAAGCATTGTATGATCCACTCACAAGGTCGACCAATCTTTAAACAACTCTTCCTAACCTAAAACAACTACAACATATTCCTTGGTAATGAGGCGCCTCACCATTAAAAATCTTTACCTCTTAAAATTTTCTATCTTAACCTTCGTTCATATTCTCTGAAAAGCAACCACTCGAATAACCTAAAGCTTATGGCTACCCACCTGAAAGAGTACCTAATTATAAACAACGGGTTTGTTAATGTGGGATCCCTTGCACAGTGCATAAAAACTAGAAAACATGACTTAAAGAAGAAGACAAACATGTACCCATTTTCATTCTCACTGTTGAGTTGCATTGGCATAGGCAGGGAACATGTCGGAGATAAAATCCTTTGTATTGAGAGGTGTGGATGTTGTGTAGCGCTGAAACCATGAATATGTGCTGTCTCTTATAAAAACTATATTAAAGAAAAGTCTTTAGCTGAATAAAATGCAAAGGAGGCAAAGGGGGAGGCAGCAGCTAAAAAACAGAAAAGATATAGAAAGAGTTAGTAGAATCTAGATGTTTCAGTTGCAAAAGACATCGTATAGATTGAAAGGCACATTTAAGAGTCAATGTGATAATATATTTTGTAGTAAGTACAGACATCCATAGGAGCATGACTGCAGAATATGTGCTAATAAAACATAACAGCAGATGGCAGAATAAGTTCAATATACAAAAATGGAGAGTCTGCCTAGTCGAGGCCGCAAAACTCACTCGCCCCTGCTTGGCTCCGGAATCTGCAAGTTTTGAAGAGATTTGTAGAGTCTCAATACTATGATCTTGCATAAGATAGTGATGACAGATTACATAACTTGTTCTTGTTGGTATGAAATTCTTCATATTGTTCACTTGCATGCCTCCCTGAAGCATTGCTCTTGTTCATATGAAGTTCTTCATATCATTCACATGTATGCCTCCCTGAAGCATTTCATACTATTATAGGACGACTAACAAGACTGGGTGAACAATTAAATCAGTTCTTGCAATCTTGTCAAAGAATTTTCCAGTAGATATGAAGATCAGGTGAATAAAATGATGAAATTGATAGCAACCTGGGTGAAAAATTGAAGCAGTTCTTGCAATCCTGTAAAAGAATTTTCCAGTAAATTTGAAATTCAGGTGATTAAAATGATAAAATCGATAGCAACCTTGTGGGCATGGCTGTTTGTTTCCACTTCTCTCAAAAAACTTTCAAAAGTCATAGCGTGAATATATTTTCTTATTTGCAGAAATCATAACCTGAAATCAATTTGCATCAATTAGATATGGCAATTGCACTGATGCTTACTTCTTTCTCTTCCACATGCTTATCTTGCCATCCACATGAGCACAATAGAGTAAATCGCCATGTACATCTGTGATCAGATCAAAAAACTGGGCAGATCCACGGGGTAATCCAGTGACCGAAAGCGACATTCCATACTGCAAATCAAATATAATGATCTCTCTTGGAAGCATCACATAGAGTATGTGTGTCCATTTCGACGAAAACAAACATTTAATGAAAACATTAGGAAACAGTGCCAAAGCCGGAGACACTGAGGACTGATTGCTTCCCCCTTCCTTATCACTCTTCAAATTTCCAATTTCGCTAACTTGAAGCTGATGCTCTTTGAGGACTATCTCGTTCTCTCCATCCCCTGCGGATAGGGAACAATTTAGAGGTAAATATTTGCCAATCGTCTATTTTATCAATTTCTTAGGAAAACTACCTGTTAATTAAGAATGAAAATTAACCGTAATTTCTACTCTTATTTTTTTTTACCTGTAACCTTAATGTAGAGAAGAAGGCCTTTGAATCCGAGAACACAGACATGCCTGAAATCAAAAGGATCGCGGCGCAGGGAGACCAGAATGTGAGGTGCCGCATCGTATTTCCAAATGCAACGCCCGGTGTTCGTGTTCCATATGGCCAAGAGCGAGGGACCATGAATTGCCATCAACACCCAACTGATGTTAATGTTGCCCTTGCACCGCACCCAACACACGTCCTGGATGCCCAGCTTCCCCTTCTCCGACTCGAAGTTCATCCAGCAAGTAACCTGTCTAGATCTTGCGTCCCAGATGGCAATCCGACCCTGGCGATCCCCCACGGCCAGACGAAGATGCGCGGTAGATAATTCCTGCGTGAGGAGGAAGAGGTCTTTCTGCATTGGCTGAGGAGTCCAATGAAGGGATGTGACGAAAGGGGCGGGGAGTAACGGAGAAGAAGAAGAAGGCGGCATTGGCAGTACACTGACCAATTGCATGGATCTAATGTCAATTATTACAACACTGCTGCCTGCGCCGTACGCCAGAAGCCCCTTCTCGGAACAATGTGAACATCCGCCATTTTCTCTCCTGGGAGGACCAGGTAGCATTCCCTGTCCCTGTCCCTCTCCCTCTCCCTCTCCCTCTCCCTCTCCCATTCCCATCGCTCAGCGATACTTCCACTTTCCCCGTCCTCGCTACACGAATTGTTGTTAATGAAGGATAACTAACAGTGGTGCAAGAAAAGCAGGAGGTTAGTTAAAAGTAGTTTAAATAAGGTTTAGGTAAAAAGGGGTGTTTAGAATAGTTTTGAAATTTGAATTAAGTATTGATTATAGAGTGAATTTTTAGTAAGTAAAATTATTTAAATGGTGATATGATTAATAAGAGGTTTTTAATGATTGTAAAATATATGTAATTAATTAGTTTATTATGAGATTTAAGTGGGACTTAAAAAGTGTATTTTATGATTTTTTGTGATAAATTTGTTAATATTGTAAAATGTATAATGTGTTAGACTTTAAAATTTTGGTTATAAAGTTTATTTTATGATTTTTTGTGATAACCCTGTTAATATTGTAACATGTATAATGTATTAGACCTTAAAACCTTAATTATAAGTAACTAAAAACATATTAAAACAGGGAAAAAAATTCAAAAATTAATAATGTTTATGGCATTTTAATTCGCTATCCAAAATTAAGGTGCACAACTCATGGAACTTTTCCTTAAACTGGAGAAATAAAACTCCATGTTAATATTTAGAAAACAAAACAAAAATTCCCCCAAAGTTAATTTTTTTCGCAAATTTCCATATTCATGCCCTAAGCAACATGTTATACAAGGCATTACTTAAAAATTTAATGCTTTAGGACTGTACAAGCGGGGTTTGTTTACCATTATTTCTATGGATAGAAGTGTCAATGCAAAACGCACTTTCTTATTAAGTTTGCAAGCACACATACAAAATACTACGAGTTACAAGTACCTATGGTACCACACATTCTTAAGTCCTGAACGTCATCTACTTGACAGGGATTTATCATGCTTGAGAAGTGCAACCCCTTTTATTTAATCAACTTTAACCAGGTATTATGGCATTAGTACAGTGTCCCATCTGCAACATATCTCTAAACTCCCCTACTTCGCTTGCAAATTTAGTCTTTGTTAATCCAAAAATTCGATAATCTTTCAAATACAGTTAAGTGCAGAATCGATACCAAAGGACATTTATTCTAAATACAATTCTGGCATCAAATTGGTATTAATAAAATAATGACAAGAAAAAATACAACCATGCCTTTTTGACTTCATGGTTCTATATTTATTATAAAATAAATTAGTCAATTATAAGGTCCCTGGTTGTATAGTTTTTATCAATCATACACGCGCTCTTACATTCTTCAAGTGTTATCCCATAAGAGGTGGCCCTAATATCGTTGCCATAATAATCTGTATGTGCAAGATAAATGAGCTAAGCATTGGATCCCAAATCTGGAAGCTCTATATTGCGCTCGTAGCCTTGGAATGAGTCTGTGAGATCCTTCTGGTGAAACCTAGGGGGGCAGGGACACGTAGCCTTCCAATTGTAAACACACAGGTTGTTGGTTCCGTAGAGGTCGTGAACAGAACATTGAGAGTGGAGTGTCAGCCAAGAGAGGTTCCAGAATCCTCCATCCTCCACCAAGCTGTATAGTCATGAGTGTTGATTTGATTTGAATCCCAGGAATGACAGGGCAATCTCCAATCTTAGCAAAAAAAATGAAGTTCATTTGGGAGACAAAAAACTAATAAACTTTCTAGTGATATTTTAGAGAATAAATTTGTTTTTTTAATATTTAAATTGCCGATAAAACTTTCTACACAATAGAACAGAGCATACCTGGGGAGTTAGTCATAGAAGTGGTAGGACTATTGGTAACTGCAATAATCGACATAATAAACTGTTGTTAAAACCCCCAAAAATACTTACATCCAAAATAAAATATGTAAGCCAACAAATAATCAAATTCGAAGCGAACCCTTAGCCTAAAGAAATCTTATTCCCTGCAAAAAATATATAGGCAATTTTGTTCGATAGCCATGGAAGCCAAGGATTAAAAAAACCCATTTCCCAACAACTTGAAGTTCAGTTAAGTAAGCCATAAATTACAGATGCAAAAAAATGGACTACACGCTTTTTGCATGAATGCAAAGGCTAGAGCCAAAAAAACAAAGAGGTGAAATTTTTGGCTAAATGGAACAACTGTTAAAGATTAATTTGCAGTCATGAAAATGAATTCACAAATGGTGCATGGACATATTCATGAAAGTTATCGCAAAGATATAAAACACATCCTTGCATCCATAGCTCTATAACTGAAAACCTAATTTTCCAAATGGTAGTAACACTTATTTCAAAATGAAAACCCACATATTCACCCAAAAATATAACGATCTGCATATAATCCTCCAAAAATAGTAAAAACGGTGTAATGTTGAGAGATTATTCAATATCAATGTTAAAAAATGAAAGCACAAATTGGATTGCCAAATTTTTTTTGAGTCCTGTGCCCTGCATGAACCTAACAGCATATTTATTAATTCTGATGACAAATCTGACATGGTATTGTGCATGACATCATCCATTAGCTCCTAAATAACATGTAAAAGATTTGAGCCAATGATAATAAAGATAAATGAATTTTTTCCTAATTTTTGTTAAGAAATGAGCAACTCAACTTTTGGAAAAATGCAAAATTTTTGATGCACAAAAAACAATGCATTCTGATTGGTCTAAAATGCAAAATATAATTGAGGGTTGAAGTAAATTGAAAGCTTTAATATACCCTCTAGTACTGATAAGGTACTTTAATTTGTGATTTTTTTTTTTTTTTAAATTGAAAATGTTGTTATTAATTAATCAAAGTAATAATACAAATATAAGTTACGAAATTTTACAAGGGAAATCTTACAAGGAAAAGGAGTAAGCAGTTTTACAAAATAATTATCATAAAGAGGTTAACTGAAATAAAAAGTGCAACTAAAACAATTAATTTTTGAGTCAAAATTGAAACTAAAACAGCGATAGTCTATCTTCTTTGTAATGTTGTGAGCTTGTCCTTAATTTTCTTAGTCAAAATGAGTAAATCAGGACTCCCGATGTTGAATTATTCCAATTACAAAAAAAGAGATGAAATAATATGAGTTTTCTCAATAACTATAATTGAACATTTCCCAAAGTACAATTGTTGGCAGTGATTTTTCCAAATATGAAAGAGGATGACCAATCGACAAGTGTTCCATATGATGGAGGGGGTGATAGGATGGAAAATGCCTAACAAGATAGTTTTTTAATGAAATTATTGGCAAAGAGTTTTAGAATAGCGAAGAACAAAGAGGACCAGAGCTACAAAGTGGAAGGGCAATACCAAAATAAGCGAGGAATAGTTTTAAGAGTGGGGCAAAAGATGCATTTCCTAGTAGCAAGTCCGAGCTTGGACAAAGTTTGACCAATAAGAAGTTTCATGTGTAGAATACACCAACCTAATAGTTGGCACTTGGCCTCGGCGGGGCATTGTTAGATAGTATTTACCATGTGTTGCCATTGAGAATTAGAAAAAGACATAGACCACTTGACATTGAGGGGATCAACAAGAGGAAGCAGGGGCTGAACAAGTTGATACATAAATCATGGCAAGGTAGTGAAAATAGCTCCTTGGTTTGGCCATTACCAATCTATCTAAGGGGGTGTAGGATTAATGGTAATTTTAAGGAGTACCTCAGGTAGAATCAACTGAATCAGTGAAACATAAACCAGATTAAGTTTTGTAGGTAGCCTAAAAGTATGCCACAGTGTGTTCCAAGACAGCCAACTACCAGTGTCCTTGTCCCAAATATCTTTGATTTTATTACGCCTTTTTTTACAAAAAACTTGGTGTTGAATTTCAGCTAAACAACAAAGGAAAGAATATTAGACTAAATAAACCTATTCCACCAAATACTAGAGTTAGGCATACTTAATCCATGGCGAAGGGATCGATGATGCCATTGAAGAAAGGGGTTATTTCCTGCCAAGCTACCTAATTACATCTTAGGAGAAGAGAACCTGAAATATCAAAGAGGCATTTAAAATTTTGTCTTCCCAATGAATGAAGGACCAAAAGACCTTATGAGAAGCATGTTGAATTCATTCCCTAACAAGAATCTTCCAGGGCTCGTTACCTTTGGTGGCTCCTGCAATCCATTTGGCAACAAGACATTTTCCTTATTAGAGCAGATCAATAAATCCAAGCCCACCCACCATTTTAGGTTGAGTACATAATCTCCATGAGATGGCTACCATACATTTCTTACCAGAATTATTATTCCATAGGAAACCATGGACCAGTTGTATGAGTTTGTCATAATCTGATTTCGAGGAAAACCAACAAGATGAGTAGTAAGTATGGTTGGCCAAAAAAATGTGGTTAATAACAATCAACTTGCCAGCTAAGGATAAAAATTTACAAGACCAATTGTCCACCTTTTTATGGATTTTATCAAGCACCCAATCCCACATGTTTCGAGGGGAGAGATGGGATACCCAAGTAATGAGTAATCTTCCATTGAGGAGTGACATTCCATGTTGGAGGCATCCAAGCCAAGTTAGGACTTCTGTTTTGTGGCTACACAACTTGGATCCAGAAAGGTCACAATAAATATCAAGAATAGATTACACATCAACAACTTATTGATGAGTATTTTGCAGAAAAAGGAGAGAATCGTCAATAAAATGAGAGTTTAGAGCATAAGAACCCTACGAGAGAGTAATCCCTTTTAGATCACCTTGTTGGTGCACTTTTTGAAGCATATATCCAAGGGCATCAGTAGCAATCACATACAAAAAAGGATCAAGCAGATAGCCTTGATGGGTGGACTTTGGAGGTGAAAGGATGTTGTGAGGTTGCCATTAACCATGTCTTGGGCATGTGCTTCAGCGAAGAGGATTGGAATGCGATGTTTGGAACATGGGCCAAATCTTAGTCACTCAAGCATCTTAAGAATAAAGCACCAATGAGTCTGATCGTAGGCTTTGTCAAAGTCAATTCTGACCAATAATGCACTTTGATCAAAATCTTCAACCCACTAGGAAATTTTCATAACATAGAGTAGATTATCCAAAATGTATCTACCTTTTAGAAACCCAGTTTGCTCAGGACGACCAATATCCTGAGCTATAGGTTTTAGTTTCATAGCAATAGCCTTTGAAATAATTTTATAAGATACATTAAGGAGAGTGATGGGATGCCATCAACATAGCTTATTCTTGTTTCTAGCTTTAGGGATTATTTTGATCAAGCCATGATTAATAAAAACCCACAAGGATCCCTTAGCATCCCCTTCTTTATACATATTAAACAAGTCCATCTTGAGGATAGGCCATAGAGCTTGAAAGAATTCAACAAGAAGCCCATCTATACCAAGAGCCTTTTCAATCTTCGTTATCCACAAGGTTGTTTCAAGATCAACTAAAGTGAGATGTTGCTCAAGAAGGTGGTTGGTAGCTTGATCTGCCTTGCACGAAATACATTGTTGCAGCCATTCCTCAAGAAAGGATCCATATTCCTCAAAGTAATGTTCTTCTTGGAATAGAGTGATAAAATGCTAAAAATAGACATTCTTAATTTCATCAAGTGAAGAAGTCTCAGTACCATCCTCGGTAAGAATGGTTGAAATATGTTCATGGTGATGCTTGTATTGCAAATAATTGAAGAAGTATTTAGAGCCCCAATCTCCATGTTTAATCCATAATATACGGGCCCACATTTTAGCACCGTGGCCCTTATAAACCTCATACTTTCTTAAATCAAATTATGTTTGGGCCGCAATAAATTATAAGGAGATGTCATGAGGTTGTTCTTTACGAGCGAGGCATTGTTGACTAAGCTTATGTTTTAGATTACATTCCTTTTTCCACCTCTCTTTGGCCATTAGCCTTCAAAATCCTCTTAGAAAGTTGATTGTTCTTGACACAACAACTTCCCACCAAAGTATCCAACCCACAAAAGAGGTGGGCTAGGGTTGAAGCTCCTAAACAATAAAAATTTGGGCAATACAATGCAGGGAGGAGAGATGATAAATATGTTACAACCCCTCAAGTTGTACTTAGGAAATACAGTAATTTTTTTTTAAACAATTAACTTAACATTCAACCACATAATTAAATAATGCAACATATCCAAACCAAAACCTAGAACAATGTTACTTCAAATTCAAATACAGGATACAATATAATATATGTCATAACTACAAGGAAAGCAAATACAATAGGACACAGCTATGGTTGGTCTGCCAATACAGCAACCACTATTCAACAATCACAAATGAAATATAATTGCATTCTTCTAGGCCTTCAACCTTAATATAATAAATAGAAACCAAGCCCTCCAAGCTCGTATCGAACCAACTTATGCTCCTTCGATCAACTCAAGTGTAGTCTCTAGGAAAATAGTATTGTTATGGGCAGGGAGAGCATCATTTGAGCACTTTACCACACTAACCACAAACCAACGATCCCTTACACAATCTCTATTTGGGTATGGCCCTCCCTTCACAGGTGGTTAGATAGAACAGTGCGAGAATCCAGAGAGCAAGCTAATACCTGAGTGTGTATGATAATACTAAACATGCAGTGTAACACATAAAATCTATTCTATTGCAAGATTATCACATTGTCATACAAATCATACATGCCAAAGATAATGTCTCACTATGCATTATTTAACCACAAGATTTATACTAAGTACATCCTCCTAACAATCATATCACGTCACATGCTAAACATAGGAGTAAACTAAATATACTTTTTTCCATCCACACGTGAATGAATCATACATTAATTAACTCTAACAAGAAATAAAGCCTACAACTCATACTACCAAGGTAAAATTCACATTAAACTATAGATTCCCAACTACTAAAATATATCCAAAGATCTAAACCCCATGATAACCCGTTTTATCATGGTCTAGTATTATAAGGTACAACTACTAGTTTTCCTATAATTAACCATACTAAGTAGTCATAAATACATATAAGCATATGCTTTTAAACAAGTAAGAACATATAACAAGGCAAGTTATACAAATACATAAAAGTCTAACCTAATACTCATTTACACTCTCAAGTTTGTATGCACACATACATAAAGTCCTATTAACTATTACAAAACATATTGTTTGAGAGATAACCAACACATTATTTTAATCAGTCAATATAGGTGAGAGTCTACTAAACATACATCTACAATATGTACCATCTGGGCATATACATTTAAGCTGATGTATTCTATGATATCCCATAATATCATAGCTCATTGTACTTGAGCACCCTACTCAAACATGAACAATTAATCTTGCACAAGCAAGTATGGGTTTATACCATCCAGGTATACCCTCAATAACAATATGGTGAAAAAATAATCTCTAGGGACACATCACGATGCACTATGATATTCTATAAAAGTCTAATTACTTGCACATATTAATATTTTTATGAAAAATATACTGCATACTAGTTTTCATCATTACATGACGCTACAAATTTTGACCATGTCGACTTGCAGCATAACCCTACTGTGCTTACGAAAATACTATCTGGCCTCTACGAGTGTTATAAGCAAAGTCACAATATATATTTAGATCATATAAATATATTGATCCAGGATAAGTATTAATGAAACATGAATATAATAATATTACCAGAGAAATATCTAACTTTGCTATAAATTACCCAAATCATAGTGATAAACAACTCTAAACATAGTCATCATATGTAAATGGCTTACAAGGATAAATAGTCACATCAAACACTGATTGACTAAAGTTTATTAATTCATCTAACATAGTTTAGAGGATCAAAATAAGCATGTAGAAAACTCATTCATGACATAGGTTGTGACGTCCCTAAGGGCATGGTAGTTTGGGATATTTTAATACTATAATTAAGCTTGAGCACATTTTCCCCGCTTATTCTATGGACATGATTAGAAGACTAGTTCCAAATGTAAATTTTATGAACTTGGAGACCACTTTTTAATTTGTCTCCTATGTACCAAGAATTTAGTGCATGGTTTTCATAAGATCAGGTGAAATAAATACCCGTACTTGGCTATGTCTTCCTCCCAGTGATTAACTAATTTTAATCAACCTGCCCATACACAAAGATGGTAGAGATCTCAACTTTCTACTAGGCTTCAAACCAAAGGAAACTTTATCGATTGCTTACTGCAGCACAAGCATCATGATTTTCATCATTGTCTGGCAACCAGAGACAAAATTTCAAGGGGAAGAACTTATTTTTAATCCAAAATATATGACATTCAAAAAATATTTAATGTGGAATTGTAGTTGTTATGGATGTCGCTACATCACACCTGATATATATATGTACATACATACATATATATATATATATATATATATATATATATATATATATATATATATTAAGACTTAGCATTTCATTTCATTAACAATGGTGCTTTAATAGAGACTTGGAATTTTAAGGATACGATTGGTCATTTCAATAAATAGACTTAGCTTTGCAATATTACACTCAACATTCACTTATTTTAACTTAGTGTTGCACTTGCTTAAGGCTCACTATCATGCAACTCAAGTAGCAATGCCAAACACAGCCTTACCAATTAATTATTCTAATTTACATGCAGTGGTTCAATTTATTATGCAACGACTCATATACTTTTATACTTAGCCAGCTTAATATAATTAACTCAATGCTTTACAATAAATATTCAACTCAATGTTTCATATTGAGACTGGCATTAGATCTAAGAGGCTGAGTGCTACATTGAAAATTACTCAGCGTTCTACTTAAATACATAGCATATTTCATCATTTCCAAATGATATATTCACAACTATTACCAATTTTCTATTGGCATCTTAACAGGTGACTAGGCATCTTAATAGTTATAACTCAAATTTAAGACTACATCACTTTGTTTTATGACTCAATAATTTAATAATATAAATTCAACCTCTAATAAGCTCAATGATTGCAACATATTAAAACTCAACATTTATTCTATATATACGACGACTACAACACATGTATACATCGATTTATATTACAAACACATCATTCTTATATATGTATATATTATTCATTGAAAATCAAGTGTTCCATATTATACACAACTATATTCAAATTCATACACAACTATTCCAAGCGTTTGAAATATATAAAAAAGTTGACTATTTCAATGATTCCTACCAATGGCTCAACGACTTCTTAAAATTTGGCATTTTAAATAAAACAAGGTGTTTCATTCTAAAGCAAGGCATCTCAATGTTAAAAATTGACTTTGCATTAGGTTATACCACATGACGTTGAAATTTAATTACTCGGGCTGCATTTAAACTTGGCGTCTTTATTTACTTAACAAATATCATTTGAAAAATCAATAATTTCATTTGAATGAGGCAATGTTTTAAAAAGCCCTAGCGTTTCTATTTTTATAAAGGCATTTCAATATATACAATGACATTTTAATATATACATATATAAAACCCTATGTTTTTAACTCCAAATGATGCCTATAAGAATAATATGCAGATTCAAGGTTTTATCAGGTTTTTTTGATTGCAAAGCAAAGTTATGGGTTTGAGATTCAATATTCTATGCTAGAATTTCATCTAAGATGCAATTACCCATACTGACTCTTATATCTCATAAAAATCTTAATGGTAGAACATACCTTGCAGGATAATTGCCTGAAGAATACGTCATTCCTCTTGATCTTCCAAAGCTCTTCTTCCAAAAATCCTCCGTTTTTTTCCCTTCCCATGTGTGTCTCTTTCTAATTTCTCTTTCCTTTACTTATAAAATTATTTTCCC
The DNA here is from genome assembly GCA_037957365.1 of Torreya grandis. NCBI lineage: Eukaryota > Viridiplantae > Streptophyta > Pinopsida > Cupressales > Taxaceae > Torreya > Torreya grandis. The sequence continues at coordinate 825,453 of JARHVA010003800.1, read as the reverse complement.
ATTATCTTTACATTGCATGCATTTTCTCTTCAAGTTTACTAACTGTTGTTAACTCATTCTCCAAAACTGTAGTTTTCTCACCTTAAAATTCTTTAATTAATATTAAAACATCTATTTTGCTTCAAATAAATCATTATGTCTAATTTCCCTATGTTATCTTAACATAAGTTAATGTTTGATAAGTAATGTATGGATTTCTAGTTCAAGTTAATCACCTTGTTTAAAGCATTTTATTTGCTTACTAAAAATTATTACACTAGTTTTCTAAAACACAAGTCTAGGTAATCAAATAAATAAAGATATTCATTTTCCAATATTTAATATAATTTTATGCATTTATTAAAAAGGCTAAGCTAAGTTTTCCTTTACTCATCATTTAATTTCTTGCATGCAACTAATGGCAGAATGACAAGTTAACCCTAGTTGTAGGCTTTGTTTCAAATATTGAACTCGCAGTCCAAAAATAATTATCCAAACCAAAAATATTTATTACAGGCTTAACTCTATTTTAACCTCTAAGTTACGTATGTTAAAACCAAGTTAACTCACCTTAACTCTTTCTTTGATGCTTCTAAACTATCCATTTTAAAACAAGGCCTTTGAAGGATTTCATGAAATTATTACCATGCTAAGTGTTTAAGTCAACATGATTAATCATAAGATTCATCATTTAGTGAATATGTTCAAATTGGGTCATTTCACATATATGTTTAACCCAAATAATATGTTAAATAATATAAATCAATAATTGTCAAATACAATAATCAAACAACTTAGGATTATGATAAATCATTATTTAACAAATTAGATATAACATTACTTACTATTTTTATTTTTTATTGAAATATGCATTTAATTAACATAGTTTAATAGAACACCTAATAAAGCATCTCACAAACACCATGATCATTATAACCAATCAAATTTTATTCTAATGCTACTGGGCAATAATTTCATTCCTTTTTAATGCACAATCAAAATATAATCAATGCAAACTACTCTAGCATTAACAAGCATAATATGATCAAACCAAATCAATGTAAAGAATATAACAATTCAATCAATGGTGTGCAAGTTTAGATTACTATCAACTTCCTCTGATATTCTCCCAATCATCCCATCTAGCCCACCCTCTCTGATGATGCTCTTCCTCATCAATCCCTAAAGGTAGGACCTATTCTGCATCCACCTCACAACAAATAGATAGTTAGTCTGAATCATCATCAATGAATGATGCAAAACTAATAAACATACATCCTCAATGTATATAATAATTAAAATACAACTATCACATTATATATACAATCAACAATATCACTATCCCATACTAGTATGTGTCAAAATGCTCAAATCAAGACAATAATAATAACATAGTAACTACACTAATATATAGATTTAAAATTTATTAATTATAAGGTGAAATCAAGATGTGACATCCTTCCCCCCTAAAATTAGTCATCGCCCTGATGACTCTTATTCAAATAAAAGTTATCTTTAACAAACAAAGTTTGACAGCATAAAAATATAGTATCTTCATGCTAATAAATACAAAATTTTACTTGAAGAACTCATACTAATTCTCCTAATTAGAACTATTATTTAGAGTATTTTTCCCACAAGACCCTACTTGGTGACATTTCCTATAATGCAATCAAGCTTTGGTAGTGTCACTTATGTTGTTTGGTTCTATCATGACCACTTCAGGGTCTAGGAACTGCAAGACAAATCCAATAATAACTTGGTAAAGTCTTACTAACTTCCAAAAACACATGAGATCATCACAAAAGTCAAAACAAATGACTAGAGAGAGTTCCACAAAACCTTCCAAAGAAAAAAAATAAAAATAATATATATATATATATATATAAGTAACCTGGAAAGGATGATGTGTATATGTTAATACTATTTTTACTTCGTGTAACTTTAAATAAGTATAACATGTCAATATTATCTACTCAATCAGAGCTCTAGACAAGTATGATGGTGAATAGGAACTGGAAATATATAGTATACAAAATCATGGAATACTCGTCCACATGAAATACTCATCTACATAAAATATCTGTCCACAGTATACATGTGTATGGCCATATGACTGAATTTGATAGGTTTCACCTATCAAATTCAAGATTCAACAAGTCCATATGTTGAATCAACTCATCTCTAATCCGAGTCAATGTGAGGCTAAGTAAGATACCATCCTATCACTTAGAAATTCATCTTCCTAATTCACCATTCTTTCCTCAGGTCTCCATGACCTAATGATCTCCCAAAAAGTGCACAAGGTTTTATGAAACACAAATATGTACTAACATATCATAAAAATAAATACTATATTCTAAATGATTCCATTTGTTCTAACATACACACAAGAAAAATCATACAATCATCCTTAGATTGTATCAAGTTACTACTAGTCAAACATAACTAGTATCATATTCTGCAACTTAAACTATAGTGTTATATTCATAGTTAAGAGATAATAATTAACATATCATACTAAGGTTAAGGATTATACCATCCTTACAACCTTATAAGTGAGATAGTGTCTCCTTGCTTGCATGATTAGCACACAACAAGTCAAAAAGTTTATCTAAACCTTTTTAGATTATTAAGATGTCCTACACATCTTATACCTTACTTGCTCCCAATGAAAGGGACATAAATTACTCTTCAACATAACATGTTTAAAAATAGAATAATATCAGTCTAAATAAAGGTACATAATAATATAATAATTATCATCACTAGGTGTAGTCATATAAAATGTGAAAATTGGTAGCTTGAGTGTGGCTTGTGACACCCAACCCATAGGTCCATTTTGCTTTCTCTCATGACCCTCATAGGCATCTTTTCACTGATTCACATTCATCTATAGCTTTCTAGACCTGATTCTAGCTCAGCCAAACTACTTTTCCCATGACAAATCCATCCCTCTAGGTCTCGTACCCTCAGAAGAATAGCACCCAACTTGGACTATAGCATCAGACCCTCTAGTGTCCGTTTCCAATGCTTTTGTCTAAGTACATTTTCACCTCAAACAGTTCATTCCTTCTGGTTGTTATCCCCATTCTTGTTGGTCCAATGTGAATACATCTAACCTATGACCAATAGATCCCTATAAAATCCCATTCAAAGTTCATTTAGAAGGGGTTGGCAAATATCACAAAGCAAGCAAGACTACTAAGACAATCTTCCCTATTCTCTGCATACAACTAGCTAATACTACTACAAGCTTATTTAAATCCTTACACTAGTCCTTATCCACCTTAAACGCACTCAATTCTAGCATTTTGTATCTTTATACACATAATTTCACAAAGCACATCAAGTGGGAGAATTACATATAGCTTGATCCCTCTTCAGAGTATTGGTATGTTGGCAGCGTGCCCACACAAGGGGTGTGAATACATGTTTAGTGTATCTTACACACGCTAACCTCCCGTCTTTCCCAAATTTTATCAAAGTATAATGGAGTCTAGGGTTTGAATACTAAATCAGCTCTAAAGGGAGTTCTATGGACATCCAATAGTCAAAATTTTATAAGCAGACTCACATAGACACAACGAACAAAACCCATAAAGCTCAAGTCTCCTAGACAACAACGGCAAAAGAAAACTATAGCATCAACACCTAGGGTGTCCTATTTTGATGCTCCTATCCAATCAATAAATGAAGGCCATATCTTGATTTGTGATAGTGTCCCAGTCTTGCACAATGAATTTCAAACCCTACAACAATCGTCTTAGTCAGTTTCCAACTAAGTCTTATTTTCTCTCCCTTATTACTATTTTTAGAAAGATTCAAATTATACAAATTAGTAATTTAATTATTGCATATTTATTTACTGATTTCCCATTTCAGACCCTTAACTGAATTAGGAATAATACACCAATCTTCCCAAAAAAGTTAAATCATTTGGTGAACTCAACTTACTTCATTTACGCATAAAAACCTTAGGGTAAATTTTCTGTTGATTTTTCCTTTTTTTCTGATTTTTTACCTACATAATAAAATCAGGTCTAAAATTAAATTTTAAAATTTCATAGTAATTTTAAAATAATTTTCTTTCAAACCCTATTTGCCAATACTAGGTCCTAGTATTTTTCCTATATTTTTATGATTTTTACCTTCCTAATAAAATAAAAAAATTAACATTAAATTTTAAAATTTCATAGTAATTTTAAAATAATTTTCTTTCAAACCCTAGTTGCCCATACTAGGTCCCGATATTTTCCTAGTATTTTTCTTATATTTTTTTGATTTTTTACTTACATATGTAAATCATAAATTTGCATCAAAACCCTAGTTGAATGTACTAGCTCCTATTTGCTTCTTGAGTTATCACCTTACATCTAAAATCATATTTGAAAAATGGATCTCACTTATTTTCAAATATTTCTTGCATTTCTAGCAAATAATAAGGAGACCATACTTGGTCGTATCATGTACATGAATGATGAAGTTTACCATATGCTAATACAAAGCTTCATTATTTGCTTTTCACACCTATTTTTCATAACATGGGATGATATTAAGAAAGTCATTATTAAACATAGTAAGATACCTCTCCTTCAAAGCAAAGTTTTACTTGTCTTTAATAAAAGGTTTCATCTCTTGCTTTCTATCTCTCATATGGATTTTTTTTCAATTTTATCATGTTAAACACATTAGAAATGTCATAGCACATGCCAAAGTTTCTTATGCATTATTGCACAAATTCATGCTTTTTATCTCTCACATGGAAATTTTTTCAAGTTTATCATGTTAAACACATTAGAAATGTCATAGCACATGCCAAAGTTTATTATGCATTCTTGCACAAATTCATGCTTTCTATCCCTTGCTTTATATCTCTCACATGGAAAGTTTTTCAATTTTATCATCCTAAACACATTAAAAATGTCATATCACATGACAAAGTTTCTTATTCATTCTTGCACAAATTCATGCTTTCTATTCCAAACTTGCTATCTCTCATGTGGAATGCTCTTTATAAACATATTATTATACAACTTAAAACTTCAATTTCATACATTTCATTTCACATTCATGATTTCTACCTAGATGCATATAACTCATTGGTTGCCTTTGAGTATTTCCCTATCACTATTAGACACAAGAAAACACTAGTGGGTATATCTATCCCTCCTTCATTCAAACTTGGTACACCTAGCTCTTATCCCACACCTACTACCAACTCTATGCCTATAGTAGACCATGCAATTACACTATCACCCAAGTTCATGAAGATAGGCATGTTGATTACACCCATGGCTATAGCTTTATAACTCAAATTAACACCCCTTTCAATATAGTTCCAGTTCTTGATCTCCTTCAGTGATCAGATGTTTACAAATATGTATTATATGTAGCCCTTCGTAATACTAGAATTCCTATTTCTATCGAACCAACTTATGTTGCCTCTATCCTCAACATAATGCAATGGACTGAAGAGTATAATTCTTTTGAGAAAGAGGATTTACCCCCATGACACATCATTGAACGACATCTACCTTTATATATTTAATTAATAATTAATGATGTGGGGGTTAAACGAGTGTTAGTTGATAATGGTTCAGGACTCAACATTTGCAACATTTCTTTTCTTAAATGTCTTAATATACAACCTCAAGATCTAGACTATTCTGACATGAACATCAAAGGCTTAAACAACATCCCACAAAAATTCATGGGTCAAATAACACTCAATCTTACCTTAAGGCCTAAGACATTGCCAACTACTTACCAAGTCATGCCAAATAACCACAATTACAATTTATTACTTGGTCAACCTTGGATTCATGATATGCATGTAGTCCCTTCTATACTTCATGCTTGTCTAAAATTTAGTCACAAAGGCTACATCTACACATTCCCAATAGGGAGTGAGCCTTTTAAATATTGTTAGGTTATCGAATCTCCATAGAATTATATTCCACACTTTAATCTTGGTAATATACATACATAACCCACTATTTACAATGCACCCTTAGACCATGCAACACATCAAACAATTCCAAGTTCTATAATAACACCAACATCAAATCCTTAGTTTGCTTCCCCTTTTGCACTTAAATGTCTTAATAAGATGGGATATCATGGCAAAGGTCTTGGAAAGAACAAAGAAGTAATCATCAATCTTATTGAGGCATCAACACAACATGGAAGGCAAGGACTAAGATATCAGCTTACCCTTCTTCATGATAAACCTTCTTCCACAACTTCAAAGAACATAAAGTTTTATCCACCCATTACATCGGTAGACCACATTGTTAATCATAATTCAACATTATCATTGATCTATCCTGATCTTATTGATGATGTGGTTTCACCATATATGTACACATTAGATGAATTCTCTAATGATGAATCCCTCTTACAATTTCTTGGAGCATATGAGGACCTCCCATTGTGCTATCATAAAAATATATTTCCTCATTACACAAATGCCTATGAATACTTCAGAGAAAATCTAGACTCTCCTCATGACATACCAGTTGATTCAGATGATACCATTTCAACAACTCCATACACACTAGATCGTTCCACATTGCTTAATGAGGAAATAATTAATTTCAATTTTAAAATTGATCAAGATCCCCACATTGTCTTGTTAGCCGCTGCCCTATGAAAGGAAGAGGATATAGATATTCATCAAACTTGAATAGATTTTCCAAAACTCTTTGCTTGGTCTTACTCAAATATGTCAGGAATTGATACATCTATAGTAGTTCATTAGATTCCTTTATACCCAGATGCTAAAGCAATTAAACAAAAAAATTGCAAATTACATCCTAAAGTGGCTCTCTTAGTCAAAGACGAGATCCAATGCCTCTTAGATGCTAGCTTCATTACCAATAGCACACCCTAAATGGGTTTCCAATATAGTCCTTGTGGTAAAGCCCAATGGACAAATTCAGTGTTGTTTCGATTCTTGAGATTTAAATAAAGCATGTCCATAAGATGATTTTCCTTTGCCTAACATTTATATGATCGTAGATTCCATAGCCAGATATAAAATTTTATTATTTATGGATGGCTTTGTAGGATACAACCAAATCAAAATTATTGAAGAAGATTAAGAGAAATAATCTTTTACAACACCTTGGGGCACATTTTGTTACATTATCGTGCCTTCTGGATTAAAAAATGTTGGAGCCACATATCAACGTACCATGATGCATATCTTTCATGACTTAATTCACCACACTATCAAAGATTATGTTGATGATATATTAGCTAAATCCAAACAATGACAACGTCACACCATTGATTTATGACAAATCTTTGAATGACTCAGGCAATATAATGTCTAATTTAACCCAAATAGGTGTGTGTTTGGAGCTACAACATGCAAACTCTTAGGCTTCATTATTTCCCAATGTGGCATAGAGGTTGACTCCAAGAAAGTCAAAGAAATTATCGACATGCCACCTCCCATGAACCTAAAACAACTTTGATCCTTACAAGGCAAGATCTAAATAATATGTCGTTTCATAGCTCAACTTCCTGATAAAACTCAGTCATTCACTCGATTATTAAATAAAGAAACAAAGTTTATCTGGGACCAAGCCTATCAATAAAGCTTTGATACAATGAAGTAATATCTTCTTAATCCACTTGTTTTAGTACCACCTATACCTGACAGACCTTTCCTCCTGTATATTTTAGAAATGAATCATGCATTAAGAGCACTCTTAACACAACACAATGATCAACATATCGAGCGAGCAATGTATTACATCAATCACACATTAGTTGATTATGAAAAAAATATTCCACATTATAAAAACTATGTCTACCATTAGTTTTTGCCACACAAAAACTTTGACATTACATTTCAAATAATGAGACTCAAGTTATCACAAAAGCAGGAACCTTAAAGTTTCTCATTGCAAAACCACATATCTCCAATCGCATTGCAAAATAGGCATGTTATTAACAAATTTTGACTTAAAAATAATTTTCTAAAAATCAATAAAGGGCCAAATCATTGTAGGCCATTTGGTAGCCGCACCACTCCTGGACACTAATCCTATTAGTGACATGTTTAGAGATGATTTCATTGCCTATTCTACTCATTCTGATACTTGGACCATGTTCTTTGATGGTTCTCGATGCACTTCCAATGTGAGGGTAGGCATAGTGTTTATCAACCCTTCTGGTCACATAGTTCCTATTACATATCGATGAAGTTTCTCCTACACCAACAACATCATAGAATATGAAGCACTTATCTTAAGTCTATTTGTTACCCAATCCCTCCAAATTAGATATATTCAAATCTTTGGTGATTCTAAACTTATGGTCAACCAAGTCAATGATGTCTATCAGACAAAAGAAGATCATCTTATCCCATACTGAAACATGGTACAATGTTTATCATCATAGTTTGGCTATTTTTCTATATAAAGTATACCAAGAAAAGACAATCGACATGTAGATGTAATGGCAAGTGTCGTATCTTTAATCTTTATTGACATTAACAATGATCAATCTATTTTCATAATTAAATGATTACAATCACCATCAATATCCAGTGCAATTTTGATTGCACTATCCATTTTAGCCACTATACAGAATTTCACAACTCCAAAATGGTTCTTTGATATCTATAACTTTCTAAACAAATATTTTACACAAGACACTTTTTCATGAAATGACAAATGCAAGTTACACAAACAAGTACTTTGTTATATAATCATTAACGGATACCTCTTTAAATGATCCATCGACAGATAATTGCTTTGATGTTTGAATTCAATAGAAGCCAAAATTGCTCTTACACAGATACATGATAGTGAGTGTGGTGGTCACTTTAGTGGAAAAGCCATGTCACATAAATTACTTCGACAAGGGTACTACTAACCCACCATAGAAGATGAATGTTTAAAATCTGTAAAACTATACGATAAATGTCAATGACACAACTTACAACATACACCATCATAACAATTATAGCCTATTATCTCTCTATGGTCATTCATGTTATAGGGATTTGATCTTATTGGAAAAAATAACCCTTAATATGCCGATGGACAAAGTTTATAATCACAACTACAAAATAATTTATGAAATGGGTAGAAGTTGCCCCACTTCAAACTACTACAGGTGAGGACATCTACAACTTTCTTATGACTCACATTATTTCACACTTTGGCTTACTCACAACCATCATTTTTGATAATGAAACATCATTCAGGAACAAAACTATCAAGAAATTTTGCACAAAATATTAGATTAAAGACACATTATCTACTCCATATTACCCATAAGGACATGGTCAAGCAAAGGCTACCAATAAAACCATCAACAACATTTTGAGAAAAATAATGACCAAATTTGGATATGATTGGCATAATCAACTAGTCTTTGCATTATGGGCCTATCACACAAGTATCTGCACGCCCACAAGCGCCACTCCTTATTCACTTTTTTATGGCACAGAAGCAATTTTACCATTGGAATTAGAAATACCATCTCTTCGTGTTTCCCTTAAAGGTATTGTCACTGATGACTAGTATCATGAAAAATGTCTACACCAGCTTGAGCAGTTAGACCATACACACATTCAAGCAACAAAACATCTCAAAATCTACCAATAATGCATACAATGATTCTACAACAAACGAGTTCACACCAGAGAATTCGAAGTTAAAGATATCATTCTCAAAAAAAATCTTCACAATGCCAATGCCAAAGAAGAAATCAAAGGAAAGTTCAAACCAAATTGGCTATGTCCATACATTATTACCGAAAAGCTTAGCCTAAAGTGTATCATCTAGCCTCACTTGAAGGAAAAAAACTCAAAAATCTAATGAACATTATGCATCTACGTAGATTGCATGTTTAGCATTTAATTTCACTCATTGTATTGTGCATAATTTTTCAAAATTACTTGTATATAAGTTTTTTTTCAAATTACTTGTACATAGTTTCTATTTGTTTGATTGTACATAACTTCTCTTCAATTACTTGTACATAGTCTCCTAATGATTGATTGTACATAACTTATATCAAAAATACAAAAAGATTCAAATATATCAAAAATACCAAAAATAATATAACATTTCAAAATACAAAAACATTCAAAAATTCAAAAATTCAAAAACATTTCAATTGTAATGCATTATCCATGCTTTACATTTCTACTATATGCTAGACTTATATTTGTTGTTCTATGATATTATTTGTTGATTTATCTACATTACCATGTTTCACTTGATCTTCTTTGAATGTGTGGAGTGACATCCAGATCCTTGATTGTTTCGCTTTACCCATTGAGGGGGCATCCTACTTCTACATTCAAGACACACATCGATATACATACCCATTGGGGTCATCTTCTACATGACTACACCATCCAGATTATGTCATTCCTACACCACACACTCTAGTTATCATGTTGATGTACATCACTTACTAGCTTACATAGATTATTGTATCGACATTCCACTAGTATATAACACTCACATATATTCTTAGCATATACCTAGTCTTGTATTTTCACTTCTTACTTTGATTAGTTATATGCAATTGTATTTTTGATATTTACATGCTTTCCTTTCTTACTTTGCACAGCTAGATGTGATTGCATTTCTCAATTCCTGCTTTATCTCCTGTATGTGCCTTAGGACATTTGCCAATGTCTTTTGCCTATACTCTTCTATGTGATTATGGCTTTCACACCAACCTTGCTTGTTTCAATTATGTGGGTATGTGGCATTTGAACATGCCTTGTATTCTTGATTTCTAGTTTGAGTGACATGTGCCCATGTCCCTTTTTTGTCAGGCCCCTTGGCCATTCTTGTATGCTTCTTGCCTTGTATGTTTGCTTTTCATTTTGAGTGACATGTGCCCATGTCCCTTGTTTGCCAGGCCCCTTGGCGATTCTTGTATGCTTCTTGATTCTTACTTTGTATGTTTTTTGCTTGATTTTATTTTCAATTATTTGCAATGCCATGATCCACATCATGCATGATCTTACTTTTTTGCATGCCATGATGGAGATCATGCTCCATCCTTGATAACTAACAACTAATGAAACTTCTAGTTCCAATTCAATACATTGCACATGTTATTACATTGTTATATCTTTCTAGACATATCCCTATTGATCTATCAATCTCTCAATACAAACCATGTTATATCTTGAGATATATTATCGATTATCATTGCTATATCATGTACCCTTGCAGCATAACACACTTGTAGGGTTGTTTGTTTTAAGGGCAGTCATTGCAGGCTCTTCATTCCTACCCTTGAAAGAGGGGACAATAAATAGTGGTTTTGTCACAGAGATCAAAGCTCCTACTGGTAAAAAAATCAACATTCAAAACACCTATAATAACAACTAGACTTCAAACCAGACTAGGCAAACAGTGAAAATTATAGAACAATCATTAGAATTAGCCTAGTACAATAACATCAAGATTAGAATACAATGCCAGACAATAGGGTGTCCATTTCCGGTGCTCCTACCCAAATAGCAAAAAAAAAATTCCAAACACAAGCAAAAAAGTAGGTTCAACTGCAGATCTGTCACATATAATTTAGTTCATATATAGTAGTTTTAGTATAATTTTTCTCAGAGAATCTAGATATAGGGGGCATCATGCATGGTATGATGGATCTCGCTTCAAGTTTTAGATAGGGAAGTTAGTATAACTTCTAGATCAGAATCCATGTTTCAAACATCAGTGATTGGGGGCAATGTGCATGGCATATTTGTCTTCTTTTCTTTTTGAGTTCTGTACATACCCAAACATTCTTAGCAATTGTGTGCCTTATTCTATCTGTAGGTGGTTGGCATCATCTTGGAGTGGATTTCATACAAGCCTAACCTCCACATTTTTGGAATGGCTTTCATATAAGCCTAGTGCCTAGTTTTGGAGTGGCTTTCATACAAGCCTAATCTCCACCTTTTGGAGTGGCCAAAAGTGGCCTAGTTTCCAACATACATTTGGTTATTCACACCACATTGTCAGACTACAAAGCATTCATGGGATTCAAGATCCATCTCATACAACATACATTTCATATCGATATCAGTTCATAGCTTCACTTCACAGGGAAATGATGGAGCCAAATGACTAGCTAGCTTTTGTATTCTTGAGCCACCTACTTAAAGGGATTATACACATAGTCTAAACATTGAATAACACACACATGATCACATAGCTTCACTTAGTAGGTGATGATAGAGAAAAAGGGCCAACCTTTGCATTCTTAAGCCACTTATAGGGAATTGAGCACTCAACTCTGTTCGTGATATTACTCTTGGTACAACATCATCCAACATTACTCAGTGTCACCCAGCATCACTCAACATCACAATAGGTTTTATATTGGTCCATGTACTTGGTGAGGTGTATTCATTACTTTCTCTTCCTCTTTATCTTACCCAACTTTGTACATTCTCATTTTAGATATAGTATATGTAGTAAGAATAGATCTACTCTTTGTTTTCTCTTGTAGATTCATACTTCATAGCATGATCTCTCTATACGCACACCCAACATCACACAACTTCATGAGCTTCACCCTTGTAGGTAAGTTCAGGTATGATTTTTATTTTTATTTTATCATAGTATTTCACTTTGTTGTATCATCAAAATAAAGGGGGGGCTAAATATAGTCATATAAAATGTGAAAATTGGTAGCTTGAGTGTGGCTTGTGACACCCAATCCATAGGTCCATCTTGCTTGCTCTCATGATCCTCATATGCATCTTTCCATTGATTCCTAATCATATGTAGCCTTCTAGACCTTATTTGAGCTCAACCAGACTACTTTCCCCTTGAAAAATCCATCCCCTATGTCCTATACCCTTAAGACAATAACACCCAACTTGGACTATAATGTCAAACCTTCTAGTGTCCATTTTCAATGCTCTTGTCCAGGTGTATTTTTACCTCCAATAGTCAGTTCCTTCTAGTTCCTATCCCCCTTATTATCAACCTAACATGAACACATCTAACCCATGACCAATATATCCCTATAAAATCCCATTCAAAGTTCATTTAGAAGGGGTTGGAAAATATCACAAAGCAAGCAAGAATACAAGAAATACTACTAAGATAATCTTCCCTATTCTTTGCATACAACCAGCCAATACTACTAAAAGCTTATTCAAATCCTTACACCAGTCCCTATCCACCTTAAGCACATCTAGTTCTAGCATTTTACATCTTCATACACATAATTGCATAAAGCACATCAAATCGAAAAACTACATATGGCTTGATCCCTCTTCAGAGTATTGGTATGTAGGCAACGTGCCTACACAAGGGGTGTGGATACACGTTCAGTGCATCTTACACCACTAACCCCCCCTCTTTCCCAAAGTTTATCAAATCACAATGGAGTCTAGGGTTTGAAGACTAAATCAAATCTATAAGGAGTTCGACGGACATCCAACAGTTGAAATTTTATAGACAGGCTCACATTGACACAATGAACAAAACCCCAAAAGCTCAGGTCTCTTGGATAAAAATGGTAGAAGAGGAATATAGTACTAACCCCAAGTTATCTTATTTGATGCTCTGATCCAATCAATAAAATAAGCCTAGATCCTAATTTGTGATAGTGTCTTAGTCCTACACAATGAATTTCAAACCCTACAATAGCCATCTTAGTCAGTTTTCAGCCAAGTCTTATTTTTTCTCCCTTATTACTATTTTTAGAAAGATTCAAATTATAATCAAATTATACAAATTAGTAGCTTAATTATTGCACATTTATTTACTGATTTCTCATCCCAAACCCTTCTAAATTAGGAACAATATACCAATATTCCTAAAAAAGTTAAATCACTAGGTTTAATATAAATTCCATGTTAACCACTCCTTATGGTCAAGTACACAAATTAGATAAGATAGTAACTCTAAAATTCACAAAGTAAGAAGTAGAGAACTAACATCTCAAAAGCAAATCTCCTACATACCCTCATATGGTAGGAGGAAACATCACAACCCACGTTGCCAACCACTATTCACTTATTAATCTTGTAAGTGGATTATCATCACCTACTTCCACAACTAAAAATAAAATATGAACCACCAGGTTGCATCAATCCATTCAATTCTAAAACATTTCTCAATGAGAATTATAAAACACTATCCTTTGAACTCAAGGGGATAAGATTAGGAAACAATTCAGAAACAAGTTTTCCGCCTAAGGGAACTCTTAGTCAACATCCTAAAAATATGAATCTTCTCAGTAGCTTAAAGTGATTTAAGAGGAGAGTGAGAACATAATAACTCACCTATAAGCTAACTAAGAGATATGACACTTCCTTCTCAAGTCTATACAAATATAAGGATGCTAATCCACAAAGCATACTCCTAATAGAAACAAATTCTTAAACATGACATCTACTCTTAATTACAAGCAAATTCCCACCAGACCAAGTGGTGACAAACTAGAATGGTTTCATAGTATTCCCACTCCTAGGATCTTTGTAAGTAAGACACAAAACTAAAATATAAACACATAAGTGAGAAGCACTCCATGCTTTAAAAAACACTCATAACACAAAACACAAATGGTGAAGGTGATTCAAGAAAGACATAATCACACTCAAGGTGTTCAATCTAAAGATTGAAAACATGGTAGGAAACTCTTGTTCACAATTTTGAAACTAGTCTATGCTCTTACCTACCCAATCACCTTTTACAAGCATCACCAATAAGACACTTGATACACCAACCCTTTAACATCTCTAAAGGGGTAAAAATGCTCTAAGGTACACACTAAGTAGACCATACACACTTTTAGATCTTGCATTTCTGCTAGACAAAAAGATACAAAAACACTAATGGACTCATTAGGTCCTAGAGTTCGAGCCATAGCTCTGATACCACATGTTACAACCCCTCAAGTTGTACTTAGGAAATACAATTTTTTTTTTTTAAATAATTAACTTGACATTCAACCATAGAATTAAACAGTGCAACATATCTAAACTAAAACCTAGAATATTGTTACTTCAAATTCAAATATAGAATGCAATATAATATATATCACGACTTCAAAGAAAGTAAATACAATAGGACACAACTACAATTGGTCTACTAATACAACAACTACTATTTAGCAAATACAAATGAAATATAATTACATTCTTTTAGTTCATCAATCTTAATATAATAAATAGAAACCAAGCCCTTCGAGCTTGTATCGAGCCAACTCGTGCTCCTTTGATCAACTCAAGTGTGGTCTCGAAGCAAATAGTGTTGTTGTGGGTAGGGAGACCATCATTTGAGCACTTTACCACACCAACCACAGACAGACCGATGATCCCTCACATAATCCCTATTTGGGTATGGCCCTCCCTTCATGGATGGTTAGATAGAATAGTGTGAGAATCCAGAGAACAAGCTCGTACCCAAGTTTGTATGATAATACTAAACATGTAGTGTAACATATAAAATATATTCTATTGCAAGATTATTGCATTAACATACAAATCATACATGTCAAGGATAATGTCTCACTATGCCTTATTTAACCATAGGACTCATACTAAGTACATCCTCCTAGCAAACATATCACATCACATGCTAAACATAAGAGTAAACTAAATATACTTTTATTCCATCCACACATGAATGAATCATATATTAATTAACTCTAACTAGAAATAAAGCCTATAACTCATACCACCTGGGTAAAATTCACATTAAATTGTATATTCCCAACTACTATAATATATCCTAACATCTAAATCCCATGATAACCCATTTTATCATAGTCTAGTATTCTAAGGTAAAACTACTAATTTTCCTACAATTAGCCATACTAAATAGTCATAAATACATAGAAGCATACGCTTTTAAATAAGAACATATAACAAGTCAAGCCGTACAAATACATAAAATTCTAACCTAATATTCATTTACACTCTCAAGGTTGTATGCATGCTTACATAAAGTCCTATTAACTGTAACAAAACATATTGTTCAAGAGATAACCAACACATTATTTTAATCAATCAATGCAGGTGAGAGTCTAAACATACAACTACAGTATGTACCATCTGGGTATACATATTTAAGCTGATGTATTCTATGATATGCCATAATATCACAGCTCATTATGCTTGAGCACCCTACTCAAACATGAATAATCAATATTGCACAAGCAAGGGTTTATATCATCCAGGTATAGCTTCAATAACAATCTGATGAAACGATAATCTCTAGGCACACATCATGATGCACTACGTTATTCTATAAAAGTCTAATTATGTGCACATATTAATTTTTTTATGAAATATATACTGCATATAAGTTTTCATCATTATATGACGTTAAAAAAATTGAACCTTTCAACTTGTTGCATAACCTTATTATGCTTACGAAAATACTATCTGGCCTCTATGAGCATTCTAATCAAATCCACAATATAGATTTAGATCATATAAATATATCCATCTAGGATAAAGTATTAATCAAACATGAATATAATAATATTACCAAATAAATGTCTAACTTTGCTATAGATTACCCAAATCATAGCGATAAACAACTCTAAGCACAATCATCATATGTAAATGGCTTACAAGGATAAATAGTCACATCAAACGCTTATTGACTAAAGTTTATTAATTCATCTAACATAGTTTAGAGGATTAAAATAAGCATGTAGAAAAGTCATTCATGACATATGTTGTGACGTCCCTAAGGGAATGGTAGTTTGGGATTTTTTAATGCTATCATTAAGCTTAAGCACATTTTCCCCACTTATTCTATGGACATAATTAGAATACTAGTTCCAAATGTATAGTTTATGAACTTGGAGGCCACTTTTTAATTTGTCTCATATGTACCAAGAATTCAATTCATGGCTTTCATAGGATCAGGAGAAATAAATACCTATACTTAACTATGTGTTCTTCCTAGTGATTAACTAATTTTAATCAACTTGCCCATGCATAAAGATAGTAGAGATCTCAACTTTCTACTAGACTTCAAACCAAGGGAAACTTTGCCTATTGCTTGATCCAACATAAACATTGTGATGTTCGTAATTGTTTGGCAATCAGGGACAAAATTTCAAGGGGAAGAACTTATTTTAAGCAAAAATATATGGTATTAAAAAATTATTTAATGTGGGGCTGTGGTTGTTATGGATGACACTATATCACACCTTGTTTTTTTTAAAGATTTAGCATTTCATTTCATTAACAATGGTGCCTTAATAGACTTGGCATTTTAAGGATATGACTAGCCATTTCAATAAATAGACTCAAATTTGTAATATTACACTCAATGTTCTTTAATTAAACTCAACTGAATTACTAAATTACTCAGCGTTCACTTATTTTAACTCAGTGTTGCATTTACTTAAGGCTCACTATCATGCAACTCAAGCAACGATGACAAATATAACCTCACCAATTAATTATTCTAATTTACATGAAATATTTTAATTTATTATGAAGTGACTCATATACTTTTATACTCGGCAAACTTAATATAATTAACTCAATACTTTACATTAAATATTCAACTCGGTGTTTCATATTGAAACTGGTGTTAGATCTAAGAGGCTGAGTGTGACATTGCAAATTACTTGGATTTCTACTTAAATACATAACAGATTTCATCATTTCCAAAGGATATATTCATAACTTTTATTAATTTTCTATTGGCATCTTAATAGGTGACTAGGCGTCTTAGAAGTTATGACTTAGATTTAAGACTACAGTGCTTTGTTTTTTGACTCAATAGTTTAATAATATAAATTCAACCCCTAATAAGCTCAATGATTAAAACATATTAAAACTCAACATTTAATCTATATATATTATGACTACAACACATGTATATAACGATTTATATTACAAATGCATCATTCTTATATATATTATTCATTTAAAATCAGGTATTCCATATTATACACAACTATTCCAAGCGTTTGAGAAATATAAAAAGTTACCTATTTCAGTGATTCCTACCAATGGCTTAACAACTTCTTAAAATCTAGAATTTTAAATAAAACAAGGTGTTTCATTCTAAAGCAAGGCACCTCAATGTTAAAATTGACTTGGCATTTGGTTATACCACATGGCGTTGCACTTTTATTACTCAGGCTGCATTTAAACTTGGCATCTTTATTTGCTCAACAAATATCATTTGAAAACTTAGCAATTTCATTTGAATGAGATAACATTTTAAAAATCCCTATAATTTCTATTTTTACAAAGGAATTTCAATATATACAATGACATTTTAATATACACATATATAAAACACTATGTTTTTAACTCTAAATAATGCCTACAAGAATAATACGTAGATTCAATGTTTTAACAGTTTTTCTGATTGCAAAGTAAGTTATGGGTTTGAGATTCAATATTCTATGCTAGAATTTCATCTAAGATGTCATTACCCATACTAACTCTTATATCTCACAGAAATCCTAATGGTATAACCTACCTTGCAGGATAATCGCCTGAAGAATAAATCATTCCTCTTGCTCTTCTAAATCTCTTCTTCCAAAAATCCTCCTTTTTTTCTCCTTCCCATGTGTGTCTCTTTCTAATTTCTCTTTCCTTTATTTATAAAATTATTTTCCCATTATCTTTACTTTGCATGCATTTTCTCTTCGAGTTTATTAGTTGTTATTAACTCATTCTCCAAAACTATAGTTTTCTCACCTTATAATTCTTTAATTAATATTAAAACATATATTTTGCTTCAAATACATCATTACGCCTGATTTCCCTATGTTATCTTAAGTCAATGTTTGATAATTAATGCATGGATTTCTAGTTCAAGTTAATCACCTTGTTTAAAGCATTTAATTTGCTTACTAAAAATTATTACGCCACTTTTCAAAAACATAAGTCTAGGTAATCAAATAAATAAAGATATTCAATTTCCAAATTTTACTATAATTTTATGCATGTATTAAAAAGACTAAGCTACGTTTGCCTTTACTCATTGTTTAATTTCATGCATGCCATTAATGACAGAATGATGAGTTAACCCTAGTTGCAGGCTTTGTTTCAAATATGGAACTCGTAGTCCAAAAAAATATTTCCAAGCCAAAAATATGCATTCCAGGCTTAACTCTATTTTAACCTCTAAGTTACTTACATTAAAACCAAGTTAACTCACCTTAACTCTTTCTTCATAGCTTCTAAACTATCCATTTTAAAATAAGGCATTCGAAGGATTTCATGCAATTATTAACATGCTAAGTGTTTAAGTCAATGTGATTAATCATAAGATTAGTCATTTAGTGAATAGGTTCAAATTGGGACATTTCACATATATGTTTAGCCCAAATAATATGTTAAATAATATAAATCAATAATTGTCAAATACAATAATCAAACAACTTAATATTATAATAAATCATTATTTGACAAATTAGATATAACATTACTTATGATTTTTATTTTCTATTAAAAGAAGCATTTAATTAACATAGTTTAATATAACACCTAATAAAACATCTCACAAACACCATGATCATTATAACCAATTGAATTTTATTCTAATACTACTAGGCAATAATTTTATTCCTTTTTAATGCACAATCGAAATATAATCAATGCAAATTAATCTAGCATTAACAAGCATATTACTATCAAACCATATCAATGTAAAGAATTTAACAAGTCAATCTATGGTGGTGTGTGAGTTTGGGTTACTATCAACTTCCTTTGATATTCTCTCAATTGTCCCATCTAGCCCACCCTCTTTGATGATGTTCTCCCTTGTCAAGCCTTGAGGCTAGGACCTATCTTGTATCCACCTCATAATAAATTAGTAGTTAGTTTGAGTCATCATCAACCAATGATGCAAAACTAACAAATATACATCTTTAATTTATAGAATAATTAGAATAACACTATAACATTGTGTATATAATCAACAATATCACTGTCCCATACCAATATATATCAAAATGCTCAAATCAAGGCAATACCAATCAAATAGTAACCATACTAATCCATGGATTTAAAAGTTATTAATTATAAGGTGAAATCAAGATGTGACAAAATATTTAGCTTAAAAAGGAGTTAATTGCAGGGAGGTGGTGAAGGCATCAAATTGAAGGAACATGAAATAGGAAGATGATCAGATAAAACAATATCATTGGGAGTGGTAAAAAGAGGGAAAACAAGGAATGACTTCACAAAAGTACAAACATAGAACCTATCAAGTTTGCAGAGTTGCCTATGAAATCCAACTTGATTGTTAGACCAAGTGAACCAACTGCTTGTTCTTAAAGTCATACATCGAAAAAGAGGGTCAAAGACTCCCAATGAGTTGCAACAATGGAGCCAAGTTGAAAGTTCTTTGTTAGAAAGAGGAGATCATTGAGACTAGTTGTGGTCCCTTTTATGTTCCACCATGTTGAAATCACCTCTTATGATCCAATCTATCAGGGAAAGATTGGAGCTCATCCAATTCCAAAGCTTGATGTGTTATGTTGTTATGTTTGGGGCATATATTAATCAAAAACCAATGGTTCTCTCTAAACATAAACAATAGCCCAAACACATCTATGGGTAAGATCTTCACCAGTAGAAATAGCCTTGGAAGAAAGGAAGGCTAGTAAGACAACACTGTATCTCCTCGTCCATATTCATGAGAGGTGCAATAGGGTGATAGGTGCTTTTATATACAATGCAGGTTGAACAATAGAAATGAGCCTCCAAATTTAACCTCCTGTAGGAAAATTACTTCAAAAGGATGGTCATGTAGCACCCTTTTCACATGAAATTTTTGTGCGAGGAGGGTGAGCCCATGAACATTCCATTAAATAATGTTAAGCTTCATGTTGCACTTCTTATAGGAGGCTACTCGACCTCAGTATGAGCTAGTGAGGAAAACTGGTTGTAATTACGATTGGGGATGGGAGATAAAGATAGTTGTTGTCTTACACGTTTCATTGAACAAGATCTCCCTTCACCCTCTGATCTTCCTTTGGTCACTTTAAGGGAGTCCCTAACCCTGGACCATGATTCTTTAGAGGCTTACTTAGGTCCTCTACTTTTTGATCTAGTACATTTCCCAATAGACTTCCAATTGTCAAGAAGGTGAATATCATTAACTTGAGTTTTTGGAACATATTCAGGTGTTACATGAATAGAGAGAGGCTAAGTATCATTTTATGCAAGTTAGGGATGAGGGTAGAGGATCTTGGATTATTCAAAGGTGGAGAGGATGATTTTAGTGGGACTGAGTGGGTGGTAGAAAACCTTGGCTAAAAGCTCATCAATTCGTTACTGCTTGAGTTTGTGTTTAGGGCAGTCATGGATTAAATGACCATCTTCTCGATAGTAGAAACATGAGTTAGGTTTATTGAGATAAATCACAGGTTGTGATTGTGTAAATCCAGGGCCAAAAAGTTGAATAAAAGTGGGCAGAGGTTGCAAGAGATCCATTTCAATGTAGACTCTAGGATGGTTTATGAGGTTGGAAAATTTGTCTTTATCATCTTTACACCAAAATACATTACCCAACTGACTGGAAAACTAACAAAGAAAGGGTCTAACAGCTAGGTTAAAGAAGGTAAATTCTACCACATAAGATACTATGAGCGAGATGGTCCTTTAAGGTAAAAGTTGAGCTTCCCACCTTGAATATAGCATACCTAACCATAGATAACCCATGAGCTATATTGAAGGGTTTCTCGGGTAAAATTAGAGCAGGAAAAAAGAATAGACACATACCCTCTTTCTAACCCCCTTATAGAATCTATTTTCTACCCCCTGAAATCCTCCTAGACCTGGCATGTCTATTTATAGAATTCACTTTCAGAAGGTATGCCTCGAAGAAAAATAGAACAACTATCCAATGGGAAATATCCATAGAAATTTCAACAAACTCATCAAGCAGTTAAAACCTAAAAGCCTTACCTTCTTGCTAACGTTTGGGGTCATTGGAACCATTAGAGTCATTTTTCAGACTGTGAGTCCAATGTCATCACGTCTATAGAGGAAGGGTCAACATCCATGTCCATCCACACATTTTTGTTTATCTTCTTTTTTTGTGTGCAATAAGTGCACCTTCAATGGCCGGCCAAACCAATGGGGACTCTTGAGGAGGGAGGCTACCAAGGCACCCCTAGTGGTGAGCCCTCCTTCATTCTACAACGAAGCCCTAATGAAAGTAATGAAACCCTATTTTTTCCACCCAACATAGTATAACTTTTTGTAATTTTTTTTGTTAGTTTTTTTTATGGGATAAATTAACTAGCACACTATAAACATTACAAATATTATAGTCTAAGTGGCACCAATAACACTTGTATGTAGCTCTTAGAATGTAATTTCTAACAAGACAAATGGCATTCCAAATGAATCCCTAGATCTAAATATATGGGCAAAAAAACATCTTTGCTTCATTTTGCCACACACATGCCTATACAAAATTAAAATTGTTAAATTTTAATATTTGGCACATTTAATTAATTTCAAAGATATAAATTTTTTATTGGCCTAAAGGAAAATTATCACTTGTCGTCACATGATTTCTCTTCCCAATTGATGACTAAGATCATGTTTTATAGATTAATAACTATCATTGATTCTACACCAGAACATGAATGTAAGCCTTTCATCTACGATTTAGCGATCATCAACCACAATTTGAGCTTGGTAGATCAATAATTGCCATCAAATTTTTAATTAATTAATGGATATTTGGTCTCTATTACATGTTATATATTATAATTTATTTCATAATACAATTAATGAGTATTATTTGAACCTTGAAAAAAATGAAAATAGGGAAATAATAACCTATAACAAGAAGCACACATATGCAACTTCGAATGGAAGGGAAAAATATTGAAATATATGTGTAAGTTGAGGCTAATAAAAGATTGCTGACATGTGTCTACCATTTGTCACATAGATAGCAATGATAAATATTATAAAGCATGCCACATAGCCATAAAAAACAAATCATTATTTCTATTTTAAACAAATTAATGCTTGGGATCTAGTTCAAATGATATTTTTATTATGTTTTGGGTTTGTTATTAATAACTGCAATCTCGATAGATTAGTGGTGAGAAGAGAAACCATTGTATATATTATAACACATGACTTCGCCTTCATAAAATTTGTTGACACCTACCTTTTAGCATGTCATCCTAGTGTTCAAAGGTTAATTAGCACGTTGACCCATTATTATTTACTAAACATGAGAATGAGACAATGAATTCATCGATAAATTTGATACCTTTAATGTCATGCTAGATGTTATTTTAATTTATTGACACTTGGTTGTTATTATTCGCTTCTTAACCATTTTGATTTGAATTTAATCCAACCCCAGTTAATTTATTAGATCAAGAAATGCGTACAGGTTTAACAATGATGTCGAACATATATAAGGCAAATCAATAATATGTTACAAAAAAAAGTAACTGTCATCCATAAAAAGCAGAATTTACAGGAATAAATGGCTTTCATTTTACCTTTATTGATCCTAGCAAAGGATGAAATGAAGCAGTGGTGAATATGACTAAACTAAGGTGATTTACCTAGAGATTAAATCATCAGTGCAATGGAGGTGGGGGTAAGAGCAAGGGAACATACATACGTACGTACATATATGTATGTGTGTGTGTGTATATATATAAATATAATTTATAGATATATGTATACATATTATATATATACATATATATAAATATAATATATAATATATGATATAGATATATGTATATACATTATATATATACATATATATATAAATATAATATGTATACATATATCTATTTAATATATATATATATATATATACATACATATATATACGTATACACACACATATACATACATACATACATACATACATATATAATAAGAGTATTTGTTTGGCCTTATATGTCTATATATAGAGAGAGAGACACACACACATAAACGCATATGTATATACATATATATATATGTATACATATATACATATGTATACATATATGTATCTATGTATGTATGTATATATGTACATACATACATACATAAATACATATAGTATACATATGTATATATGTACGTATATATAACTACAAGTATGCACATACATATATACATATGTATATATGTACATATATATAACTACAAGTATGTGTGTGTGTGTATACGTATACACATATATGTATGTATATATATGTATATGTATATGTGTATATATGTGTGTGTGTGTGTGTGTATATATATATATAGACACACACACACACATATATACACATATACATATACATATATATATACATACATATATGTGTATACGTATACACACTATATATATATATACATACATACATATATGTGTATACGTATACACACACACACACACTTGTAGTTATATATATGTACATATATACATATGTATACTATATGTATATATGTATGTACATACTTGTAGTTATATATACGTACATATATACATATGTATACTATATGTATTTATGTATGTATGTACATATATACATACATACATAGATACATATATGTATACATATGTATATATGTATACATATACATATACATATATATATATGTATATACATATGTGTTTATGTGTGTGTGTGTCTCTCTCTATATATAGACATATAAGGCCAAACAAATACTCTTATTCCATATTGCAGAGCATTTAAAGGAGAAAAAACTCTACTACCAGCCATCTGTGTCATTTTTGTAAGCCAAATTTTACACTCTAGAGAGCCAAATGGTAGTAAACACACATGTGGGTACACCCCAATTATTTGTGCACATAAATTCATCCCTTCTACAGAGCCAAATATGATCAAAAATGCAAGTGGGTATAGACCAATTATTTGTGTGCTTAATTTTATTCCTTCCAAAAACCCAAAATAGAAATGGGTACACACTAAATTACAGAGTCACTTTTTGACAAGCATTAGCTACACTCCCGACTTTTATGTTTAGCCCTCTGAATACACACACACACACATGTATATATGTATACATATACATATGTATATACACACACATGTATATATATATGTATGTATGTATGTATAGATGTGTATATATGTATATATATCTATATATGTATACATATACATATATACTTGTGTATGTATATACACACACATATATATATCTGTATATGTATACATATACATATATACATGTTTATATATATACACACACATATATATACACACATACATATATACATACATACATATTTAAAGGTTTGAATATAACATTCAGGGGTGCAGCTAATGCTTGTCAAAAAGTGACTTTGTAATTTAGTGTGTACCCATTTATATTTTGGGTTTCTGTAAGGAATAAAATTAAGCACACAAATAATTGGTATGCACCCACTTGTGTGTTTGATCTTATTTAGCTCTGTAGAAGGGATGAAATTCTATGCACAAATAATTGGGGTGTAGCCACATGTATGTTTACTACCATTTGGCTCTCTAGAGTGTTAAAGTTTGGCTTAAAAAAATGACATAGATGGCTGTTAATGGGTTTTTTTCTCTTTTAAATGCTCTGTAATAGGGAGGAAGACTATTTGTTGGGCCTTGTTCGTCTTCATCATGTGAATTTTATGGTGAGAAGTTGAATCTATCATCAAAGAATGGGATTTTAGCTGGGAATGTGAATGAGAAGAAAAACATTAATAAAACTAGAGCGGTGTCTACAGTGCTCACTGAAATTTTGAAAGAGATCATGGTATAAATTTCTAAGTGTTTTTGAGTTTCTATAGAGCATGCATTAATGGCTTCCTATGCTTCCCTTAATCATATACATATTTTTATTTAGAGCAAATATTTTCTTTTGTGCTTTATTCGTGAAGAGATTGCTATTGGGTTTATGTGTAGATTTTTTTACGTGGGTGTTGTTTAATGGTGAGATTTTTATTGGGGTTTTGTGTAGTAATTTTTTTCCTTAGTTCAGGCATGGTCCTCCTATTCCTCCTAGGTCGGGCTCTAGGCTGAGAATGATGAACATGGGTTGCCCTTATGCTCCACCTCTAATTCATTATTGAGGTCCCATGCTACAACCATGCCCTACCTTTCCTGATGGGGGAAACATCAAATCCCCAAATTTAGACCTCGTCAACCATGTTGACATCAGGGAATGTATTAGCACCCCCCACTGGACAACCAATGCCAACTGCCTTCACCCATTTCCATGATTATGGAGGATGTTAAACCTGATAATGTGCATTGCATTTGAATGGTGAAAATAGAATATTCATTTCCCTAGTCATTTATGACATGGATATGAGGGATTCACCCATCCATAATAAGCCTCTGGCTAATAAAAATAAAAATATATACGTATTCAAAGTTTCAGTTTACATTTACATTTGAATTATCAAAATATATTACAACCATCAAATATATCTCCCAAATTTTTATTTTATTTATTACAGCCGTCAAAATATATATCATGTATTATTAGGGTATTGGTCCTTTATGACCATAATACATTAACCAACCTTATCTTAATAGCTAACGCACATGGATGCTAAGCAGTTGAATTGGGCATAATGAGTTGTCTAGGTGGAAAGTTCTTGTGACTGCACAACAACTTGGACAATGAGTTATTTAATAATATGAAATAATTCTCACCTAAGTGGTCTACATCTTATAAGTTATTTCTTGGTAGTAAAGAGCTAGTATCTTTAGATAACATGCAATAGGAGTTATTATAGCAACAAGCTCTGGCATTTATTTTACTACAACAACAATAGTGAAATGGACATGATTGGTTTGAGCATTCTTTTGAGTGGTCATAATTGATAAGAAATAGTCCTCTCAATACGCTGATGGAGGGGCTTACATGCAGTGCCATCACTTGATCCAGATCTTCAAAGGATCCTCTATTTCAACCACTATAACCAATTAATCAGGGTTCACTTTAGGTATTGTTCATTTTTTTTGGCTCATTTATTTTTATTTTGCGCTGAATTAAGATAGAAGATAATAGTATATTTATAGCTATGATGTAGTATAAATTTATAATATAATGTAGTACTTATTATTATATATTTTATATAATAATGAATATAAATATTATTAGTGTATTTTAATATTAGTAATAATATAATAATAGTATATATAAAATTATTTAAATAATATTTATAAATTACTATTAATATATTATATTATATTTAATACTCAGAATCGAGGCTCGAGGGTAGAGTGGGGCCCACCAACCATTTGTGTGTCAGTGGGCATGATTTCAATTTTGATTAGGGTCTCTAATATCATCTATTTCCAAAGATGAAGTCGGCCTTGAGATAAACCCCCTGGCCTTTGGGTGCATTATTCATGTTATCTACGGATTTTGGTGATTTTATGCTTTGTGTGGTGACTGTGTAAGATAATTGGAAATAATTAGGAGTCAAAAGAGGGGCAAAGAATTGTTGATAATGCCATCCATGTGTTGTCCCTAAGATTCATTTTTGCTTGTATGCATCGACCTCTCCAATCTAGATCCACAAACAATTGTTGCACAAATTCGCAAGGTAAAAACAACATTACCTTTTTTTTAAATTTGTTTTTGCCATGCTTTGGTGTTTGAGTTGGTGATATAATTATCAGCTATGAAATGTTGAACATGAATTTAGGCATGTATTGATTGTATATTTTTTTTATTGTCAATCATGGACTCGAGTAAAAGCTATTTGACAAAGTATTCAAGCAAAGTTAGTGTTTTTTACTCTTTCATAAGAAGAGAAGATGAAAGTTGTATGAAATGAAAATCATTGAGGTTATAATATGTATCCAGCTGAGGTGCTTGACCCATCCATGCAATCCCAAGGCAAGAATTTGTTTTCTAAAAAACTCATCCCAGTTCAGTTCCAAGTTTTTCTTATGAGAATATTTTATTTTATTTTTTCTTGTCTATTGATTTGAATAGGAGATCAGAAATAAAGTTTCTATATTGGTCTCAATTTTTTTGAAATAAGTGCCAACTAGAGAAATAAATTTCATGGGCCTAATTAGTGGTCCTCAAATGGTATGACTCCACTAAATGTTACTACATTTTCTTGAAAACTGTCATCATCAAAACCATGCAGCATCTTCCAAACCATGAGGTGATTATTCTAAACAATATACGTGCTAGTGTTGGGTTGGGGGAAATAACATGTTCTATTTTTTGTCTCTTGTGAGATGAATCTTTGGCCTCGCCCCATCGTATAAGCCTCTGGCTTAAATAGACACAGAGATATTTTAATAACATCTACCAAACTGGCATAATCATCTAAAATGAAGGATAGATTGATAAATAGAGATTTTAATAACATCCACCAAATTAGGATAATAGATAGATAAATATTTTAATAGCGAGACAAAAAATAGTCTATGGAATCTTAAATAAAAAATTATAATTAAAGGAGTGAAGAAATTGTTAGAAAAAGAGAGTGGTTTTGAGTTTTTCTGACTTTAGTTCCCAAGACTATTGTTGTTATGCATTTGAAGGTTCACTCTCCTACTATAGATCTTGACAAAATAATATCTATTTTTATCATTGTTCTCAGCTTCAAATATAGTGAGCATTGATATTCCCTATAGGCTGCCCACGTATTTAGCTTATATATTGTCATAGGTAGGGCATTCCACGAGATAATGCCATTTCATCTCAATCATATCTAATGTGAAAATAGGACACATTATCTCTTCCCACTTATCTTTTTGGATCTTGCACCTACCCATCTCATGTCAAAGTTAATGTGACCTTATTCTTAATTGTCTTATGAACATCTTCGTTCTCCATTTAATTTTTGCTCATATGTAGGTTTTTTGGTCATGCTCATAATTGGGGTTGAACTTGGTCATGTAATATTTATTTTTCCTCCCTATCTACTTTGTCCAAATGTTTATTTTGAAAACCCCCCCTCACATATCTCTTTATCTCTTGATTGGTCTCTAGATACTCATGAATGTTAATGTCCCACTTATCCATCCAAAATTTGTTTTGTTTCATCCACATCCTATTCCACTTGTTCAAATATTCTATTATTACTACCTTTGGCCATTTATCCTCATTCATACCCACTACTTTATTTATGTACCCTAAGAAACATGTCATAGCTGCAACTTCTATTAGGAAAATACCTATTTATATTAGAATTATTTCATATGGAACTAACACTTTAAAGTTAAAGGTACTTGTGATTAGACATTTATGAATTATCTAAAATTACCTCCACTTGAACCTTGACATACTACTGGCCCAAATTTTGTATCCATAGAGTACCACTAGATCTACTAGTAGCCCGAACAAGACCCTTGTAGTCTTCCAATCCCACAAATCAACATTTATGCACCTATTTTGAAGAGAATATAATTCTCTCCAACCTCCTTGGATTCTCTTCATTATGCATGTGTCTTAACTAAGCTTTATGGTGAAATCAAGCCCTAAATATTTGTATTTTGAGACTATCTCAATTGGGTTGCCCTCAAATATGATGCTTGCACG
The DNA here is from genome assembly GCA_037957365.1 of Torreya grandis. NCBI lineage: Eukaryota > Viridiplantae > Streptophyta > Pinopsida > Cupressales > Taxaceae > Torreya > Torreya grandis. The sequence continues at coordinate 796,001 of JARHVA010003800.1, read as the reverse complement.
ACTTTTTTTATTTTCAACAAGAGAAGATAAAAATCTTATTTTTGCTAGTATTGACTTGCATCCTGACCTCTTTACAGAAGAGATCTAAAGCTTTCAAATGCTTTTTTAAACTTTGAGTTGTAGTTGAGGTCATGTTGGACCCCAAATTTTGGCTAAGTCCTTTGGTAAAGATGCATGACATAGAAGAAGCACAACATGAAAGAGTCACAGTACAAAAGACCATGATGCAGGAAGACCTAGTCATAGTAAATTTGCATAATAAAAGGAGAACCTAAGAATAAAGGACTCATAACACTAGCAAAAGACTCAAGGAGCATGCGAGAAATGGGAGATAGTTAGGGTGCGATTCATAGGGATGAAATAGACTAAGTCACGTATGAATCTAGTACCAGCCCATGGGAAGACAGGTTCTCAACATCAAATATCCAACACCTAAGTGAGAATTAGGGGCACAAATACCTATGTCCTTAGGAAAATAATGTAATTAGCCACCACGACTCTATGCCCATTGATGAGTCACTATGAGTGTGATTATTATTGTAGTTACTTGGTCAGGGAAAACCAAGTATAAATACCACTGAGTATACCTTTGTAATGTTGATTATTTTTTCATTGATGTGATCAAGGAAACTATTGTGATATTATTATCATTGTACTCAAATAGATAGCATAGTTGTATGACCGAGTTGCACTATGCAATTATTTATGGAACTTGTGAATCTCTTTTCAATATGATGAATGGAACCTGCATTGCTTGAATAATATTGTTTTGATGACAAAAACCATGGTGTTGGTCATTTTATATATGTTTATTCATTTAACTAAATTTAAGTCCACAACTACTATGTATTTCTTTTTATAGTTAATTATTGAGTAAAGTGGATGCGCTCAAGTGTCATTATATGTTAGTACACCTTCATGTGACAAAACCAACAAGAACTAGTCCCTCACTGCATGTTTTGGGTGAGTACATAAAAAATATAATTCTTGCATGAAATTCTAGTGTGCCAACATGTTAGGTCTTAATCATTTCAATGTGTGCTTAAGGAAAGTTAGGCCTAGCTAGAGAAAACAATCCCAACATTCTAGTTCCATTACTAAGACAAATGTGGGAAGGAACATGTAATTAATTTAAGGAGAATAGTGGTAATGTCAATTTTGACAACAGCACATCATGGTAATACCATTGGTCACATTTATATCATGAATTGATGGTCGAGGAGGAGGGGTAAATGCAAGTTACCCCCTCAAGCTTATAAAAGGACAAACGAGTCATTTCACTTTTTACTATTGCTAAAATTGTGAACTACAAGGCTGAAAGAGTGAACTTGAGCTTTTACAAAATGATTTTTAGTGCATCCAAATAAGTTTAGAGTGATGAATTGTAAGAATTTTAGAGCTTGACGTGTGTATTAGCTGAGAAGAATAGATAGGGCCAGGAGAATTGTAAAGATGGGTAACATATCCAGAGTTGTAGGTCACAAGGGTTGATGTCTGCCATTAATGAGCATTAAATCAAGAGAACTGAGGCAAATATACAAGTAAACACATATACTTTGGTAACATTGGATGGTCACACCTCAACCTTTAGGCTCCATGAAAGGTGATGTGGCCAAAGAAAAAGGTTCAATGAAGTGAACCATTGCCTACAATTTTAGAAGAAGAATTGAGTGTTGGTGGGGAGATAATATTAATCAAAGAAGAAGCACTTGAAGAAATAGGCATACACATGGTAGATACAGAGATAGAGATGATGTGCTAAGTAAATAAGAAAACTATTATTCCCCCACTACCGCCTTAGATGATTGAAGAGATGTAGTACCCATATACGATACTACATGCTAAAAAATGGATGTCTAATGTACCAACCAACACTATTTTTTACTACAACCATCACCAACTTGAGAACAACGTAGAGTTACATAACGACTATAGGGTATAGTGCCAGAATACCAAGAGTGATTTGGTCTATTACTTTAATATTTTTAATGTTCTAGATACTACTAGCCTCTTCTAACTCTTCAACTTTCTTTACTTTGGAAAGCCATTAGAAACATCAAAGTTTTTGATCTCATGGGTACATGAGGATTACATATACTTCATTGGGTATCGAATGAGAATCATAGCTGAAAGAATTAGCAAAGTATCAAGGTTATAATGCTCAAGCATGGACCTTGCATATGATATAGAGGATCAAGATGAGATAGACAAGTTGGCCATTGTTCTTGAGTATCAAAAATAAATCCATGTCATGCATGTCACTAACATGAAAAAAGGTTAGAGGTAGAAATCAATGAAAAAAGGTGGATATGGCCCACCTATATGTTTCACGATAAGTTACTAAGTGGTTGAAGTATAATTGGGTGCAATACTTTGCTAACAAGATAATAAAGGATGCAAATAAAGCCCACTAGGTACCCAACAACAAGTTTACATGGGGTGCATTCCTATTGTTGATGGCGTTTGGTGAAATTGGTGTACCTAACTACACCTCTAGAGGATTGAAATGGTTGTACCCACCTGAGAATAAATCCCTTATAGGGTGGTACAAGGCATTCACCTACCCTTGCCCAATCACTCTATCCTATAAGATCAAGATGAAATCATAGTATGATGGGATGAAGGAAGCCTTTGGGAATGAGTGGTTATTCCAAAGGACTTGCCTACATAGGTTGGTGACCAAGCCAAGTTTATTGTAAAGTAACACTACTCCCTTACATGCATTAGGTTAGCCCCCTATAGAGAATTATTTTCCTAACTTAAGTTTCCATACGCTTTCACAATGTGATACTTCATGAACATTGTCAACAAAATATACGACATGTAGCCTATGATGATTTCTACTATACATATTGATTCAAATTGTCACACCCTCTGCTAGTTATATGTATATCCTAGGAAGAAAGCCTATAGAGAAAGGTTTGAGTCAAACATAATTGACATAAAAGAACATCAAACTTTGGTAGGAAATTCAATTCATACTTTATTATATATTTTAAAGCAAAATAAGAAATCTTTAGGGAGCACAGAGCATGAGCGAGAGAGACTCCCTTCGACACTAATGTAATAAAAGAAGTAGAAACACCCTTGGCACAATACCAGTATAAGCACTAAGCCAAAACCTTTAAAAAGGCAAAGGACTACCTAGGCACCACCAAAGAAAGTTCCACCATCTAGTCAACCTTAAGGCCTATAGTTAACAATACAAACTATTCCTTTGGAACTTGAGACAAAGGCACTTAAGGATGGTGATGTGGAAGAGTTGGGAGAGGTACCGGAAGGGACCGAAAAAATAGTCGATATTGAAAAAGAATATACTCTTGACTTTTAGAAGACACCTTCACCAATGTGGCATGAAGAGACCACCCTTGAGGAGACATAAATAGATATTGAAGATCTACTTGGTGAATAGAGGGATGGTTCTGAAGCATAATTAGGACAAAGTGGACTTGACATCTGGACAACTTCCCAAGAAACAAACGCAAATGCTGAAATACTTGAGTGAGATCCCTGAAATGGGAAAGAGTCATCTAATGACTCTGTTATAAGAACAAACAAGCTTGATATAACCATGAACCTTTGCATTTAGTACCCAAAAGGAGTATTTGAAAAGTTGTTATATATGTACTCTCATCTTACTTAAGAGGATGCATCTGACCAGAGTCTAATGCATGACAAGATAAGAAGAAACATGCCCAAATGGTGGCATTATATTATAAAGTGGTCACCACCAGAACAACGTTAGAATAAGAGTTGTCTAATTTGAAACACTAGTTGGAGGTAAAAACATCTGCCAAGGTAAAAACATTAAACATTTGTAAGGTAATTTTAAGCTAAGACCCAATGCTAGTGGACATAGTCCCCCTTTCTACTAGTGGAAAAAGTCCCACTTTTTGCTTGTGGACAGAGTCCCCCTTTTTCATGAGGTGATAAACAAAGTGAAGACTCTCACGGACCTACTTTTGAAATGATGCAAAGATCAACCTAACACCCAGGATGAGAAAATATGGGCAACATAACAATTTATAGAAGTTGTGGAGGTGTGCAATTAAGCCTTGCACAAGGTTGGAGATGCCATTCCCATTTGAGATGGGGTTTTTGAGAAGCTAGCATGGCCCACAAATCTTTTGGAAGCTTAACTTCAAGTGAAAGAGCTTCAACAATAGGAATTGTCTGATAAAAACCTTGTTGATAAAAGACCATTCAGAGTGCGCCAAAGCATTTAAGTATGTAGAGGCCATAGAAGAAACAATAAGCATGCATCACTAGGAAATAAACTCTAACTTTGTGACACTTTGAGGATAGGTTGTAACCGAGGTTACAACACTTGAGGGCATTCATAAGGATGTTTCCATGTCCCTTGAATGTTTAGTCAATAAAGTAGGTGAGTGTTTCGACCAATGTGAGGACACCAAGAAGCTAAAAGCAACCATTGAGGAAATAATAATGAAGCTGATCAAAACCTTATCACATTGGAGAGGTGTCAAAGTAGATCGAATAGGTTAGGCCTAAGTTTTTCGTAAAGCTTGAAATTAGTGCTTAGTATAAGAGGAATGAATGGCACAGTGTGGGGTGATGTTGGACCCTAAATTTTGGCTAAGTCCTTTGGTGAAGATGCATGGTGCAGAAGAAGCACAACATAGAAGAGTCACAATGCAAAAGACCATAGTGTGAGAGTCCATGGTGTATGAAGACCTAGTTAGAGTAAATTTTCATAATAAATAGAGAACCCAAGAATGAAGAACTCAAAACACTAGCAGAAGACTTAGGGAGTGCATGGGAAGTAGGAGATGGTTAGGGTGTGATTTGCAGGGATAAAATAGACTAAGTCATGCATGAATCTAGCATGGGCCATTAGAATATAGGCACTCAACATCGAAGATCCAAAGCCAAAGTGAGAATGTAGGGGTGCAAAGGTTTGGGTCTTAGGAAAAGAATGTAATTGGCTACCATGACTCTAAGTCCATTGATGATTGTTGGTGAGTCACTATGAGTGTGATTATTATTATAACTACTTGGTCAAAGAAAATTAAGTATAAATACTACTGAGTAGAGCATTTTAATATTGATTATTATTCCATTAATGTGATCGATGATACTATTATGATGTTGTTATTATTATACTCAAATAAATAATATATTTGTATGATTGAGATACACGATGCAATTGTTTATGTAACATGTGAATCTCTTTTCAATATGAAGAATGAAACCTATGTTACTTGAATAATAATCACCTAAAAGTAGTATTTGGATGTTAAGAGTGTTGCTTGAGATAGCCTATTCCTAGCTTAGCCCTAGACCTATCTTAGAGCCTTTATCACACTTTTCTAGCCATTGTGCAGACCACATACATATCTAGTCAACTCAAACATAGTTCCAAAATTGCATTCCTAGATCCTAACCCTTTGTGCCCAACAACCTGCTAGCTAAACACTAACACCATAGTAAGGACATTAGAGCCACATAGTGTTATCATTCCCAGCTTGATGCCAGTATCTCTTACCCTAACTCTCTCAAACATAGATATTTTTAAATGTATGCCCCACCTAAGGTCGACCTAAGTACATTTTATTATCTGCACAAGCTATGAATCACTATAAATACAAGACTATTAGACCTCTATACCCTAGATGGAAAATAGATGCAAAAAACCTATTCAAATATGAAACAAATTGATAAAAAACAAGGTTATAAATCCCTATTTTACCCTACTTATGCATACTACCATCTACATCTACCCTAAGCCCAGATTTCAAAGATTTCCAATCTCAAACACACTCAAGGCATTCAAGACCACTATCATTCTAGCATTCACTTGCACTTACACTTGCACCAAGCACTAGGTGGGAGAACCACATCGGGCTTGATCCCTCCTCAAAGTATTGGTATGTAGGAAACTCTCTTCATAGTGGGGTGTTTAGGATGTCTATCCTATCCTACTAATGAACACACATTTTTAACTCATGCCATACATATAAGGAGGATTAGGATTTGCATATTAAATTATATATTTTGGGCCTAATATAGAGTTTTATATTTTGTGTGTGCAAGAATAAAACCCAAAAACATAATACAGGTGCACCAAAAAAATAGGAACAATCCTACAAAGAGGACACTAGCACCATTTTGAGGGTACTAGAGCTGCATGGAACTACTATCTAGGTGGGGTGTTACTATCCACTAAAGAATCTGACTCATGGACCCTATTGATGACACTCAGACCTATATGTAACCTAGTTTTCAACACTCATATCTTCCACGATAGTTTTTTTATATAAGTCTCTCTTTGTACATATTTCTTACTATTTTTAGAAAGTCAAGGCAAGTCAAAATTTATAACAAATCAATGGTTACTTATTGTATATCATTTCACTAATTTATACAACTCAACCCTTTAATATAACCTAAAATTTATACATAGTAAAACCCGAAAAGGTTAAATCATTTGGTGAACCTGACTTACTTCAAATATTGCTTCAAACCCTAGTTTACATTCTCCAAAATTTTGTGAAATAAATTAGGGTTACATACTTCTATTTTTCTAGTTTTTTGGCATAACCTAGCTCATTAAATCAATTTCATATTAGGGTTTCAATTTATTTAAATATAATTTAATTTTTTGAAAAGAAATCCTTAATTCAAAAAACCCTAACCCTATATACTCTTAGGGTTTGTATCATTTTTTTTCATATTTTCATTAGTTGCTTTCAATTTTTTAGAGTTCATATATTCTGTTTTCGTAGCTCTATTCCAATGTTTTTACTATATGTCATCTAAAAAGCTATCTCTCTTCCATTAAGAAGTGTTAGACTAGGTTATAATCCTTTAAAGCATATTCAAATTTCTTCTATTTGAGCCTATAACATGGATAAGGAGTCTATCATACCTCCAACTATGCATCTTTCACACCTTGATTATGTGGATTTCAATAATAATGCATTCGAAGATGAATAATACAACTAAGAGCAAGATGATATACACATTGAGAATCAGGACACTCTCCCTCTACTTAACAATGATGACATAATTATTAAAAAAGATGAGGTATTATAGGGCTTTAGATATAAAATTTTGGAACATCACCTTGATCATGGACAAATCCTACAAGCCATAATGGAAATCAAGAATAAAACAAACAATGGTCAATATTCAACTCTGCTAGTGAATAATGTTGTTACACATCTAGTGGGATAACTCAACCAACTCAGCAAGCACAACCTAAGATTGTAAATAAATAACCATCGATGACAACTACACTCTTTGTGGCTAGTTCTTGCACTCTAGATATACAATCCCTTATGCATGAGATTCATACTCTGCAGTCTAAGGTTTTACATCTCAAGAAGGGAGCCACTAGGCCATCACATGCCTTAGATTCTAACATTCTTTTACATACACATTTGACACATCACATAGCGACAACTCCATTGCCATCTGGTTTCGTGGTACCTAAGCTTACATTATATGATGGCAAGGGTGACCCAGAGCATCATCTTATAGATTTTCATGTATCATGCTTAGATTATGTGTCTAATGATTGACTTTTTATGAAGTTATTTCCACACAATCTCAAGGATTATTTTGTACAATGGTTTTATGATTTACCAAATCAATATATGATGACATTCAATCCTTTAACCAACATGTTTCTATCACACTTATCTATCAACATCAATGATAAGATATCATATGCACAAGTGGCACAGTTAAGACAAAATTTGAATGAGCCTAGGACATATTATGTCTTACTATACAAGACAATATTAGCCAAATTGACTAGCCCCATAGTAGATAGAGTGCTTCAAGAGATATTTAAACAAAGTCTCTTAACATCATTACACAAAGTTATCTTGTATAAGAAGTTTCCTATATTTATCGATTTGTAGCACACAGTTAAGGAAAGTGAGGTTAAGCTCTTATCAATGGGAAAACTCATGTATATAAATAGATTAGAATCAACTATCAAGAGTTCAAACAAACCTCCATACAAGGTAAGGGCATCTGAGAACAAAGGTGATCAAAAGGCCACAATCAATGCAACTTCTGAGCCATCTCCTAGATTGGTTTTATCTATTTCTTAGTGTAGAGTCTTCACTAACCTTCCAAAGTCACCAACATGAGTTTTATAATAGCCCCTAGAATATAATGTCATATATCTCCATCCCATTAAGGAGGTTGATATGGCATAGCTTTTTCCAAAGAACTATGATTCTAATGCATTCTACGAGTATCACATGGCACTAGGCCATACAATAAATAGATGCATCAACCTAAATCACAAGATACAAGATCTAATTGAGGTTAATATTGTTGATGTGGGAACACCCACAGAGGCACTGAAACCACAAAAAATTTAGGCTAAGGCACTAAAGATATTCTTAGATCCATTCCTAAAGCACATAATAAATGAGATAGGGGCACATCAGGTGTTTAGTATACATATTAGGCACATCCTCCACCAGCTTCATATCATATAATTATAGAGGAGGCATACCCATTACACAACATAATTGGCATGTATCATATTATAGTGCCACCTAAACCACTCATCACATTCTCAGAATAGGAGATTTTGGATGATGATATAGATTTACATGCACTCTTCATATGAGCATACATAGATCATCATCCTATCCAGATGTTATGGTTGATAATGGGTCAAACATTAACATGTGCACTATGACACTCTTATAATATTTGGGATACATAAAGTGGGATATATTCCCCATAGATATAATCATTAGTGGTTTTGATGGTCATGTTCAGAGCTCCATCGGGGAGATTTTGCTTCCATTATAGGTTGGACTAGCACACATAGCCACTTAGTTCTTAGTAGTAACCTGTTTTATTATTTTTGGTAATCTAGTGTTTAGATCTTAAATAATAAGGGTCTAGAATAATAGGAAAAATCTAGCTTTAATAGGGAAAAATATAGATTTTAATAGGTAATTATGTAAGAGAAATATAAATAAACTTATCTAGTTTCGGACTAAAATAAAGGACTATGAGGCTATAATTCTAAGAGCAGCACTGAGACATTGTCAAAAATCTAAATCTAGGTTCCATTTTTTGATTGGATAGGAGTGCTAGAAATATGACACCCTAGTGTCCAACATTATAGTCCTTCTTGGCACTATTATCCTGAGGATCTAAACTTTTTGGGTTTTGTTCGCTCGATCAATGTGATCTTGTATACCAAATTTTAGTGGCTGAAAGTCATTGAAGCTCATTGTAGGTCTATTTTAATATTAAATACCTGTATTCATCTACACATGCAAACAATGAATACACCAAAATCAAAAGGGGGAAAAACTAGGTTAGGGAAAGAATGATTGCACAATCAAGAACCCCTTTGTTCTGATTATTGCCTATATTAACCCTCAAGATAGGGTCTTAAATATGATGTAGTTTTCCCTTAGGGAATGTGCATAATCAATGCACATGATAGATGTAAGAATTAATTTTACCCAAACCCTTCCTTGATCAAACATGCAAGTCTATGTGTGATGCAAAGAAGTTGAGCTATACTATTGACTGATTTTTATTATGTCTAATGTGCCAAAGTATTAAGTGCTGGATATAAAATGCCTTATGTAGTCATTTATATAAGAGACTCATTATCTCAAATTTGCGAGTTTTATTCACATTTATTTGACATTAGAAAACCTAAAAATGAAGCAAATAAAAGGGGTAAGACTTATATTGTGGGAGAAAATGACTGTTGGAATGAAATTTACACTTGGACAACAATGCCAAAAACTAGACATCATGGGTTTCAGTGTTGTAGTCCTATTTGGGCACTATTGTTCAGAGGGTCTGGGACCTGGGGGGATGGAATAATCCTAGAAAGAGTGACTTGAGATAATAAGGGTTAAGTTTGGAAGGTTATGAAGGACTAGGAATGGTCAAAGAGGTGTCTAATTTATAAAATAGGACCAAGGCAAATCAAACAAAAAGACATGGTTAGATGTGAATAAGACTCATATTCTCCTTTCAGAGTCTCTTGTGAAAGGACTGTGAAAAGACATGATATGTTTGGTTGCTTATCCAATTTAGGGTGTATACATTTCCCCCCATTTTAATCTAATGATACAATGAAATGAAGTTATAGAGTAAAAGAAAGATAGAAGATGCATACCTAAACTCACCTATATGGAGATAAGTGTAAAAAAAAGGATCCAACTTCCTGGCCAGGGAAGTGGATGGAGAACTGAATAGTGCTTGGAAAAAGAAGGAATCCCTATAATAGATGCCCCCTGTACTGAATCTAAATAGTCCCTTGAGAAAGAAAGAATCCCTGTAATAGATGCTCCCTGTACTAAATTTGAATGGTGCCTGGAAAAAGAAGGAATCCCTGTAATAGATGCCCCTATAGTGAATCTAAATAGTGCCTGGAGAAAGAATGAATCCCTATAATAGATATCCCCTACACTGAATCTAAATAGTGCCTAGAGAAAGAAGGAAACATTGTAATAGATGCCCCCTGTATTGAATCTAAATGAGAAATGAGAAATGCTTAGAGGCCCAAAACTAATGTCTACCCCTCTGTCTCACACAAACTCCTAGGCCTGAGTAATGTTATGGACCAACCACTATAGATGATCATACGATACAACCTGGGTATGCCTGGGTGTAATCTAAAAAATTTGGTAAATGTATAAGAATAAAATGGTCTGTCTTTCCATTCTAATCTATATAATCCTAGATGCTGAAGAATATGATCATCTATGTCATGCCCCCAAATCTGGTATGTGAGTGATGCATATGGATAATTTGTAAATCTATATAAACACATGTGCTATGATTTATTGTGTCATGTTGCATGTGCAAAATTGGAGATAAAAATAATGTGCTCTTCACTATGCCTATGATTTCTTATTTGGTCATGTAACGATGTCATGTTGTATGTATGAGACGTGTAGTAATGTACATGCCCCTAGATTTGGTATCTGAGTTTGTATCAAAGTCATTATGAGTCCATATAATCTAAACCACTATATCTAAATAGTATATGTATCTGTAAAGTTAAGGTGTATCCCTTTGAATGTCTTAAATAATGCAAAGTGACCCAATGTAATCTGAATCACTGTATAATTTTGACTAATCTGAGCTAAGTAATGCTAATAATTTGGATTATGGATGTGAAGTAACCATGGTGTATCTCTCTATATTAGTGGATAGGTATACTAAGTAATTTATAGAGGTAGTAGGAATGATGCCCCACTTTTGGGGAGAGGGATGAGATTTGTGATAGAGGTTGAGCCAAAAGTGAAGACTAGTGGCATATGAATAGGAACTAGGTTGGTATGTATTGAATAGATTGATAGTCTATTTGATTGATTGGTGAGAGTTGAATTACTAGGATTGAAAGGTGTCTTTGATTGGTTAGGATCAAAGCTTGTATCTGGGTATAGTAGAGAGGTAGAATATTTTGTGTCGTGGTAGGCAAATGAGGTAGTAATAGACTGAATAGAGTGAAAGGTTGATTGATTGAATAGGCTAGGTTGTTTGAATGTTTTGAATGAACATTTTGATTAATAGGTACCAATTTGTATGTCAAGGTATAAAAAAGGTATAAGGATGTGTGTATGCTATAGTAGGCAAATGATGTAGTGAGAGATCAAGGGTTATGTGATGTTTAAGGTATCATTATCATGATTATGTGGAACCAAATGGTTTGTAAAACGGAGCTATAGGGCTCTAGTTATGGGCAAAATAGTGTTTTACTTTTGTACTTCTTAGCTATTTTTTTTGGCACGGTTGTCTAACATATAGTCTATTTTCTAGTGTTTTTAGGGTGAGGTGTAGATGAGAGAGTTATGTAGAGGTCAGGTGATCGAGAAATTAAGGATGTTACCCTTATCTGTTGATGAATGTGTTGTTAAATATAGGGTAGGGTTGGGTCATGTATGTGACCTGAGCATGGTATAGTGGGATAGGTACTTGATTACCACCTTATGTGAGAGGTGGAATGTTGATACTTGTATGTTCTAGCTTCTTATTGGAGAGATCACTATTACTCTGGAGGATGTATACTGCATTTTGCATTTGATAATTAGTGGGTGATGGGTGACACTACAAGATGTCATGGGTGTTGATGCCATTGATCGTGCATCCTTGTATTTTACTCGTGTGCCTTCAGGTGCACATCATAGAGGTAGTGATAGCAATGTATTGCTGTCGATTATTATGCAGTCAAGTGTTCCATGCCTACAAAAGTGGTTATCTCTATTGTAAGCTTATTTTGTTATAGTGAATGGTAGTGGAGTGTCTATTGCTTATAGGATGCATAGGGTGGTTCTTAACATTGAGATGTATGGTACTATGTTCTCATAGGATAGGACTATGCTTGCCCACTTATATAAAGATTTATATAGTTTTACACAGGAGGTATTCAGTGGTGGTGTGGGTGTGGCCACTTTATTATATTTTTGGGTTTATGAGCACATAACAGTTGTGTGATCGATTGGATTATCAAGGGTGAGTTGGGCATATCCATAACCATTTGGTGAGTGATGGATGAGTGATTTGGATATCTGATCTCCTAGGATAGATCACTACAAGAGGATACTAGATAGATTGTTGGCCTGGGATATCATATGGAGGCCCTATAGAGGATTCCCTAGATGGCATGAGGATGGAGAGTAGTTGTGGTATATAAGGGTCAGTTGTTGGTTACATGGTCATTGGGTTGGAGTATATGAGCACTTTTAGTATGAGTGCATGACTAGGTAGTTTGGAGTTCGATAGGATGTTCCTCCTGTAGCATGGGTATGGTCAAGGAGTGCATGGGCATGAGTTAGAGTAGGGGCTTGTGTGAGACCTACTGAGGCTAAGTTGGCACTATTACCCTTAGATGTGTGAGATATGGCTATAGATTTTCCTAATGTAGATGATGTGGGATGTATTAAGGCATATACTGCATGGTGGGTTGGGCATCAGTGGGCTCCATTATATCCTATTGATGAAGTAAATGTTCTTATGTATGAGGATCTTGAGCTGATCCAGATGATGGGAGGTAAGTGGTGATTGTATTTGAATTATGTCTATGTTTGTGCTTTAGTTTTATTTGAAAGTATATATCTAATGTAGTGTTATAATTTCTATGTGTGTAAGTGGGGTGGGAGGTGTCTAGGATGAGGCACCTGCTAGGGTGGGGAGGGGAGATGATGGGTTATGGGAGACCATCATTAAGTCAATATTTTGAGAGCTCATGTGATATGTTCCTGATGACATGGTGGAGGAAGGTTTGATAGAGCGAGTGACGGTTACAGCTGGAGTTTATGTTCATTTGTTTGATAGGGCTGTTATAGCTATAGCTGCATATGTTAGGGTAGTAGGAGAGAGAAATGAGCTTAGGGCTGAGTTGGATAGGCATGGGATGCCTCCACCCAGTTATGGCATGGTGATAATGAAGATTGTGGATGACTAGATGGATCTTTAACAGTGATATGTAGAATTACATGAGGAGCATGGTCGACTATTAGAGTAAGACAATCTGTGCAAGAGGCACTCAGGAGCTTGAGGAGGTGCAGGGTCATCAAGTGTTAGACATAATTATGGGACTAGCACTGGAAGAGATAATGAGACTGATAGTGAGGTCTTGATAGCCATTCATGATTGATTGTCCCTTGACATGATGTATATGTTTTAAAAATTTGATGATATATATACATACATACATACATACATACATACATATATATATATATATATATATATATATATGTATGTATGTATGTATGTATGTATGTATGTATGTATGGCTACTTTTTTATATGTTGATGGCTGTTTATTGCGTTATTAGATTTGAAGTGTGTTGGTATATTTCTATATTCATTACAAATGTTTGAAAATGGTTGATTGGGCATTGATGTTTAGATTGTATATGTTTGGTACTTGGAATATTTTATTTAAATTCTTTGTTGTTGAGTTGAAGTGTGATGTTAGGTTTTGATTTGTAAGCAAACATTTGATGGTTTTTGTAATTTATAAATTGTTTGGATAAATTGAGATGGGTTTAATATTTAGAAATTGTTTGGATAAGTTGATTGGGTTTAATATTGGCAAAGCATCTGGATAGGTTGATTTGGTAATATTTGGATTTTAATAGGCTAGTACTTAGATAGGATAGTTTTTGGGAATTAGGAATGTTAGTTGTTAGTAGGGGGATGTAAGATAACACTGTGTGCATATTACTTCCCCAATAATGGCTCAAGAATATAAAGGGTAGCTAGACCTTTGGATCCATCATTTCCCTGCTAAGTGAAGCTTATAAACTAAAACCATTATGACTGCACATTATATTATTTTGTGTTGTATCACTATCTAAATCTTGTTGACCAACTGAACAAGTGTCCATAATGCTCATGCTGTGTTGGAATGTACTTTGTAACTGATATTATTTGCTGACTATTGAGTATTTTTAGGTGTGAAGATTTTGCCAAATTTAACATTATTGGTTGTGCAACTAAAATTTAATGTTGTGGAGGAGGCTCATTTATTTGAAATTGTAATGGATTTATATGTGAAATAACACATTGTGGCCTCTGCTGTGATGTATATGACCGATTAATAGATCGAGATGGAACTGTGACATGTGATGGGGGTTCATCTAATCTTAACCATAGTGGGTTGTTACATGAGATAGGACCCTAAAAATTTACTCATAGTGAATATTTCTCATGAGTGGTACTCTGTTATTGTCCCTGTGACTCTGCTAGATATGTATATAGCATTGCACTATGTATTCCATGGACTATGATACTATATGTAGGTTATTTTTGTTGTACTAGTTTCCAAACCTTTTAAATAGTTGGAATAGGATATATCCTATGAGATTATATCCTAAAGCCTGCATTGTGTTCATGATGAGTGACTGATGATTCCTATAAAGGAATGTCCTGGGATGAATTAGTCATGGAAGAATGAGGTCTAAGGTTCCATAATGGAGGAGATCTTTGTGCCCCCTATGTGAATGCTATGATACCATTATCAACACATCTAGTAATGCAATCTTTGAGTCCAAAATAGTCATTATCTGTGTGTCCATGGATATGATGATAGTTACAAAAAGGTAGATGTGGCTATCTATGTAACAGATGTGGATCTCATCGATGAATAAAAGGTAATGTGATTAACCTCCTATCTAATAGTGCTGATCAAATGATAGATGGGCTATCCCACTCTAAATCAAACTATAGCGGTGTTTTATTGTTGGTCTCTATAATACATAATGTATGTCGTGTTTTGGAAATTGGGTCTTTGTTCTTAACTGGTTGCTTTTCTAGTTGTGGTCTCCTAACTTGTCTAGGACATGGTGGATGTTGAGTACTAGGAGCTCTATCTGAAGATGCTACTAGGAAATCAAGAGTGATTTGATCAATTGAATCTACCTCAATCAATCCCAATTTCTTTTTCAAAGCTAAAACTATATAACACAAATGTCTGAAACAAGACTCTATCTGATATAGTATATGCTCGAGGAGAGGTTGGTGAAGTCCCTTGATAAGGATATGTTGAATCTCTAGATCTATTGGTTTGTATATCAATCTTAACATGTGATCCTTAAATCTTAAGATATACTCACTAACTGGATTTGAATAATTCTTATGTAGTGTGGCAAGTTTCTCATATGTAACATGAGGGACCATGTTTATGATGTAATATCTAAGAAATACATCTTCTAAGTTATCATATGTGTATAATGAACCAATGGGGATTAGATTAAAGAACCAATTCTATGCTTCTCCCACTAATGTCTATTGGAATAACTTGAGTAGAATCAATGGGCTCACATGAGATGGCAAAGCCTTTTGAAAGGCCTAAAGGTGTACAAATGGATCTCCAATTCCATCGAAGTGAGGCAATGATGGTATATGAAAATGCTTAGGTAATGAAGCTTTTATGAATGTCTTTAGAATAGGGTTACCATGTAGATAATTGGCATCCATCTAAGACTTATAAGCTTTGTTTTCCATGGAGAGGAGATCTACTTGGTGTTGTAATTCACCAAATGCATGCATTGAAGAGATGATCTCCTGGGAAGGGATATTAGTATCTTGAAGTGGTTAATTTAATCATTGAATTTGATCATTTACTTTATCCATAAGAATGATACATTTATCAATTGGATCATAGAGAGGGGGTGTGCTCACTGGAACCTTTAGAGGAATGGTATCTTGGACCTTATTAGAGGGATATGGGGTACCATCCTTTTTGGGTGATGGGTGAGATACTGGTGCTATTGTAGTAAGGGGTGGCTTAGGAGATTCATTGGTATCTTTAATTCTTATTGAATCACATTTGGAATGCATAGAAGATGTAGTATTATTATTGACATGTGCATCATTTGAAATAAAATCATTCATAGAAGTAGGATCCATATTTTGACATGCAATTTGTTTGAGAGATGAAGAGAGAGAAGCGTTAGAAACATGAGATGCATATTATTCTTCATTATGTGCATAATTATCATCATCATTATCATATATGAAATACTATTCATAATCACTCTCATTTTCATATTCATTGGAATGCTCACTATCATATTCATTATCACTTCCATCATTGCTAGGGAGAGGTGTAATAGAAGGATTGAGTTCTTTACAAATATGCAATAAATTATTATTTGACATTGGAATATCATGTGCATATATGTTATCCATGGATGAAAAACATGCATTATTTTCATGTGCAATGTGAGAAGTAAGAGTAAGAGAGTTATCATTTGAACATTCTTTGGATAAAGTAGAGTTGAGAGCATGAGATCCATCATTTGAACTGTGCTTTGGTAATTTAATTCTATTGCATTTATATTGTTGTATTTTGAACATAATAGTAGAAAGAGAGAGAGAGAGAATAGGTTCACATGAAAACAAATTATCACCTATTAGAGGTTCATTTGGAAGTGCATGACTAATTTGTTCATTTTGTGCATTGTGCATAGGAGAATGAGGTGAGAAGTATTTTTTCAATTTATCAAAAGTATTTTCTTTAGAAGAAGGGATGAAAGAGATAGGTTTGATAGGAGAAGATGCATCTATTTTTCTTCACTATCACTTTCATATGCATGATAATATTCCTTATTACAACAATAGTAATTATCTTCATTATAAATAAAATTATTTTCCACATTTTTAGCTAATGTGCAATTTTGTAAATTTGTCCACTCATTATCATAATTATGCGAAAAAATAAGAAATTTAACTATGGGATGAGAGGGAAGAAGTGCCTTTGTGGCCATTTTGTTTTTTTTCACCAAAGAGAGTGTGCAAGAGTATTGTGAAGCAAATAAATGCAAAAATAACTATGAACATAGAGATTTTGAAATGACTTTCAATAATTCAAACAATTTGGAAAGATTTGAAACTAATTGTCTAAAAATTATAAAGTAGGCAAACTTGGGGGGTAAGGACCTAGTTTAGAGATCTAGGGTTTTGAACTAAGGTTTTAGAATTTTTGAAAATTATGCCAATAATTTAAATTCTAGAATTAGTTTTGACAAGTATAAATTCACAAAAATTTTGCACAAAATTTAGAATTTGAAAATTAAATTTTTGCACAAGAAAACTATTAATTTTGAAATGACTTTTGGCAAAGTAAACAATTTCCAAAAATTCCAAATTTAATTTCTAAAAATAATAGGTAAGGAAGGCTTGGGGTTTAAGATAAATTAATTTTATAATTTACTAGGGTAAATTTTAAATAATTTGTAGATTTTTGAGTTAGATATGTAGGAAAAATTAGAAAAATATGTCTAAAATTAGTAACAAATATTTTTCTAAGGTCTGTAGTATTTTTGTGCACAAAAAGGACCTAGTATATGAAAACTAAGGTTTTAGTGGATTAATTGAAAAATTTTCAATTAATTTGTAGTTTTTTGATGTTAAAATTCAGGAAAAATTAGGAAATTAACGAAAAAAATTAGAAATATTTTACCTTAGGGTTTTTACAGTTTTTATGTGGGATTAAAAGTAAGTCGAGTTCACCAAATTTTTTATTATTTTTGGTAATATATTATTTATATCCTAAATAATAAAGGTCTAGAATAATAGAAAAAATCTAGCTTTAATAAGAAAAAATATAGATTTTAACAGGTGATTATGCAAGAAAATAAGAAATAAACTTATATAGTTTTGGACTAAAATGAAGGACTTTGAGGCTAGAATTTGAAGGTAGGACTGAGACACTATCAAGAATCTGAATTTGGGTTCCATTTTTTGATTGGATAGGAGCGCTGGAAATGGGACACCCTGGTGTCTAGCATTATAGTCCTTCTTGATGCTGTTATCTTGATAATATAAGATTTTTAGGTTTTCTTTGCTTGGTCAATGTGATCCTATGTACTAAATTTCAGGGGATGGAAATCACTAAAGCTCGCTATAGGTCTATTTCAATATTCAATACTTATATTCATCTACACACATGTAAACAATGAATATATCAAAATTAAAAGGGGAAAAAAACTGAGTTAGGGTAAGAATGATTGCATAATCAAGAACCTATGCTATTCTAATTGCTGCCTACATTAACCCTCAAGCTAGGGTCTCAGATTTGATTTAGTTCTCCCTTAGGAAACATGCATTTTCAATGCACACGATAGATGCAAGATTGAATTTCACCTAGGCCCTTCCTTGATCAAGCATGTAAGTCTATGTGTGATATAAACAAGTTGAGCTATACTATTGACTTATTATTATTATGTCTAATGTGCCAAAGTAGTATGTGCTAGATATAAAATGCCTTGTGTACTTATTTATATAGAAGAGTCATTATTTCAAATTTAGGAGTTTTATTCACATTTGGTCAACATTGGAAAAATTAAGAATGAAGCAAAGAAAAGGCGTAAGACTTATCTTGTGGGAGAAACTAATTATTGGAATCAAATTTGCACTTGGACAATAGCACTAAAAACTAGACACCCTGGGTTGCAGTGCTATAGTCCTATTTGGGTGCTATTGTTTGAAAGGTCAAAGACCTAGGAGGATAGAATAAGCCTAGAAATAGTGACCTGAGATAGTAAGAGTCAAGTCTAGAAGGTTACTAATGACTGGGAATGGTCAATGAGATGTTTAGGGTATAAAATAAGACCAAGGAAAATCAAATAAAAAGACATGGCTAGATGTGAATAAGACTCATATTCTCCAGTCAAAGTCTCTTGTGAAAGGAATATGAAAAGACATGATATGTATGGTTGCTTGAACAATTTAGAGTGTATACATTTGCCCCTCTTTTAATCTAGTGATGTAATGAAATGAAGTACTAGAGTAAAAGAAAGAAAGAAGATATGTACCTGAACTCACCTATATGGAGATAAGTGTAAAAAAAAGATCCAACTTCCTGGTCAGGGAAGTGGATAGAGAACTAAATAGTGCTTAGAGAAATGTGTCCCTATAATAGATGTCCCTTATACTAAATCTGAATAGTACCTAGAGAAAGAAGGAATCCTTGTAATAGATGCCCCCTATATTGAATTTGAATAGTGCATATAGAAAGAAGGAATCCCTGTAATAGATGTTCCTTGTACTAAATCTGAATAGTGCTTAGAGAAAGAAGGAATCCCTATAATAGATGCCATTGTATTGAATCTGAATGAGAAATGAGAAATGGTCAGAGGCCCAAAACCAATGTCTATCCTTTATCTCACATAAACTCCTAGACCAACCATTATAGATGATCATATGGTCCAACCTAGTGACAACTTGGGTATACCTGGGTGTAATATGAAAACTTTGGTAAATGTATAATAAAAAAATTGTCTATCTTGCCATTCCAATATTTATAATCCTAGATGCTGAATAACATGATCATCTGTGTCATACCCCCAAATATGGTATGTGATTGATGCATTTGGATAATCTATAAATTTGTATAACCACATGTGATATGATCAATCATGTCATATTGCATGTGCAAAACTGGAGATCAAAACAATGTGCTCTGCACTATGCCTATGATCTACTAACTGGTCTTGTAACTATGTCATATTGTATGAACTTGTATTTAGGAGATGTGTAGTAATGTACATGCCCCCAGATTTAATATTTGAGTATGAGTCTATATCGAAGTCACTGTGAGTCCATATAATCTGAACCACTGTATCTAGATAGTCTATGTATCTATAAATCAAAGGTGTATCCCTTGGAATGTTTTAAATAAGGTTGAGTGACCCAATATAATCTTAAATCATTGTATAATTTTGACCAATATGAGCAGAAAAATGTTGATAATTTGGATTTTGGATGTGTAATAACCATGGTGTATCTATCTATAAGAGTGAATAGGTATACTAGGTAATTTGTAGAGGTAGTAGGAATGATTCCCCCCTTTTGGGGAGAGGGATGAGATCTGTAATAGAGGAGGTTGAGCTAAAAGTGAAGACTAGTGGCGTATGAATAGGAACTAGGTTAGTATGTATTGAATAGATTGACAGTCTATTTGTTTGATTGGTGAGAGTTGAATTACTAGGATTGAAAGGTGTCTTTGATTGGCTAGAATCAAAGCTTATATCTAGGTATAGTAGATATGTATAAATGTTCATGCCATGGTAGGCAAATGAGGTAGTATTAGATTAAATGGAGTGAAAGGTTGATTGATTGAATAGGCTAGGTTATTTAAATGTTTTGATTAATAGGTACTAATTTGTATGTTGGGGTACAAAAGAGGTATAGGGATGTGTGTATGATATAGTATGCAAATGATGTAGTGAGAGAACAAGGGCTATGTGATGTTGAAAGTATCATCATCATGATTATGTGGAACCAAACGGTTTTTAAAATGGAGCTACAGGGCTCTAGTTATGGGTAAAATAGTGTTTTGTTTTTGTACTTCTTAGCTATTTTTTCTAGCATGGTTGTCTAACATATAGTCTATTTTCTAGTGTTTTTAGGGTGAAGTGTAGATGAGAGAGTTCTACAGAGGCCAGGTGATGGAGATGTTTCCCTTGTCTGTTGATGAGTGTGTCATTATAGATAGGGTAGGAGTGGGTCATGTATGTGACTTGGGCATTGTGCAGTGGGATAGGCACTTGATTATCGCCTTATGTGAGAGGTGGAATGCTAATACTTGTATGTTCTAGCTTCCTATTGGAGAGATCACTATTACTCTAGAGGATGTATATTACATTTTACATTTTTTGATTTGTGGGTGATGAGTGACACTATAGGATGACATGGGTGCTGATACCATTGATCATGCATCCTTGTATTTTGCTGGTGTGCCTTTAGGTGCACATCAGAGAGGTAGTGATAGTGATGTATTATTGTCAATTATTGTGTAGTTGATTGTTCCACACCTGTAGAAGTGGTTAGCTATATTGTTGGATTTTTTTGTTATAGTGGATGGTAGTGAAGTGTCTATTTCTTATAGGATGCATAGGGTGGTTCATAGCTTAAATATGTATGGTACACTATTCTCATGGGGTAGGACTATGCTTTCCCACTTATATAGAGATTTATATAGATTTACATAGGAGGCATACAATGGTGGTGTGGGTGTGGCCACTTTATTACATTATTGGGTTTATGAGCACATATTAGTTGTGTGATCGATTGGATTACTGAGGGTGAGTTGGGCATTTCCATATCCATTTGGTGAGCGATGGACAAGTGATTTCACTATCTGATCTCTTGGGATAGATCACTAAAGGAGGATACTAGATAGATTGGTGGCCCAGGATATCATATAGAGGCCCTATAAAGGACTCCCTGGATGGCCTTAGGATAGAGAGTAACTATGGTACATGAGGGTCAGTTATTGGTTACATTATCAAGAGGATAGATTATATGAGTGCTTTAGTATGAGCACATGACTAGTTAGTTTGGAGTTTGATAGGATGCTCCTCTTGTAGCATGGGTATGGTTGAGGAGTGCATGGGCACTAGTGAGAGAAAGGGCTCATGTGAGACCTACTAAGGCTGAGTTGGCACCATTACCCTTGAATGCATGAGATGTGGCTATAGACATTCTTGATGTAGATGATGCGGGATGTATTGAGGCATATACTACATGGTGGGTTGGGCATCGATGGGCTCCATTGTATCCTATTGATGGAGTGAATGTTCTTGTGTATGAGGATCTTTAGTTGATCCATATGATAGGAGGTAAGGGATGATTGTATTTGAATTGTGCCTATGTTTGTGTTTTATTTTGATTTGAAAGTATATATGTAATGTAGTGTTGTAATTTTTATGTGTGCAAGTGGGGTGGGAGGTGTATAGGATGAGGAACCTACTATGTTGGGGAGGGGAGATGATGAGTTCTAGGAGACCATCATTAAGTCAACACTCTGAGAGCTCCTATGATATGTTCCTGATGATGTAGTGGAGGAAGGTTTGATAGAGTGAGTGATAGTTATGATTGGCCTTTATGCTCATTTGTTTGATATGGCTACTATACTTATTTCTACATATGTTAGGGTAGTAAGAGAGAGAGATGAGCTTAGGGCTGAGTTGGATAGGCATAGGATGCCTCCACTTGATTGTGGAATGGTGAGCATGAAGATTATGGATGACTATATGGATATTTAGTGGTGATATGTAGACTTGCGTGAGGAGCATGGTTGGCTATTAGAGTAGGATAGTCACTACAAGAGACACTCAGGAGCTCGAGGAGGTGTAGGGTTACTAAGTACTAGATAGGCTTATGAGAATAACACTGGAGGAAAGAGTGAGATTGATAGTGAGGGCTTGATGCCCATTCATGATTGATTATACCTTGACATGATGTATATGTTTTGAAAACTTTGTGATATATATATGGTTACTTATTTTATGTTGATAGTTATTTATTGCGTTATTGGATTTAAAGTGTGCTGGTGTATTGGTATATTCATTGCAAATGTTTGAAAATGGTTGATATGGCATTGATGTTTAGATTGTATATGTTTGGTACTTGGAATATTTTATTTAAATGCTTTGTTGATGAGTTGAAGTGTGATGTTAGGTTTTGATTTGTAAGCAAAAATTTGATGGTTTTTGTAATTTGTAAATTATTTGGATAAACTGAGCTAGGTTTAACATATGGGAATTGTTTGGATAAATTGATTGGGTTTAATATTGGTAAAGTGTGTGGATAGGTTAAGTTTGTAATATCTAGATTTTGATAGGCTTGTATTTAGATAAGATAATTGTTGGGAATTAAGAATGTTAGTTGTTAATAGGGGGATGTAAGATAACACTGTGTGTGTATTACTTCCTCAAGAGTGGCTTAAGAATACAAAGGGTAGCTAGACCTTTGGATCCATAATTTCCTTGATAAGTGAAGCTTACAAACTAAAATCATTATAATTATACATTATATTATTCTATGTTGTATCACTATCTAAATCCTATCAGCCAACTGAATAAGTGCCCATACTGCTCATGCTATATTGGAATGTGATCTGTAGCTGATACTATCTATTGAGTGTTGACTATTGATATGTATGAAGATTATACCAAATTTAACTTTATTGGTAGTGCAACTAAAACTAGATGCTATGGAGGAGGCTCATCTATTCACAATTGTAGTGGATTTCTACATGAAATAACACCTTATGGCCTCTGTTGTGATATATATGACTGAGCAATAGATGGAGATGGAACTATGACATGTGATGGGGGTTCATATAATCTTAACCATAACAGGTTGTTATGTGAGATAGGACCCTAAAAATCTACTTGTAGTGAATATTTATCATGAGTGGTACCTTACTATTTTGCTTGTGACTATGTTGGATATGTATATGGAACTACACTATATATTCCATAGACTATGCTGCTATATGTAGGTTGTTTTTAATGTACTAGTTTCTAAACCTTCTAAATAGTTGGAATAGGATATCTCCTATGAGATTCTATCCTAAAGCCTATGTTACGCTCATAATGAGTGACTGATGATTCTTGTAAAGGAATGTCCTAGGATGACTCAGGCATGGAGGAATGAGGTTTAGGGTTCTATAATGGAGGAGATCTTTGTGCCCCCTATGTGAATGCTATGATGCCATTATCAACACATCTAGTAATTCAATATCTAAGCCCAAAACAATCATTATCTTTGTGTCCACGAATACGATGATAGTTGTAAAAAGGTCGATGTGGCTATCTATGTAAAAGATGTAGATCTCATCAATGAATAGAAGGTAATGTGATTAAACTCCTATCTACTAGTTCTGATAAAATGATAGATGGGGTATCCCTCTCTGAATCAAACTGTAGTGGTTATTTATTATTATTCTCTATAATACATACTATAGGATGTACTCTAGAAATTGGGTCTTTGTTCTTAACTAGTTTTTTTTATAGTTGTGGTCTCTTATCTTGTCTAGGACATGGTGGATGTTGAGTACTAAGAGCTGTATTTGAAGATGTTGCTATGAAATCAAGAGTGATCCAGTTAACTGAATCTGCCTCAATCAATCCCAATTTATTTTCCAAAGCTAGAAATGTGTAACACAAATGTCTAAAACAAGACTCTCTCTGATATAGTAGATGCTCAAGGAGAGGTTGACAAAGTCCCTTGATAAAGATATGCTAAATCTCTAGATCTGCTGGTTTATATATCAATCTTAAAATGTGAGCATTGAATCTTAAGATATACTCACTAACTAGTTCTAAAGAATTCTGATGTAGTGTGGCAAGTTTCTCATATGTAACATGAGGGCCCATGTTTATGATGTAATATCTAAGAAATGCATATTCTAAGTCATCATATGTGTGCAATGAACCAATGGGGAGTAGATTAAAGAACCAATTCTATGCTTCTCCCGCTAATGTCTACTGGAATAACTTGAGTAGAATCAATGGGCTCACATGAGATGGCAAAGCCTTTTGAAAGGCTTGAAGGTGTACAAATGGATCTCTAGTTCCATCAAAGTGAGGCAATGATGGTATCTAGAAATGCTTAGGCAATGAAGCTTTTATGAATGTCTTAGAAATAGGGTTACCATGTAGATAATTGGCATCCATCCAAGACTTGTAAGCTTTGTTTTCCATGGAGAGGAGATGTACTTGGTGTTGTAACTGCATGCATTAAAGAGATGATCTCCTGGGAAGGGATATTAGTATGTTGAAGTGGTTCATTTAATCTTTGAATTTGATCATTTACTTTAGCCATAGGAATGCTACAATTATCAATTGGATCATAGAGAGGGGGTGTGCTCACTATAACATTTGGAGGAATGGTATCCTAGACATTATTAGAGGGATATGGGGTACCATCCTTTTTGGGTGATGGGTGAGACACCGATACTAATATAGTAAGGGGTGGCTTGGGAGATTCATTGTTATCTTTAGTTTTTAGTGAATCAATTTAGAATAATAGAAGATGTAATATTATGATTGATATGTGCATCATTTTAAATAGAATCACTCATAGAAGTAAGATCCATATTTTGACATGCATTTTGTTTGAGAGAAGAAGTGAGAGAAGAGTTAGAAACATGAGATGCATATTTTTCTTCACTATGTGCTTAATTATCATCATCATTATCAGATATGCAATATTATTCATAATCACTCTCATTTTCATATTCATTGGCATGCTCACTATCATATTCATTATCACTTCCATCATTGCTAGGGACAGGTGTAATAAAAGGATTGAGTTATTTTCAAATATGCAATAAATTATTATTTGACATTGGATTATCATGTGCATTTATGTTATCCATGGATGAAAGACATGCATTATTTTCATGTGCAATATGAGAAGTAAGAGTAAGAGAGTTATCATTTGAACATTCTTTGGATAAAGTAGAGTTGAGAGCATGAGATGCATCATTTGAACTATGCTTTGGTAATTTGATTCTATTGCATTTATATTATTATATTTTGAACATAGCAGTAACAAGAGAGAGAAATAGAAATTAGGTTCACATGGAAGCAAATTATCACCTATTAGAGGTTCATTTGGAAGTGCTTAACTAATTTGTTCATTTTGTGCATTGTGCATACGAGAATGAGGTGAGAAGTATTTTTACCATTTATCAAAAGTATTTTTTTTAGAAGAAGGGATGAAAGAGTTAGGTTTGAGAGGAGAAGATGCATCTATTTTTTATTACACTATCACTTTCATATGAATGATAATATTCTTTATTGCAACAATAATAATTGTCTTCATTGTGAATAAAATCATTTTCCACATATTTATCTAATGTGCAATTTTGAAAATTTGTCCACTCATTATCATAATTATGCAAAAAATTTAGAAATTTATTAATGGGATGAGAGGGAAGAAATGCCTTAATGGCCTTTTTTTTTTCAGCAAAGAGAGTGTGCAAGAGTATTGTTAAACAAATAAATGCAAAAATAACTATGAACATAGAGATTTTGAAGTGACTTTTGATAATTTAAACAATTTGGAAAGATTTGAAACTAATTGTCTAAAAATTGTAAAGGAGGCAAACTTGGGGGGTAAGGAGCTAGTTTAGAGATCTAGGGTTTTGAACTAAGGTTTTAGAATTTTTGAAAATTATGCCAATAATTTAAATTCTAGAAATAGTTTTGAAAAGTATAAATTCACAAAATTTAGAATTTGAAAATTAAACTTTTGCACAAGAAAACTATTAATTTTGAAATGACTTTTAGCAAAGTAAACAATTTGCAAAAATTCCAAATTTGATTTCTAAAAATAATAGGTAAGGAAGGCTTGGGGTTTAAGATAAATTAATTTAAAAATTTACTAGGGTAAATTTTAAATAATTTGTAGATTTTTGAGTTAGATATGTAGGAAAAATAAAAAAAATATGTCTAAATTTAGTAACAAATATTTTTCTAAGGTCCCTAGGATTTTTGTGCACAAAAAGGACCTTGTATATGAAAACTAGGGTTTTAGTGGATTTATTGAAAAAGTTGAAATTAATTTGTAGTTTTATAATTTTAAAATTTAATAAAAATTAGGAAATTAATGGAAAAAATCAAAAATATTTTATCTTAGGGATAATAGGGTTTTTATGTGGGATTCAAAGTAAGTCAGGTTCACCAAATGTTTTATTATTTTTGGTAATCTAGTGTTTATATTCTAAATAATAAGGGTCTAAAATAATAGGAAAAGTCTAGCCTTAATAGTGAAAAATATAGAGATTGTGAAAAATATAGAGTTTAATAGGTTATTATGAAAGAAAAATAAAAATAAACTTATCTGGTTTTGGACTGAAACAAAGGATTATGAGGCAGGAATTTGAAGAACAAGATTGAGACACTATTAAGAATCTAAATTTGGGTTCCATTTTTTGATTGGACAAGAGCAATATAAATAAGACACCCTGGTGTCCAGTATTATAGTCCTTCCTGGTGATATTGTCCTGATAATCTAAGCTTTTTAGGTTTTGTTTGCTTGGTTAATGTGAGCCTGTCTACCAAATTTTAGGGGATGGAAGTCACCAGAACTTATTGTAGGTCTATTTCAATCTTCAATACTTGTATTCATCTACACACATGTAAACAATGAATACATTAAAAGTAAAAGGGGAAAAAAACTAGGGTAGGGGAAGAATGATCACACAATCAAGAACCTTTGCTATTCTGATTGTTTCCTACATTAACCCTCAATCCAGGGTCTCAGATCTGACGTAGTTCTCCCTTAAGGAATGTGCAGTATCAGCACACATGATAGATGGAAGAATGCATTTAACCTAGGCCCTTCCTTGATCAAGCATGCAAGTCTATGTGTGATGTAGAGAAGCTGAGCTATGCTATTTACTACTTTTTATTATGTCTAATGTGTTAAAGGAGTAAGTGCTAGATATAAAATGCCTGGTGTAGTCCTTTATATAGGAGACTTGTTATTTTGAATTTGTGATTTTTATTTGAATTTGGCTGACATTAGAAAACTTAGGAATGAATCAAAGAAAAGGGGTAAGACTCATCTTGCAGGAGAAACTAACCGTTAGAATCAAATTTGCACTTGAACAATAACATTGAAAAGTAGACACCCTATGTTTCAACATTGTAGTACTATTTGGGTGTTGTTGTCTGGAGGATCTGGGACTTGGGGGATGGAATAAACCTAGAAAAAGTGACCTAGGATAGTAAGGGTTAAGGTTGGAAGGTTATGAATGACTAGGAATGGTCAAAGAAGTGTTTAGGGTATAAAATAGGATGAAGACAAATAAAAAAAAAATACATGGCTAGATGTGAATAAGACTCATATTCTCTAGTTGGAGGCTCCTATGAAAGGACTGTGAAAAGACATGATATGTGTGTTTTCTTGACCAATTTAGGGTGTATACATACCCAATGTAGGTGTATTCAATATACTATTGGGTAGGCCATGGTTATAACATCTCTAAGCCATCCCATTTATAGTACATTGATTTCTAAAGTACAAGCATACAGATCAGGTGGTCAAATTTGAGGGTGTCCCATGTGAGTATCCTCTAACCATCCCATAGGAAGTTTTGGAATAGTTACCAATTAAAATTTTAGAACCATTACCAGATATTACATGGTTATCAATTATAACTTAGAGTACAATTCCTATGCATACATCATAGAGTTTAGTAGAGCTACTAGTGTACCTACAATATTGACACACATGCATATTCTCCCATGGAGACCATTATTAGAGAGACCCCTACATCAGAGATATGTCATAGATTCTAGGGAACCCTCATCTACTCAGTTTATGTTGAGATAGTATCATTGGGTTCTTAGGGTTCACAACACAGGGCATCTATGTCTCCTATAACTTCTTCTACCAGATGGGTTCTTAAGACCCTTATAATTCATTGGGCATCACAATAAGTGCCAAAGATTCATAAAATCACTATATAGGTAGATTTAGACATAAATTACTCTGCATAGTAGATTATGGGATCATAATTTCCCTTTCACATAGCATGCATGATCACAATTCTATTATTTGACACAGGTCATGGTGATAGTGAGTCTCATATGAGACTCATTGGTTAGTATGGTTTCTACTTCTTGTACATACTTCCTTCTCTTTCGCTCCTTGTACATAGTTTATTTTTATTTACTTGTACGTAGCTTATTTCCATAAAATAAAAAAATAATATAACATGTTAAAACATAAAAACATTCAAATATTACTCAGAAAACATAAATTTTATAGATTGTATGCATCACTATGTTTACATTTCTTATAATTTTCAGACATTACATATGCTAGCTATCTTATTATAGTTGATTTTATCATACATATATGCTTCACTTGATCTTGTCGAGTGCTTTTAGATTACATATAGGACTCCAGTCCACGACACTAATCTAGACTTACTATCATCTACCCATTGGGGGCATATATACCGATCGAAGTTTATTCATTCACTGCATTCACCCACTTGGAGGCATCTCATACATAGTTTTTACTTCTAGGTTCTATCCTTACATTCTATACAGTATAGTTTACACATTGATATATCTTGATGTTGATCATTGCTACTCATGCTTAGATTTTTTGGTCAACTATCACTAGTTAGACTCAGTATATGTACATCCTTACATTTACACATGTTTTTACCACATAGTTATACATGCTTTCATTTATATCTTTCCTAGTTTAGACGTGATTGTGTTTCCTATACTTATTTTATTCGAGGGAATTTGAATATGTCATTGGTCTTTGGATCTACACCACTTATATTCATGTATTCCTTAGACATGTGCCCATATCCCTTGTGTGTGCTTTCCCAATTGTATATGCAAACATTTGAACATGTCCTTTTATGTGTATGTAAGCCAAATTGCTTGTTACTTTTGTATGTGGACATTTGAACATGTCCTTGTATGTCTTAATTATCATACATAGTGACTTGTGCCCATGTCCCTTATATTGTGGCACCTTAGCCTACTTTTGCATGCCTCATGTGTTTTGTATGTATGCTTTCTTGTATGCATCTTCACCATAACACTTGTCTTTGCTTGTTACACACACTAGTTTTTGATGGCATGAAGGACCTCATGCATCTACCCTTCCTACTTGGGTACCATGATGGACATCATGCCCTATCCCCCTAGGTAGTTATTCAGATTTATTATTATACACATTGATTACATATATCTTGACACCCTTATGTAATGATAGATACAACATACATCTTACATTATATACTTATGCTTAGATTCTTTTACATTCTAATGTTATGTTTGTACATTGTATTAGAATATCATGCAGTTATCATAAACACATTTTTCAGAGCTATGTTCTTTTGAGGATAGTTATTGCATAGTTCAATAACTACCTTCTTAAGAGGGGGAATTATCAAGGGTTTGTCATAGAGATCAAACTCTTACATTTCTATTCACAAATCATTTTCAATTACATGCTCAGTTTCAAGAAATCAAACACAAGTTAGATAGAAAAAATAGGGACTCATAAAGTAGTTTAGTCACCCAAATTTTAGACTAAACAAACATTAACACCTAGATTGGGACACTAGTTTCATAAGGTGCTACTATCCACTACATGACACTACCATCCAATAGCCCCAGCTTTAGGGAAATCCAAATTAGATAGAACAATACACCAATAACAATACATATTTGCACAGATACAATCATAGGTTTGATATTTATGTTCAAATTTTGCTCAGATACACTCTTTTTAGCTCAAATTCATATTAGTTGCTTAGATTGGGCACATCATGCATGGAATGGTCATTCCCAAAATTGATATACTTAGATATCAAACTGGGGGCATGTGCATGACACATAGTTTCTAGATGCTTAATTACACACAAGTGATCAAATGGAATGGCAAACTCCATGTCATTATTTACATTATATACACTCGCTATCATATTCTAGGTTGTCACTAGTTTCATTCCTTACTCCATCTACAGTTGTTAGCATTCTCGAATGGCCTAGAGCTACCTCATGTACTTGAGTGGCTACGAAGCTTACATACACAGTTAGATACACCTAGTTAGATACTTTTATCACTTTGTGTAGTTTAGTTTCATATGCATCTAATACACAAAGGTGGGCAATGATGGAGTCATAGCCTACTTGATTTATTGAGACACCCACATGAGAGGGTTATGCACACTTAGAGTCTTATCCAAGCTATTCATAGGTCATGATCCATTGAGTAGGGGTGGGAAACGATTGAGTCAAAATAGGATTGAGTTCTTGAGCCACCCACATATGAGGATTAAGCAAGCTATCAACTCATTCCAAGCTATTCACTATGTACACTCACACACATAGGTTGTCTGTCACCAAGTTCATGCATTAGTTTATGTACCCAACAAGGTGTATTCATTATTGTCCTCTTACCCTTCTCTTTACTTAGTTACTTTATTCAAGATAGTATTTTACTTTTTATATCTCTTAAGTAAGGACTAATTTATGCATGTTTCATTAGAGGTCATTATTTTGGATCATGTCTCACATATGTAGACCCAACTTCACGTACTTAAACTTAGCTACACAGGCTTCGCTTCTTAGGTAAGTCTAAGTATTCTTCTTTTTCTTTTATACTAGTCATTTCACTTTGCTACATTTCTAACATAAAGGGTGGGGGGGTGCAAATGTAATCACCTAAACATAGTATTTAGATGTTAAGAGTGTTACTTGATATAACCTATTCCTAGCTTAGCCCTAGACTTATCCTAGAGCCTTTATCACACTTTTCTAGCCATTGTGTAGGCCAAAAACATCTCCAGTCAGCTCAAACATAGTCCTAGAACTGCATTCTTAGATCTTAACCCTTTGTGCCTAACAACCTATCAGATTGACATTAGCACCGCATTAAGGACACTAGAGCCACATGGCACTAGTGTCTCCAACTTGGTGCTAGTGTCCCTTACCATAACTCTCTTGAATAGGTATATTTTCAAATATATGCTCCTCCTAAGGTCAGTCTAAACACATTTTATTGTTTGCACAAGCTATAAATCACTATAAATACAAGATTATTAGACCTCTATACCCTAGATGGAAACTAGATGCAAAAAACCTATTTAAATAAGAAACGAGTTGAACAAACTAAAGGTTATTAATCCCTATTATACCCTACTTCTACATACTACCATCTACAACTTCCTTAAGCCCATATTTTAAATATTTCCAATCTCAAGCACACTAAAGGCATTCAAGACCACAATCATTGTAGCATTCACTTGCACTTGCACCAAGCACTAGGTAGAAAAACTACATCGAGCTTGAACCCTCCTTAGAATATTGGTATGTAGGCAAATATCTTCATAACAGAGTGTTGAGGTTGTCCAAACTATCTTACTGATGAACACACATTTTTAGCTCATACCATACTTGTAAAGAAGATTAAGGTTTGCATACTAAATCAGATATTCTAAGCATAATATAGAGTTTTAATTTTCATACACATAGGAACATAACCTAAAAACACAAGTGCAGGTGCTCCTAGAAAATAGGAATAATCTTACAAAGAGGACACTGGCACCATTTTGAGGACATTAGAGCAACATGACACCATTGTCTAGGTGAGGTGCTATTGTCTAGTGAAGAATCTAACTCAGGGACACTATTGATGACACCTTGACCTATTCGTAACCTAGCTTTTAACACCTAGATTCTTATATAATATTTATTTTCTAGATAAGTCTTGATTTGCACATATTTATGACCATTTTTAGAAATTCAAATCAAGTCAAAATCTATAACAAATAAGTGGTTATTTATTGCATATTATTTCACTGATTTAGACAATTTAACCCATTAATTTAACTTAGGATTTACACATAATAAAACTCAAAAAGGTTAAATCACCATGTAATTATTTGTGTAACCTTTGAATCTCTTTTCAATATGATGAATGAAACTTACATTACTTGAATAATATTATTTTGATGATGAAAACCATGGTGTTTGTTATTTTATACATGTTTTTATGTATTTCATTTTCTTGTTAATCATTAAGTAAAGTGGATGCGTTCGAGTGCCATTATATGTCAGTACACCTTTGTGTGACAAAAACAGTGAGAACTAGTACCTTACTACGTGCTTCAGGTGAGTGTGAAAGAAATCTAATTCTTGCATGAAATGTTAGCACACCAGTGTGTAGGGTCTTAATCATTTTGGCATGCACCTAAGGAAAGTTAGGCCTAGCTAGAGAAAACAATCCCAACAGGTCAAAATAAGATCATCTACATATAGAAAGAGTTTTATCACATAACTCACTATGTGGACTCTGCCACCCCCCAGTTTGTCTTTCCATTCTTCCAACTTGACAGTATAAAGGCCAAATAGAGTTGGAGATAAAGGACATCCTATTTTAACCCCTATGTCACTACTAAAACTTTTTGATAAACCTGTATACAACTTGATCTTAGATTTAACCTAATTGTATAGTTGATGAACTACTGCCCCATACTCTTTTGGAACTCCAAGTTCCTCTATCTGGCCCCATAACTTATCTCTAGGGACTGTGTTAAAGTCTTTCCTAAAATTAATGAAGCAACACAATGCTTCTTCATCTTTATCTTCCCATAAATTTTAAATTAAAGGCCCAAGAGTGATACAATGGTCTATAGTTGAATGCTTTGGCCTAAATCCCACTTGTCCTTTTACTCTCTTTCCTTATTTTACAAACCATTCACAGATTTTACATTCAACCATGCTTCCAAACAATTTTTCTATGAGAGGATTAAGCATAATAGTTATGTAGTTGGATGGGTTATTCACCTCTCCACTTTTGAAGAGAGGTATGACTAGGCTAGTGGTCCACTCCATGGGGAAACTATATCTAATAATGTTATTGAAGATGTCCCTTATGTGAAGTGTCAATATATCTATCCCCCATTTTAAATGTTTGGCTTTTAGACCATCTATATTCCATGATTTACCACTTTTCAACATGTTGATTCCTTTTCTATCTCCTTTATGGTAAACAACTTCCCCAGTGTGTTGATTATTGGGGGTTGTCCTTGTCTTCTTCACGCTCATATAATAGTCTTTCATAATATAGCCATTGTATTGGTGTAATATTGTTATTTGTTTGATTTTTACTTGTTTGGAGCTCTTTCCAAAAACGTTCAGGGTCACATTTTCCAATCCAAATAAGCTCTTCTTGCCTGGTTTTCATGTATTCCTCATTTTTTATTTTCACCAATTGAATGTAAATTTTTTTGTTTGATTTATTTCCTATTTCCTTGATATTTATTTTTGTTGCCTTACATTCTTCTTTGAACCAAATATTTTTTGGGAAACTGACTTTTCTCATTTTCTTGGGCTTAGATCTTTTGAACTTGTCTAATGCTTATTGGATTGTACCCATTAAATTGTTGTTAATGTGACTCTTGTGAGGCCTATATTATCCCCTTCCTACCTCTTATAGGCTGGATTTCAGATCTATTCTAAAAATTTATTGGTTATCTTGACTCATACTTATGTTTCCCTTCCCTTGTTTTTCCTTTTAATTGTTTTGGATCTACTTATGTTGATTTTTGGGCCCTGACATGCTAATTTTTAAGTATATTAGGTTGTGATCTGACTTTAGGTCAATCGATGATTCTTCAATTTTCATCTCGATAATACTTTGTGTCAACTCATGAGAGCAAATGGTGTAATCAACAACACTTTACCCATTATACGTTTCACAAGTATGTCCCCCTAATATTGGCCATGCCTTCATGCCATTGCATATAAGGGGATTATGTATGACACATAACCCTATCAATTCTTCCCTAAAGTATGCCACATTCTGTTTCCTATCTTTTGACTTCTTTTTCCACCTATTGTTCTACTCTTTCACTAACCATAAATAGTTTTTATCCATATCTTCATTGTCCCTTAATGTACTAACTTGTTTGTTTGTTGTCCTGGCATTAAAATATCTCATTAAGATTACCTCTCCCATTTGAATATAGACTAAAATATCCCTCCCTAAAGTTGCACATGGTTATTCACAATTATCTTTAGTTTCTTATATAATCTTGATTGCTGTGGTGCAAAGTAACATGTTGTTATGTTGATTATACTTCCATTTTTAGTGATTTGAATCCAAATATATTATTTATTCAGGTCTTTTTTTAATTTATAACTATGTCATACATTTATTTTATGAGTATCATCACCCCTCCATATCCTCTTCTTTTTTCTATTATTTCATTCCAAAATGGTGCATTTGTGTATCCTACAAAGTCTTGTGTTTTGCACTCATCATGTTCATGTCTCTATTAGAGCAATTACATCTTTTCTTTCCACTATGGGCCCTAAATTGGGACCTCTATTCCAAGGGAAACCTCTGAAATTCTATCTTACCATCTTTAAGTACTCCTGGTGGGCCCTATTTCCTTATTTTTCATGGGTACCTGACTTTCAATGCATGCTTTTCCATTTTTCAGCCATGCCCATTTGCTTTTTGATCTAGTTGTTTTTATTTTTTCCCACTTTATCATTTGCTCTTCTTCTTGTAAATGTGTAAAATATTCATCTAAATAAAATATTTATCCTTTTAGTATTCCACTATTTCTTAGAATTTTTATTTTATTATCTTTGCCTTTTAATATAACTAAAAAAAATTTGTCTCTTCCTCCTTCCATTAATTTTCCTAGCTCATGAGCTTGGTATATTTGTCCTTTCCAAAGTAATTTATCCTCAAGAAATCCTATGAATAGGTTGTTGTGTCCTCATTTTCCCCATATTCTTTTACTCCTTTAGTAATTTTATTGGTTGACCTATTAATTCTCTCCCTTTCCTCCATCAATTGTAATTTTACTTGCTCTTGTATTATTTCCCTTTGCTTTTTTGATGGTTCTTTGAATACTCTCACCCTTATTTTGGCTCCTTCAATTTGGTTTCTCATGTCATGTTCCTTTACTTATACATTTGATATCACCATTTATATCTCTTTGATTTGTTCCATGCTCATTTCTTGTATGACCTTAATCTGCCTTTCCTTGTGATTGCTTGTGACATGTTTTGTTTTATCATGTGTAACTCTTACCCTGATTTCCATCATTTTTTATAGGTTATTCATTTTCTCTCTAAGCATCTCATTGTCTTTTTATAGACATTGTTTTGCTTGCACCATTTCTATGAACTTGGCCTCTTGTATTTGTTTTCTTTTTTTGAGGCCCCTAACCTTCTCTTTGATGTTCAATAGTTCCCTGTATATACAACTCTACTAACCAAATAAGTGGTGTTGATGTGGGGTTATATATTTTTTCTTCATCTAAGGTTTTCCCTTTTAGAATTTTTTTTACTAATGCTATTATGGTGTTAGCATCTATTGATGGTTTTTTACTATGATGTGCATGTGCTTTTTTGTTTGTGGTATGGATTGTCTCCTCTTTCCCTATCAGTCCCTTTTGGGATATAGTTTTACTTCCAATCCCATGATTGTTCTTAGTAAAATAATAATGTTTTTTTTTTCTTATTTTTTATTTCTTATTTAGCTTCTTTACCACCACTATTTTAGCCTTAGATAGTTGTCATCTCATTATTCCTTGATATTGCTTTGCATTAACAAAAATTGGTTGTTCCTTTGCCATTCTTTCTTCTTTTCAAGTCTGATATGGTATCTCGTTGTGTGTAATGTTTTGAATTTATGGATATAGGTATTTTTCATTTTCAAAAAATTCTACCTTATCCCCAATATATTGGGCATCATAAGTTACCATCATTTACCTCGGTGGTTATGATATTATTTGTTCCACTAAGATATTATTCTCAATTTCAGAGTTTTTCCTTGGACACCCTTTTGTTTGTTATTCTATTGAGTTTAGCCTCATGTCTTGTGTCTCATGTTTGTCAGTTTTGTTGTTTGCCCTAAGAATGAAGAAGCCATAAATAAATAGAATATTTGAGTCATTGGATCCTAGGTCAAAACCATGTTGCTCTTTTGCCTTTGAAGGTTCATTCTCTTAGTGTGGATTTTGGTTAGACATTCTCCATTTTTTTTCAATGTTTTTTACTTCAAATATAGTGGACATAGACAACACTTATAGGTTATCCAATTATTTACTTCTAATGTTGTCATATACATAAAACTCTATAATATAGTACCGTTTTCTCTCAATTATTCTTGATTTGTAAAAAAGACATATCCTTAGTCAAAGGCATAGGGCATGCTAGGTTGGGAACATTCAAGGAGAAGTTGTGGCCCATTTCATTATCCATAATTTTGTTTGATTTAATCCTCATGAAGTTCAATGAAGTGAGGAAAATATTAAGGAACTGAATGAGGAACTAATGCTTGCTATAAGAACATATGCATACAAATTGAACTAATAGACAATTATTCACTTGAACCACAGTGAAGGAAAATGGGCTAAAGACATAAGAAGATGACAAAATCCAATGAACCCTGAAATAAAACCCAATTGAAAAGAGCCAATAGAATATCTAACAAAAGACTCTATAGTATGGCATGAACTCTATAGGCACAAGGTCTATAATCCCCTTCTACACAATTAGTTGGTTGTATGTTACCCTAAATAGTGTAGAACCATATAATTTTGAGAATATTAGAATGTTATAAAGAAAGAATAATATCATAGTAATAGGGTATCTGAGGACAAGGGGTATCATAGAACATATGTAAGGCTTTATAGGAATATTGGTAGGGAATAGGAAAGAAAGGTTTTAGGATAGAGGCACAAAAGTTGACAAGGTAAAAATTGGTGTCACAGAGGAAGACCTCCCATTAAGGAAGATCATGCCAAAGGTGAAATAACCACTATAGTTTTAGATCAAAGAATCTTAGGTCCCACCTTTTAAAAACATGGCCCAATAAGAAATAATTATTAAGTCATAAGGTATAACAAAATACCAACCAGTCCATGCATATATAAAATAAACCTTATCGAATGAGGGAATATATGAGCATACATGGTTAACAAATCACAAATTTATATATCCATTGAAGATAGGGATCTCACATAATACCAACTCATCATTATAACCAACTGTAACATCACCATAAGTGATATCATAACTGATAACATTAATACAAAATAGTACTAGGGGAATTAAATACACTGCCAAACTTCAATAAGGATAGAGGAAATAAAGAAACACAAACAAAGAATAAGAATAAAGGCAACACAACCATATAAGCAAAAAAATAGTCATAAATAACAACCATTGGCATTGCATATTTTGAAATAGAAAGAACAATAAGAACCATGGGTGGATCAAGGGAAAAAAGTAAAAGATGGTTAAAAAAATCCATGCTAGGAAGTAAGGAGACACATAACATCAAGGGCATAGGTCACCAAGAGGAGATATGAGATGGTGGTGAAAATTATAGCCCTAAAATGACTCAAATCCATTAGTCACCAAAGTTCCATGTGTAGGAGATAATGAACTTGAAAGAGAGACTAAACAAGGGAATAAACAAAACATATTAATATGGAAGAGGTGTTAAGTGCCAAGCAAAGGCTATAAGAGGACAATAATATGCTTAAAGCATGAGTGGAAAAAATTCAAAATCTTGTGAATGTTGGACAACATGAATGGCAGATCCTCAAACAAAACATTCACACTCTAATGGGTGCTAAGGTAGGGGAGGTAAAAATAAATACAACTCAAATAAACTAAGTTCAAGAGGCACTTCAAAACATGGAAACAAGAGAGAATGTTCTAAGAAATAAATTGGTTGAGGGTAAAACATGGGCACGGGTAGTAAAGGAACCAAGGGGCAAACAAAAGGAGTTGATAAAGAGACAAGTTAAGAACCAAACAATAAAATAAATAGAACACCATGATAAAATATCAAATATAATCATCAAATGGCTAAAATAATATTGAAAACATGAGAATACAAGTGTAGCAACCCCACTAGGTTTTATCAGAATATAGTAATTTAAAAAAAAATTAATTACACATATTTATCATTTAGATTTCACCATGAGAAACTTAATTAGTGATCTTTAACTAACTGCATTAATTTAGTTAACCAAAAAGCTTATAGCTAATCCACTTAGCTAAGGATCATTATGAACAGATATAACAATCATGAACAATACTGAAAAACTAATAATTACTACATCTAATCATAAATAAAATAGTATATTTTCAACCATGATTGATACAAGATGACAACCACTGCTTTAAAAGTATAATGTATAAATGATACAATTTTTAGCAATACATAATAATATCTCAAATGATAAAACATGATACAAAGCTCCATGGAGTAGAGTCTCCATGACTCAAGTATCAATATGTAATCTCAAGTGTAGTCCCTAGTATAGTACTGCACCTAGGAGGGAGAACATCATTCTAGTACGTTTCCACACCAATCATGAACCATAGATCCCCTACACTATCTCCTAAACTCTCTTCATAGATGGGTAGTTAATGATGGTGCGAAACTCTAGAGTAACAAACCATAACTCGTGTGTTGAAGATATCTTATACATAATGTGTACCATAAAGAAATTTATTCTAATATGATATCGCATAAATATGAAAACTATATCAACATACGAAAGAAAAATGTTTAATTAAAATATTACTTTGGACATTTTTTTCAATAATTAATGATCTTTAGGATTATTCAAATTCATGCACACCACTTGATCAAATTAAACTTCATATTATATTGATGGCACTAATTAAGCCAGTGGAATGCATCCACTGCTTATTTAGGGTCATGAATGTGAGATTTGATAAAAATATATAATAATATAAAAACCAATGGATTCATTCAAAATATTTCCCTTTAGATAATAAAAATGATGCTAAGTACATAAATATCACATACATTCATTTAGTCCATCAAATGAAATTCAATGAATCCATAACATCTAGTTTATTGCAAATAATAAATAAATTGAAAAATAGTCCTCAATATAACATACCATCTGGATAATGATTTATCTAGACTTCCAGTTACTTAATCCACAAAGAAACTTAAAATGCTATTTCATCCCCAAAATAATTATTTTAACACAAGCTTAAATATTTATTTATATTCCACATATAGACAAAAACTAGTCCAAGACATATTAATATGCTTTGTATTTAAACTCATAAATACCTTATTTAATGTTTTAATCAACATTAAGACATATAGAAGTACTCATTTTCACACTTGTTTACATAACATAGTTGTATACATTTATAAATATATACTTAACTGGTATAAATATTTTTAGATTACATAATCAATCAATGTTTAACTCATACCATTTATATGTATATTTTAGAATTCATAAGTACAAATTTAATATTGTATAATTACTTCATTGTATAAAATATACTCTAAGATGACATCCAATGTCATTTGTCTTAGAGTATTATGTATACTCTAAGTATACATCCAATAAACAAACAAAATACCCATAACTCTTTTATAAACTAAATGAATCCCATATATTTGTAAAACATACAAAATTTCATATTATTCACACATTGCATACAACCAAACATTCATTTCAATCCCATTAAAAATCAAATATCCCAATTCAATTGATTTAAGATTGATGTTAAAAATAAATGCATATGAACAATATAAACACACAGTCAACTATACCCAACTCGAGTTGGCTAATATAACAACACAAACCAGACCATGTAAATCTCTTCATGTAATATAAACATAAAACACTTACCCAACCATGTTACTAACTATGCATAGTTCTTATTCATTCAAAGACAACTTTTGAATAAGCTATAATACATAATCATGACAATATATAAATGTGTAGCTCATAGATAATGAGTACAATTTACGTATTAACTTTACCATATAAACTATAACATCTTCATATATATTTTATGCATAAAGGTGAGTACAAAATCTACAATTCATTCATTCACTTACCTGTACCCTGGGTTACATGTTATGGCCTTAGACTGAATTATTCCCAAAACCATATATGAACAAGTATACATGATATATGATTTCATAATAGACTCCATCTAATAAACTATGGTCTTAACTTATAATGAACAAATCTGTTTGAATCTTAATCAACATAAATCTAATCGAAATTAAAACCTCAAATTCATCTTATACAGGTATTTCAACTATTTAAAAGTAACATATACATTTTCCCTAAAATGTCTTACATTTCAAGATATATGTATATATGTATATATATATATATATATATGTATGTATATATATATATAAATATATTTATGTATATATATATATATATATACATATACATACATATATCTTATATATCTTATATATATATATATATATATATATATAAAAGATATATATACATATATCTTATATATACATAAATCCAATTGAAATCAAAACCTCAAATTCATCTTATACATGTATCTTCAACTGTTTAAAAGTAACATATACAGTTTCC
This sequence comes from Torreya grandis, assembly GCA_037957365.1. Lineage (NCBI taxonomy): Eukaryota > Viridiplantae > Streptophyta > Pinopsida > Cupressales > Taxaceae > Torreya > Torreya grandis. The sequence goes on along the minus strand of JARHVA010003800.1, from coordinate 754,790 downwards.
CTCAAACGTCATACATTTCAAGATATATGTATATATATATATATATTTATTTATGTATATATATATATTTATATATATACATAAATATATTTATATATGTATATATATATATAAATATATGTATACACATATACATAATATATTTATATATGTATATGTATATATGTATATATATATATGTATACACATATACATATATAAATATATTTATGTATATATAAATATAAATATATATATATATATGTATATATGTATATATATATGTATGTATATACATATGTATATATATACATACACATATACATACATACATACATACATATATATATATATATATACATAAGATATATATACATATATCTTATATATATGTATATAGATCTTATATATATATACTTATATCTTATATATATTATATATATATGTATATATATTCATATATATACACAAATATATTTATACATATACATATACATACACACACACACACACATATGTCATCGACTTGAACTAAGTATATACTTAAATATATATATTTATTTATATATTCTTAGTCCATTTTGTATAAAGAAGCCATACATCTATGCCCAAAATCTAATTAGGTTTACACAGCCAAACCCTCAAACTATCAAAATTTTCAATCTATATTACTAAATACCTTAATGAATATATAACAACTGGTTCAAAATAACTAGCCCGAGCCACAACATATATACTCATCAAGAGATAATCATTCCATTGTATAACAAAGGTTTTTGAATTAAAAAGGCATTTAATACAGAGCTTGTTTAAAGCTATAATAACCATGGCATTCCCTACAACCCTACTAATTCCCTCAGGTCACCCTAGGTTGAATGTAGGTTTCTATGGAGGCTGAGCCTTTCATAGGGCCCTACATATAGTCCTTCTAATTTTCCATAAATTTCAAGCAATTGAAAAACCCAGTATCCATACAATTCAAAAACCCATTCAACATTTCACACATAGGAATTTAATTACAAAGCCAACCTATGAATTTATGAATGCCAAGGAAGCCGAGTTACTTTTTTTCTTTTCTTAACTCATTCACCCTTCTACTTTTGCCTCCTACTCTTTGTATGTTGTGTGCTATGTTTGTCCTTTCACATCCCACCTTCTCCATTATTTTATCCTTTTTCCTTCTTACTCACCACCACCTTCTCCTCCATTAATGGCCGATTAAACTAACTAAATATATGCATGCCTAAGTAGCTCAACAAAACTCCCTATATTCTATAGTTCACCACCATTTAGGCCATAACAAAAATTCATGATTTCACAAAATGATGTTTACATAAAGTCAACGAGTGACTAGTAACCCTAACCATTTTGAAACTTCTTTTTTTTAATTGATTAAAATAATCATTTCATATCCTTTACAAAATATGCATGATAGTTGACTTAACATAGTTCCATCATCGACTTCCCAAAACTAACCAACCAAATAAATAATAAGTCACATAACCCCTATGTTATTCCATGTAATGACTATTGACTTAGTTGATACTAAGTTTCTATGTAAAGTTTACCACATATTAGCTATATAGTATGGGCAATACTAATATGTATTTCAAAGACTATAGTTAATAGTTACCATGTTATTCACAAACAACCTTTATGATATCACAATCCTTTTTCTAAAATCATTTAACAATAATAATCAATGTCTAATGTATTATGAATATTAAACCTTTAGTCAAAATTAATTGAATATAAAGATATTTTAAAACAACACTATTTATATCTTTTGACTTTTTAATAAACATATTTATTATAATAATAATCTTTAATTATTATTACCTAAATCTTATAGATCAAATAACTATAATGGAATCTATCTATTCTTATTAATGCATACATAACATCATATCTTTAAGCTATACAACCATACTTAATAAGGCAATAAAGTAAGTAAAAACACATACATATCCATTCATTCAACCAAAAATTACATCATATAAGATAAGCTACATATGACCATAAAAATTAATGAAATTACTTAAACAAATCAACATTATCATTAACAACTAATACATTAGAGAAAACATAAAAGATCATAATAGTAATTCAAATAGAAAATAAAGCATACTATAACTATCTATCAAACAATTTAATCGCACAATCATGAAATACAAATGTGGTGTGTGTAAGGGTTTATAGATTTATTCTTTGTCATCTCCCAATGTTTCCATCTAAACCACCCTCTCTGATGATGCTCTACCTCCATCATACTCTTAGGAAAGAATCTATCCTGCATCGACCTCACAACAATGAAGGTATTTATCCCAAAACATCATCATATCCATAAAATAATGTAGTATAATTAATAAACATGATCATAATGTATAAAATGTAAAAATAATGCTAACTCATAGCAACTAATAACATAAATTAAGCATCACATAATTGTCCCATAATCAACATATGACATAAATCTTAATCAAACATTAGTTAATCAACTAATCAACCATGATAGTCCATGGACAAAACATGTTATTCAACTTAGAGAGAAATCAAGATGTGATAATAAGCAATATAATGAGGGACTTCTTTTCAAACTAGCTACATTGGAAGAGTTAGATCAGACAAGCAAGTATAATTGCAAAGTTGAAAGAAGGAGATAGAGAGAGGCATATTTGAGCCACAATGGTAAATTTTGAGGATAAAGCAAGAATACTATGAAATAAAGGCATGTTGAGAGGATCATACTATTACATAGATGAAGATTTTAACTTTTAATGTTAAGGTTTTTAGAATAACTATGTTCTCAAAAAAAAATTAGCAAAAAAATGAAAACATAGTTATTACAAAATCTTTAACATTGATTTGTATGGATGGTGAAAGCTAAAATATCTAACTTTGACCTTTCTATAATAGAAGAGAGAAATAAGGAGTAGGAAGAGCTAAAGGTAGCAAGGAACAAAGGGAAATACCTAAACAATGGGACATCCTACATCACAGTTAAATAAACTCAAAGCAAATAAGGAATATGATTTGTTCAGGAATGTCTTATAATGGTATTGAATATGATATTTATGAACTATATAACACCTCAGTATTATACATTTGGCAAACTCAAACCTTGGCTATTCCTCTTAGTTTTAGACATTTCCTGCTTTTACAAGTCTTGCATCTACTATCTTGTGCCCATTAGCCCATTTCTTAGTCTGACCAATCTTATGTTGATGATCTAGGCCTTCTATCTTACCCAAAATGTACCTATTTTCTTGTTCCCTAGACACTTGCATCTTAGGAAGACACCTACATCAACATAGGTGTCCTATTCTGACATAAGTGTCTAGTGCCCTAAGGTCATCTAATTTATAAATGAAACATATCATAATGGTCAATCTAAGTGTTATTATGTGAGATATTCTCCAAAGAGATTAGTATAAATATAAGATCAATACTCATTCATTACTCACCTAACATAGAACTAGATTCATACCAAAGAACATTCAATTGAGCAAAGCTTCCATATTTTTTCCTATTTCCATAACAGTCATAAGGAAAACACATATATAAGTCTGAGCTACTAAATGAAAAACCGAAGATATATATTTACCAAGTTACAAGCTAGATCACTATTGTACTTGTTTATCACACATTGCATGATTCACACACAAGCCAACATGTATGGGAGAACTACTCTTTAGATTATTAGCTATGTAGGCATCACTTATTGAAAGAGGGGTCTTTAGGGAAACTTGACACTATGTGCCCATTAACCCATTTTTTCCACATCCACTATGAAGATGAAGAACTAAGGTTTTGATCATTTGACAAGGAGCAATGGTCTATGACCCAGATCTAAATGCACCAGAGTGAAGGTAACACAAACCTAGAAACATCAAGTGGTTATATCATGTTTTAGTAATTATTCCATATTGGACACCCATGTCTGATCCTGACACTAACATTGACATAATTTTCCCAGGGTTACATAAGTGTCCATGGTTGTAGAGGCACTTAATCCAAAATTTAGAGATTACCCTAGAATATTCTTCCAATCTGCTTCCTACCTATTCCAAATCCAGATCTATATTATCATTAGAACTAGCTAAGTATTTTGTTTTCATCATGATTGTAAAATCTATCATAGTTGTACTTTCCATTTTTAGCATATCTCATCATAATAAATTCAATAAATGTTCTATTTGAGTGTTGTAATTAATTGACATGCTATAGATATGTTTATCACCCATATGCTTTTTCATTTATATATTCTTAACCCTACCTACCCATATTAGGATAAACATCTAATTTAGGGTTATAAATTTGGTGAATCCAGTCTTTGAGCTCCAAACCCTAGGTCAATTAGGGTTTTTATGATCTTTTATGTTTCTAATCCATGATTGCTATAGAATATGTGCAATATGGATGCATCTATCACCCATTTTGGGTCCCAATTTATACTTATTATGTGGGTTTGCTATGTAAATTACTTTGTAAAATATATTATTGAAAGAAATAAGCATATCTATCAATATAAGGAGAGGATTTTAAATCAACAACAACCTTTAATACATATTTCATGTTCTACTTGTAATACAATAGAGCAAGTGCCTTCTAAACCTAAACTCATGAAAAATGGCCTTATTGATAAATTGGGTAGCATGTACCCAAAAATTTCAATCTTAAAACTTCTAAAGCACTCTACTCTCTATAAGGATATCATATATGAGGCATTGTGTGATACCCAGGTACCAAGTGATATCACATTGGCTACTTTTATAGATATTATATAAAATATAACATGCAACACAAACATTATTGCATTTGGTTGTAAATATGTGTCCTCAAAGAATATAATTAATCAAGAATAGCCTTCATCAACATAAATTACTCCTCACAAACAAAAAAACCAATATGAGAATATGCCACAAATTTTGAGGACATAAAATGATGATATTTCACTCTTAGACTTGTTACATAAGTCACCACCTTACAAGGTTATTTTTGTGAGAACATTACATGTGATAACCTTACCACATAATGTAGAGTCACCACATGTGGCCTTCATGTTAAAATCCATCAAATGGACCAAACATAATGTATCATTTGAAAAGGATGATCCACTATCCTAGCTTCTGATAAATAGTTGCTTGTCACTCTATATCCAAGTGTGGGTTGTAAGAAAATAATAAAATGATTTATTGTAGACAATGGTTCAGGGCTCAACATTTGCAACATATATTTTATCTTCTTAATTTGAATTAGATCTTTCGATTTGGAACCATATAATATGAGCATCAATGGATTTGATAACGTTTCATGACTAGTATTGGAACAAATAACATTGATTATTACTATGGGTCCCTGTACATTACCTGTTTTATGTCAAGTTATACCAAATGATTCAAACTATACTATATCATTGGGATGGCCTTGGATACATCAAATATATGTATTTTCATTACTTTTCCTGCCTACTTAAAACTCAATCATCATATATCTATTTACATATATCTAATGGATACTAATCCCTTTAAACATCATACAATAGTCCAATAAACAAGCGATCATATGTCACAACCCTAAAAAATTGATTTTTGCCTTCAATATTTGATAAAATATGGATACAAAGGATAAGGCTTAGGAAAACATGATCAAGGTATAGTTCAACCCATTTCTCATACAAATAATACAACATTGGTTGATACACTATTACAAAAACCTAAGTAGATTCTTTTATCTAAGGTACCAAGAAGATAGTTCTCACATTTACCTAAGTCTCCTGCTTTATTACTCCCATAGATTATAGAGTGTCATCTTATATATCTCCCTCATCCTATAGAGTTTGATATGATTATATATATACCCAAAGGGTATGATGTGAATACTTATTATGATTATCTCTAAGGACTAGGGCATTCTATGAACATATGTTATACCTTGAAGCATAAGATGTAAGACCTCATCGATGACCAAAAAATTACATTTGGTGATCCTCCAAAGGAATCAGGTTCACAACCTGGTGAACACCAAATATAGAAAATATTTAACAATCCTTTGCACAGTCATTCAAAAAAGTATCCAAAATTGTAAAATGCAAATATTGCATAATAAGAGCTTTAGAGCAAATAAATCAAACAACATCCATGCCAATGGGATTTAACAATCACCTTATTCATAGGTGGTGCTTATTTTTGGTATAACCATATTGATGCTACATAAAAAAAAAATACTTGTAATATAAGACATTTTCAATAGGTTGGCTTTGATCTATAAGACTTGTAAAGAAAGGTAAATTGGAAAAACTTCTTAGGCCACATAACACTACCAATTATTTATGGTGCTAAAGTGATTTAAACATGGGTTTGGGTTATGCCAAAAATATTTCCATATGCATTTACATTAGGCACTCTTTGGTTATATCAAATGGAAGCATAAATTGACCAAAATCAACAAGGTATTTCTTTTTTTCATGAAGGCAAATTGATCCATATTCCAAATGATAGCATTGGTTCTTCTACTACACATGTAAAACATGAGAAGGAACATGTTATGTACATTTTTCAAATATCTGACCATGATATAATCAATGTAAAAGATCTAATGTAAGGTTTTGAGATCTCATAGATTCCAAAAATACCAAAAAAAATCAAAAATGTTTTCGACATCTATATATTTTATTGGCTCATTGACATCTATGTGTTAGTTCCATGTTGATGGATAATATATCAGTTAATTCTATATACACATGTGTTTCATGCTTTTATTTGAGTGTGATGCAAGCATATATAGATACATAATCTACACACTTTTAGGATCTTGAACTTTCCCTCTACTCACATAACTAGGACGTTGGGGGCATCCACCTCTATGATCACGATACATATAGGTTATAACATTTTACGGTTAATTTACATTATCATATTTGAGATAATATATACTTACACATGCCTTTATCCATGATTCTATCTTCTAAAATACACTTGATATGCTATTTACTTGTGTTTTTTGCCAACACATTTGATCCATGGGCCAATATGACATGTTTATGTTGGTTGCTTATGTTTTCATTTCTGCACTTCTATGAGTGTCTTGCCTTGTTATTGTCTTGTTTGTTGAACATTTGAATTTGATCCATTGTTTGTGGCCTCAATGCCTTTGTTGGCTTATTTGACATTTGAATATGTCATTGTTTTTATATGGACATTTGAATATGTCATTCTTAATTTTATGGACATTAGACTAAGTCATGCCCATTCGATTGTGTGACATTTGAACATGCCTCTTGTTTACGATCTCTTTAGACCATTGTCTTTTGATTTGATTTTGAGTGATCTTATGTTACATACCGGTTTAAACTGTTTTAGGTCATTATTTTTCTTATGACTCTAATTCAAAAAATATCATGCTATAGATTTTGGATTGAGAGGTTGATATTGACATAGGGCCAATTATGCCTTCATAGTTATCATGCTTTGGAAGCTAGTTTTGAATATTTGATAATACCCCTTTTATAAGTATTTATAAAAAATTGTATTTAGATATTGGATCAAGTTTTATCAAGTAAAAACTCAATTGTATGTCTTTGAATTAGTATGGACTATTAATTAAACATTATAAAGATTTGTTATTAGGGATATTTGGTATGGGATTGGTCTTGATTATCAATTCTAGTTTGTTAGGATCATATGCTTATATTGGGATATTGTTGCATTAATTATTTGATTATCAATGCCTTCATCATAATAATCATTTGATTAATATGAATATGAATTGATATATGAATGAAAGGTTTTTTGACCTTGGATAATATTGAACTACGCTGTTGATATGGTTATCATGATTACAACTTTGATTATTGATCATTATTGCCTTGAGTTTAAAATCAAAATTTGGCTATATGATTGAATTGAATATGTGGGGGTCATCTTTTAAATCAACCTCATGATAGTGATCATGTTGGTAATTATTCATGGGGCACCATTTGTTTTACTCAGTGTGTTATCTCTTTTTGCTCCTTGATATGTATTATGATTCTTTTGCCTTTTATCATTATAATAATTCTTGCTTTATTGATAATGATAGTTGATACATGGGTTTGAATTTAAGTTGAGATGATAGTCTCAACCCATTTTGGGTTAATAATTATTTATGACTTTATGAGATTTTGGGACTTTGAGCATGGTGTTTATCATCACAAGGTAACTGACATGATTATGTTTTAAATACTATTCTTGACCAAATAGAAATAGTTGGTTGACCATTACAAGGGCCTAAAGGCATTGGTATACACACCTAACCTATCTATAGGAGATTTCCACCAACTCAAATTAAATAGTTTGATGGAATTCATGGAAGGTATAAGCTAATTATCCTATTTTCCTTAACCTTTATTGATTGGTAGCATGGTGTGGTGAGTGAAATGGGGAAAATCCTATTTTAGCACTTGAAATCTGATAAACATAGCTGGTACATGATGGAAAATTAGTTGTTATTAGTCAAAATTATTCCATTAAAGATTTTTTATGGATGCATTTTTCCAAGGAAGAACCAGGGTCATCTTGAATTTGCAGAAAAACCAAACATGTTCACTTTATCTTGCTAATCTCTTTTTGGTCCTTAAATCAAATGACCAACATGGTAAATCATGTAGTTGTTGTTATACTTTAGTTACAGATGGTTATGTTAGATTAAATATAATATTCATGGATTTTGGGTTATTTTATTTATACATGGATTAAAAATATTTTAGAGGAGCTTTGCCAAAATAATGGGTTTATTGTGAAGTGGTGAAACCCTAATTGGGGATTGTCTAGGTTATCTTTTGTTGATCCAACTTTCCCTATTTTGGAGATGCTATCCTTTGAGTCATTTTCTCAAACAACTCATTATCTATTTTTATTTTTAAGGATTCAGGTTCGGGATCTATACGGGCATGGGGTGACTGGATTCGGGCATGGGGCCCTATATCATTGTTAGATATTAATTTTTTAATTTATTGTTGGAAAGACATTAACAATAAACTCTTGTTGGCTATATAAAATATTGTGAGATAACCAATACATAGTAAATTTAATATTTTATGTTAAATCATTCTATATCTAGGCATTTACCTTCATTTGGGGTTATTTTAACAGTGTAAAAAATCTATGAGTTCATTTGCTTTATAATCTTGTAGCTGTAGACAAAATGAATTATGCACTGCAACCTTGCAAGGTATCATGAAAGGTAAAACTACAATTGTGTTAAATATTCCTTCCACTTCCCCTTATAGGCAAGTAGTTTTCTTGAACTCCAAATGTGTTATGTAAATGTGTATATTCAAACTCTACCTACAACATTTGATTACATATTATTGTTTGTTTTTACTCTAAATTCCTTTATCCATGTGTTTATGAGATCGATCCCTAGAGGTAGTTGTAGTTTGGGGCAATATTAATAGTTATATTGTAAAATAATTAGACTACCAAAAAGAATTAATATGGAGTGACTATTGGAGTATGGTGTACCATGGAGTGCACAATTTCTAGTCGATCATCGACCAAATAAAAAGAAGGGGTTTTCCTTGTATGGATATGATTTAACTTTTAAGGGGTTAGGGAATGCAAACCCTAGGTTATTAAAGGGTTTGATTATAGTAAATTAGGGAAGAGATATTTAATAAATATAGACACTAATTTGTATGAGAATTGACCCAATCTTATATTTCTAAAAATAAATAAATGACACAAATAAGTAATTAGCTTGAAACTAACTGAGATGGATGATATGGAGGATGGAATTTGGAAAAAAAACTAATTAAGATGTCATGAATATAACCCAGGTGTCATAAATACTCCTAGATAGTAGCATGATACCTTGGATAATAATGCATCATGTTAGTGTCCTCATATCCAATGCTAGTGTTCTTGTGTAGGGACTGATGTAAGCTTCTAGGAGTAGTTGTGTTTGAGTCTGATAGGCCTATTCCTATGTAGACAAAACCTACTTCATTGTCCATGACATGTTTTGGACTAATTTTGTATGCAAACCCTAGACTTCCTTGTTTTTAGGGTATTAAGAAGCACACAAAGAAAAAGTGTGATGTTAGTTGGGTAGGTTGGACATCCTCAACACCCTTACTATGTTGAGAGTTGCCTACATACAAATACCTTGAGAGGGGATAAAGCCTAATGTAGTTATCCTAATTTAATTAATAATGCAAGTACAAGTGAATGCTAGTATGAGTGTCAACTTGAGTTCTTTGAATGAGGCTTGAGATTGGAAAATTGTGTATTCTGGTCTTAGGATGGCTGTACATGACTACATACAGAAGTAGGGTAGAATATGGATTGATAACCTTAATTGTGAATAAATTGTTCTAAGTTTGTTTATGTATTTTGCATCTCATTTACATCTAGTGGATAAAAGGCTAAAATTCACGTATTTATATTGATTAGGTGCTTATGCAGAGTGTGAAATGGGTCTAGGTTAACCCTAGGTATCTTACGAATTGAAAATATATTCATTAGGGTTAAAATTCTAAAAAGGATGCTAGCACTGTACCTTGGTCACTAACATGGAGTGTTAGTGTTTAAAGAACCACGCTAGTGCCCAAGTGGCAAAACCTAGAGCATTAGGGACCTAGATCCCTAGGGGAGGGTTTGGGACTAAATCTAAGATGTCTAAGATGTTTAATGCCCACATAAAAGTTGGATAAGGGTCAAAATAGGCCCTAAGATAGGTTTAGGGATAAGTTAGGGATGGGTGGTCTCAAGTAACACTCATTTCACTCAAGTGACATTTTATAAGACTACATTTACCCCTTTATTCTAGAAATGTAACAAAGTGAAATGACTAGGATAAAGGAATAAAAGCGTACCTAGACTTACCTGTGAGGTGAAGCCTATGAATATGGGTATGAGTGTGCGAATTGTGCTCCATTGCATATCCTAAAAATGAAACATGGATGAATTAGTTTTTACGTAAAGAATATCAAAATGAAAGACAAAACTGAGTAAAGGGATGAGAGAGAGAGGAAAGGAATATATACACTTCACTAGGTATGCAAACTAATTAAAAAACCCAGTGACATCACATGTGTGTGTGTGTGTATAGTGATCAAATCAGTGAATAACTTTGATTGAGCTAATGTCTAGCTCAATCCCCATATGTGGGTGGCTCAATAAATCAATCTAGTTTTGAATCCATCATTGCCCACCCTTGTTTAGTGGATCATACATTATGAATAACTTGGATTAGACTAATAGCTTATCTAACCCTCCTATGTAGGTGGCTCAGGAACTCAAGTAGGCTATGACTCCATCATTGCCTACCCATATATAGCAGATGAATCTATGATTGAAACTATATGATGTAGCTAAAACTATGGAGGATGGCTTTGGGTCCACTCAGAGACTTTGAAATATAAAATGACCAAGGGGCCTCTCAGGCACTCAAGAATTTAGCTTAGGGATTATGAAAAAATGCCAACCGCTATATATAGATTAAAGCATAAATATAATGTGATACTTGGTACAAATAGTGTCTAAAGTATAAAATATAGAGAATGACATGGAGTTTTCCATTCCATCTGATATGAGATGGTGTAAAATTGATCATGTGGAAATAATGTGCCATGCACATGCCCCCAATCTAATATCTGTATATATGGATTTTAGATTGAGTTATAGAAATCTATGTCTATGTATATATGAAACTAAAATGGGAGTGATCATACCATGTGTGATGCCCCAATATAAGCAAACTTGGTATGATTATGTGTAAAATTGAGCATAAACTAATCAAATATAATAACCTATGACTAAAATTGTGAAAATCTAGACTGTAACTATTGTGTTATTACATCAACTATGGTTTTCCTATTTTTGTGCTACTAGATAATAGTGTGGTTCTTTGGGCATTAAAACATCACATTAATGTCCTCTATGTAGTGCTAATGTCCTTTTATGTTTTTTCTATGTAAACTAAAACTGATATGTGTCTAACTATTTTCCACTATGTTTTCCTAATTTTGGGCTCTATAATTCTTTATCTATGTGCTAAATATTATACTCTAAGTACACTCAGATGGATTTATCTCTGTGATGAACCACTGTGAATGCCCCCTCTTTTGAGGGGAGTTATTTTAACTATGTAATAAATGTCCTCAAAATAAAAGCTTTGCATGATGTGTGTTAGGCTAAAACCATATATATCTATGTAAAAACCAATATAATGTGTATACATGATATCAAAATGTAAGATAATCTGAACATAAGTTGCTAACATACAATGTATATTAGATCTAATATTCTCAAGGTTATCAAGATAGATATAATAATGTAATCATGTGTATGAAATGCATAATCTGAGAATAATGTGTAAACTACCTAGGGGATGGGGCATGATATCCATCAAGGTACCCAAGGAGGAAGGGGATATGCATAAATTCCATCATGGCATCTAATACTGGGTGCACAAGTAATAAGTAAGAGACAAGTGTCATGGCCATGATGCATTCATGAAAGCATACATACAACACACATGAAGCACACAAAGTAGGCCAAGGGGCCATAATACAAGGGACATAGGCATGCCACTAAATTTGAGAAAGCAATACATAAAAAGACATTTTCAAATGTCCACATACACAAACAATAAGCATGTTGGCTTAGAGACACATAGAAGGACATGTTCAAATGTCTATATACACAATCAAGAAGTCACACACAAAGACATGGACATATGTCCAAAGCATACACACAATGAAAGGAATTGGTGTATAGTTGTAGAAGAATGGCATATTCAAATGCCCTCGAATATATGTAGAAGTAAAGAGACACAATCAGATCTAAACTAAAAAATCTAGAAATAAAAGTATGCATAGACATGTGGTACAAATCAATATAAGAGTAAATATGTACATAAGTTGAGTCTATATTAGTAGTAGTCGACAAAAAATCTAAGTAGTATAGGATGATCGATATCAATATATAAACAATGATAAATCTTTTATTTAAAGTATAGAAAGATATAACTTGACAAATCAAAATTTGTGTATGTGATGTCCCTAATGGGAAAATGTATCAATGTTAAATCTATGTAGTTGTGTTTGTGCCCTTGGTGGGTAGATAGTAAAAAATCTAGATCTATGTAGAGGACTTGAGTCCTATAATGATCTATGAACACTTGAAGAGAACAAGTGAAGCATGTATGTATGATAAAACTAACTATACTAAGATAACTAACATATGCAGTACCTATCAAGTATAAAGGATGTAAACATGGATATGTAGTCAATCTAAATTTTGTATTTTTGAGAAATATTTCAATGTTTTTGTGATTTAAATATATTGTATTATTTTTTTCTTTTTTGAGTATATAAGCTATGTACAAGATATTAGGAAAATGAAACTATATACAAGGAGAAAGGTAAGAGGAGAGATACTACTAACTGATGAGTCTGGTGAGAGACTCACAATTAATGTGTCCTATATAAAGTAGAGGTATAGTGATCATGTATATTGTGTGATGAGCTATCTGGGATCTAAGAATTAAATGTACTGAGTTTTTTATAGCTAAAGCTACCTATGGATTAGGGATATGCATATATGAAGCTAATTGAATTGGCCTATGAAATGTAGTGTATTTAGGAACCCATTTGGTAGAAGAAGTTATAACTAGTGTGGATTCTCTCAGCTATAACACTGATATGTGTGGTGGTAGAGAGAGAGGCCCTCTAGAATCCACAACATGTCTTTGATGCATGGGTCTCTCTAATAAAGGTCTCTATGAGAGATTATGCATACATGGTACTATTGTAAGAGTAGACCTCCCTTGCATTGGTGGCTCAACTGACATCTGAAGTGTGTTAATAGAATCTATGTCTGGAATTGTAATTGGGGACTATTGTATAAGTAGTTGTGGGATAGGTAAAGGATACTCATATGAAAGGCCCTCAACTATAACCATTGAATTAACATGTATATACTTAAGACATCTTCGTATAGTGGATGTAATGGATTGAAGTTAATGTATCTAAGGCCTACCTAATAACATATCAAATGTGTCTATACTAGGTACTACTATGAACCTAGTGGCCACATGTGTGATCCCAACCTATAATGAAAGTATAATCTCCCCAATGGAACCCTATACATGGACACTAAAGCCACAAATAACTATATTTATCTAAGCAATATCATGTTTTGAATAACCTAAGTGATGTATAAGTATGATAGTACACATGTTGACACTTAACCCATTGTCAACCATGACACTCTAAATAGGATGATGATCAATGTAAGCTCATATAAAGAGTGTGTAGAAATATTTATCGTCATCAACTATATCCTACTTTGAAAAAGTGATAAGAGGTCTAGCTAGCACTAGTATGATACACCTCAATGATATTATGTAGAGGATGTGGATCCACTATGTGATTCTAATAAGATGGTGGTGGTGGTTATGCTTGATATGTATAATGAACACCTAAAGTGTCTATTGTCTCATTAGTTATATGCTTTGGGAATGGGTATAAAAATATTTTCAATGCTTTTGCTTCTATTTGTTTTGGTTTATGAGCCTCTTTAGGAGTGTCAAGATAAATGATATTAATTCCTTTCAAGTCTTGTATCTTATGTCACAAGTTAATCCATATGTTTGTATTATGGACTAGTGTCTTGTGATAGTTGTAGAATTCATTGGAACCATAGTTCCTTAGATGAGGCCTAGTCATATCAACCTCTTTGATGGGAGGGAGAGATATGATGTTGCATTCTAAGAGTTGATGTAGAATCCATGTTGGTGACTTAGGAAGAGTCATAAAATGTCTCCTTGGAGGAGATGATAAAACCATGTGAGGAGGTGGCTCTAAAATTGTATTAACTATCATTTTTGAATCATTTTTGTTCTCATTGGGTTTCACCTTGTATAGAAGATTATTAAAACTCTTAGTAGTTGAATCTGATCTAGTTGTCTACTTTAGTTTTCCCATGGAGAGAATCTTGACTTCCCCTTTTTTCACTATGTGATAAAGATCTATGAATGATGGAAAATTCTTGAATAAGATAGCTTTGTGCAATACCAATAAGAAAATTTGATTGAATATGTCTTGGAGTTCTCTATCTACCATGGGGCCAGTCAACTTTGCTAATATAGCTTTATATCAAAAGACATATTCAACTATTGGATCATTATTTTTTTATTTAAGTTGTTCCATTTGAGCATAGGAAACCTTATCACTAATGTTGATTTAAAAGTGTGCCAAAAACATATCTACTGTGAATTGAATGTTGTGATAGACTGATTAAGAAGATCACAAAACCATTGTAATGAATAGTCCTTTAAACTATGAAGGAACAACTTAGTGATGAGCCAATCATTGGACACATAGTCCAAACATGTTATGTGAAAAGTTTGTAGATGGTGATCTATGTCACCCTTACCATCATACAAGCTAAGCTTGGATGCCGTGAATCTGGATGACAAAGGAGTTGTCACTATATGTTGTACCAAAGGTGTATGTAAAAGAAAATGAGAATATAAGGCATGAGATGGCCTAGTTACATGCTACTAAAGACATAAAACTTTGGCCTATAGGTCATGGATCTCATGCATAAGGGATTATACATTTGGAGAGGAACTACCATAGGAAGTGTTGCCATTGTTGAAGGTTGCTGAGTTAGAACAGGTTGTTATTAAATCTGATTTGCCCCCATCTTAGGTGTAGTGATATTAACATCTAGGGTGTTAGAATATTAACCATTATTGGATTCCTAAAGCTCTTCATGAATAATATGGATAGGGTCATATTGCATATATGAATGTTTAAAAATGAAATCTTATAATTATCTCTTATAGATCTCATCAAATTGGTTATTGAATTATACCATTATAGGTTTGAAAGTAGGAAAATAAAATGTTGTATATTTTGAATCTTTTAAGAAATTCAATCTATTAAAGATTTTTAAAATAAAATAATAATTCAAAGATGAGATTTTGGAATTAATTTTAAAACATATAAAATAGAAGGATGCAAACCCTAAGAGCATCTAGGTCTAAGGTTTTTGGGCAGTATTCAAAGTAAGCCGGGTTCACCAACTGATTTAACTTTTAAAGGGTTATGGAATGTAAACCCTAGGTTATTAAAGGGTTTGAGTATAGTAAATTAGGGAGATATATGAAATAAATACAACCATTTATTTGTGTAATAATTGACCTAATCTAATATTTTTAAAAATAGGAATAAGTGACATAAATAAGTAATTAGCTAGAAACTGACTAAGATGGATGATCTATAAGTTGGAAACTAGTAAATAAATTGATCAAAATGTCATGAACAGAACTCAAGTATTATAAATCCTCTTGGATAGTAGCATGGTACCTTGGATAGTAGCACACCATGCTAGTGTCCTCATGTTCAACACTAGTGTCCTTGTGGAGGGATTGTTGTGAGCTTCTGAGAGCAGCTATGTCTGAGTTTGAGAGGCATGTTCTTATGGAGACAAAACTTATTTCAATGTCTATAGCCTATTTTAGACTAATTTTGTATAAAAATCTTAGACCTCTATGTTATTAGGGTTTTAAAAAGCACAAGTAGCAAAAGTGTGATGTTAGCTAGGTAGGCTGGACATCCTCAACATGCCTTTTATGTTGAGAGTTGCCTATATACTAATACCTTGAGAGGGGATCAATCCTGATGTAGTTCTCCTAATATAAGTGTTGGTGCAAGTGCAAGTGAATGCTAGTATGAGTGTTAAATTGAGTGTTTTGAATGAGGCTTGAGACTAGAAATTTGTGTATTCTAGGATTAGGATTGTTGTAGATGACTATATATAGAAGTAGGACATAATAGGGATTGATAACCTTGATTATGCATAACTTTTTCTAAGCTTGTGTTTTAACCTTTTAGGAATTAGTGTACATAAATCCTATGTTTGTTAAATATCTAAGTATATTAAATTAGGTTAGAAATATGTAATAAATATAACCATTTATCTATTATAGAATTAACTAAATTGACCTTTCTAAAAAAAGTAATAAATAATTCAAGTAATAACTTAGTTAAAAAATGACTAAAATAGATGATCTAGAGGCTAAAAATTGAGTTAGAGGTTGGTTTGAGTGTTTTAGATAGGATCCAAGTGTAAAAACTCCTCTTGTATAATATCACCCTAATTAGACAATAGCTCCCTGGGACTAGTGTCCTTATTTTGGTGGTAGTGTCCTTTGTGCAGGACTATCCTAAGTTTTTGGGTGCACTTGTGTCTCGATCTATGAGGTATGTTATTGAATGCACAAGTTTTGAAACCCTGTATATTTCCTATTTTGATTGAATTTGTGAGAAAACACTTATCCTACATGTTGTTAAGGCATCTGGTTGATACAAGCTGAAAAGTGTGTTTGTTAGTGGGCAATACTAGACTTCTTCAACACCCCGTTCTAAAGAGAGATGCCTACATACAAATACTCCAAAGAGGGATCAAGATTGATGTAGTTCTCCCCACTTAATTTTTGTTTTAAGTGTAATTAAAGCTAGTATGATATTTGAATTGAGTGCTTTGAATGTGCTTGAGACTAGAAATCTAGGTATTATGAGCGTAGGACTGTTGTAGATGGGAATATGTAGAAGTAGGGAATAATAGGGATTGATAAACTTAATTACACACTTATTCTAAGTTTACATATGTATTTTGGATATGATTTCCATCTAGTGGTTTGAGGTCTAAAAGTCATATATTTATATTATTCTAGTGTTTGTGCCGGTGCTAAAAGAGGTCTAGGCTGACCCTGGGAGGTTTTAGATTTAAAAGGATATCCATTTGTGAAAAGAGGAGGGAAACGACATTAGCATGATTATTGGGACACTATCACCATATGGTGCTACTGCCTAAGTGGTAGAACACTAGGCATGAAGGGATAATATGTAAAAGTGAGGCTCTAAGACTACTTTATGAATGACTAGGGATGCATGTGGCTCGTATAAAAGCTAGATAAGTGTGATAATATGCTCAAGTATAGGTCTAGGGATAATATAGGTATAGGTGGTCTTAATTAGCACTCTTATCACTCAAATACCACTTTTAGGTGATTACATTTCCCCCCTTTATTATATAAATGCAACAAAGTGAAATGATTAGGATAAAGGAAAAAGAAGCATACTTGGACTTACCTAAGAGGTGAAATCCATGAATCTAGGTTTAAGGATGTGAAGCATGCTCCATTGCATGTCTTGTAAGTGAAACATGCATACATCAGTCCTTACTTAAGAGATGTCAAAATCAAAGACAAAGCTGAGTAAAGAAGTGAAATTGAGTTAAGGGATAAAAAAGAGGAAAAGAAGAAATACACCTCACTAGGTACATGAACCATTACATAAACCTTGAGAAAACTTGTGTGTGTACGTGTATATAGTGATCAATCGATGAATAACTTAGATTAAGCTAATGGCTTGCTCAATCCTCATATGTGGGTTTCTCAAGAAGTGGATCTAGTTTTAACTCCATTATTGCCCACCCTTGCTTGGTAGATCATGACCTATGAAGAACTTGGATTGGAGTGATGGTGTATCTAAACCTCTCATGTAGGTGGATCAAGAAATCAAGTAGGCTATGAACCCATCACTACCTACCCATGTGTGGTAGATACATCTAAAACTAAAACTACATAATTTAACTTGATATGTCTAATTGGGAATGTCAACTATGTAGCCACTAAGGTATATTAGGTAGCTTCAATCCCCTCAAGAATGCCAACCAATGTAGATGGAGTAAGGCATGAAACTAGTGTGTAACCTAGAATATGATGTCAGATGTATACATCATAGAGAATGACATGGAATTTGTCATTCTATCTGATCAACGAGTGTATATGTGAGCATATAGAAATAATGTGCCATGTACATGCCCTCAAATATGATATTTGAGCATATAGATTTTGGATTGAGTTGTAATAATTTGTATTTGAGTATCTGAACTGAATATGGGAATGGTCCTATCATGCATGATGCCCTTAATTTGAGCAAATTGGTATGAATATGAGTAAACCTAATAAATATGTAACTGAACCCATGCAAACATGTATTGTACTTACTACACTTTTTTAGCCAATCTAGATTTTTTTGAAATTGAGGCTACTGGACAATAATGCCATATCTTGAATAGTAGTGTTATGTGGTGCTAGTGTCCTAATTTGGGTGCTAGTGTCCTTTTGCTCTTATTTCTATGAAACTTTACTGATCTCTATGTCACTTTTTTTCTATTGTGTTTACTTGAGTCTTATTTCTATAATTTGAGCTTGTGTGTTGAAAAATGTACCATGAGTACATTTTGGTAGCTTGATCTTTGTGAATGTCCCCTCTTTTGAGGGGAGTTGTTGAACATATGAAAGAACTATCATCAAAAGAAAAATATTTTCAATGTGTGTTAGCTAGAGCATATATGACATCTTCATAATAATCCAATATAATGTGTATACACAACATCATAATGTAAGATAATATGAGCATAAGTTTGTAATGTGAGATGTATGTCATGTCTAACATTCACAAGGTTATCAAGATAGATATAATAATGTATGTATTACTAAATCTAAGTAAAAACCAATTATCTACCTAGGGTGATGGGGTATTATGTCCATCATGACACCTACGTAAAAAGGGGAGATGCATGAGGGTCCTCATGACATAAAAAATTGGAGTGTGTAAAAAGAAAGAGACAAGTGTCATGGCCATGATAAATACAAGAAAGCATACATACAACATACATGAGGCATGCAAAGTAGGCCAAGGGCCCAAAATACAAGTGACATGGGCACATGTCACTGAATCTGAGAAAACAAGACATACAAGGACATATTAAAATGTCCACATGTGTAATCAACAAGCAAGTTGGCTTAAATCCACATAGAAAAACATGTTCAAATGTCTGCATACACAATCAGGAAGGCACACACAACAACATGGGAACATGTACAAAGCATACATAATGTGAAAAGAAGTGGTGTAGAGCCAAAAAGCAATGGCATATTCAAATGACCTCAAATAAAAGAACCATATAGATACAATCAAGTCTAACTAGGAAAGCTAGATATGAAAGTATGCATGAACATGTAATACAAATCTGTGTAAGAGCTAAGATGTACATATACTTAGTCTAAGGTAGTAGTAGTTGGTAAAAAATTTGAGTAAGGGTAGCATGATCAATATCAAGATATAACAATGCTAAAGCTGTGATGTAGAGTATAAAAAGATAAAACCTGGGAACCAAAATTGTGTATAGGGTTCCCTCAAATGGGTGAATGTGTCCAATGAATAACCCATGTATTAGTGTATATGCCCCCTGTGGGTAGATAATGGCAAATCTAGATTGGTATAGTGGACCTAAGTCCTATAGGTAATCTACAAGCACTTGACAAGAACAAGTGAAGCATGTATGTATGATAAAACTTATTATACTAAGATAACTAGCATATATAGTGTCTAACAAATATAATAAATTTATGTGAACAAGGAATCCATAGAGGGGATATTAGTATAGTGTTAGTCAAGAAAATAAACTCAAAATAAACACACTAAACACTAACACCTTTAGCCTAGACACTAGGGAGAGCATATGTAACAAGCATATAATGAAAACACAACTAGACAACAAAAGAAATCATCTTTTTACCTTCCTTGTAGATCTAAAATGGATTTTTAAAGTGGCTTGCTTAGCTATATGCATCAATAAATCTTTGTCAATGAAGCTCTATTTGCTCCATCTCTCCTTGGCACCATGGTTTGGCTGGTTGGATTTTGAATTTGACATGGTAACACTACTTATAAAGGCTTCTTACATCTCTTTGAGCATAATAAATTTACACCAAAAGAGTTGTTGATCAATAGTTAAGGCCTTGTATTTATAGCTTCTAAATTTAACCCTTACTCAAGTTGAGTTAAGCTAGTCTTTAAACATGAAATAAGTTCAAACTAATCGTAGGTGAGTTAAAGTTAACTCCAATTGAGTTAAGGAGGGTACATTTAATTATGATTTTCAATTAATATTCATGGATATCAAATTATATTATTTTATATATTTGTGAGAGCTTGACAACTCACAAAAGGCAATGATGAAGAAGCTTGATATTTTATATTTTTGAATTTCTATTTTTAGAGATTTATTAATTGTAAATGGATTATTTATCTAATAATTTAATCTATTTTAATTAATTAATTTATTTTGATTATAATTTTATCTCTTTTAATAATTGCTCAAGTTCCTTGCTTAATGGGTCCATAGGCCAAACTGCCAGTTGTTAGGTCACAAGGTGATTAGAGATGAATTTGTGAGAGGTTTTTACTGCGTACGAGCCAATAACCCAAATAGGGATGCCTCAACATTATTCTAAGAATTTATGAATGATGTGTGGATGAAATTTGGATGTTTAGTGATTACTAGGCTTAATTTTCAATATTTGGTAGAAATCAGTCTGAAGTTTGTTCGAAAGCTAGTTATGGCTAGAATAGGGTGTCTCTAGTTTATCCTTATTTGGGAAGGTGTTATAAGTTATAGGCATAGTAACATATTCTCAAATAATGAAAAGGTTTTTAATGCCTAATGCCCCAAAATGTGATAGATGAGCCTTGGATGCCCCCTTAAGGGAGCAAGTGACAAATAAGGTCGGTGATTGGTCCAGAAGGAAATGATGAGATCAAAAGGTAAAAGGGGGGTGGAAAAGACTAATTTTCCCAAAATTAGTTATAAGTACTGGAATAGTGAGATTCCCCAATTGGGAAAATAAAAAGGATGATTTTCCTAAAGGCAGTTATAATCATCAGCATAGCGAGGTAAAAAGATAATGATTTGCCCAAAGGCGGTTATAATCATTAGCAAAATGAAAACATGCCCTAGTTGGGTGGATAGAGATAATGATTTGCCCAAAGGTGGTTGTAATCATCAGTGTAATTAAAATATGCCATAGTAGGTCAAGAAAAGGATAATGATTTGACCAAAAGCAGTTATAACCATTAACATCCAAATAGGTTGAAACACAATGATTTGCCCAGAAGAAGATACAATCATTGGTACTATGGTTTATAACAATATGACAAATTAGAAAAGGGGGATTATGTATAGAATCCATACCCATGGAGTAAGAGTAAGTCAATATAGAGGATAGGCATGAATTCAGGCTACTTGCTAGTATGGAGATGCACATCCTAACTAGCTAGGATTGAAATTTCTTTGTGATTTAATTACTTTATATTTGGGAAATGATTTGGATAGATCGAGAATTTTTTAGGTGACCAAGGAGAAGCACCATGACATCATTACTTGTAATATTTCTTGAGATGATTTATTTTATAGTGCATGATGGTATGCACCATGATATAAAACACCATGATAACTTAGATGTACTATGCAAAAGTATCGACATGTGATCTAATAAACAAGTGAAAATAATGCACCAATGATAAAAACTATGATGACAATGTTGACATATGATTATGGATGGAGTTAAGTATAATGCACAAAGAATCACCCAATGAATGTAGATATACTAAGGAAAGGCACAACAATGAAAGCAAATAAATAAACAAAAATATAAAACACCAATAAACTAAAATCACAACAAAACACCAAGAAACAAAAAGTATATAAAGTAATCAAAACAATCACAAATAATGGTTAATTATGATTTTAGAATGAACATAAAACAAATTATGCGTGCATGTGTAAT
Organism: Torreya grandis; assembly: GCA_037957365.1. Classification (NCBI taxonomy): domain Eukaryota; kingdom Viridiplantae; phylum Streptophyta; class Pinopsida; order Cupressales; family Taxaceae; genus Torreya; species Torreya grandis. Next base: position 732,116 of record JARHVA010003800.1, on the reverse strand, counting down.
AGAGGTGTTACTCTTGGCGATAGGGTGACCCCTAATCTAGATAGTAACGATGTAAGTATAACAATACAAGAAAAATGGCAAAAGGTTACCCCTAGGCTAGAAGAAAGTAACAACACAAAAAAGATGAGAGACATTGCCCTTATATTATATGAGACAACAACACAAATATAAAAAATGGGGGAAATAAAAGAAAAGGATGGGTTAGCTAAGTTGAATCTAGATGCACTGAGCAAGTGGACACTGCTTACATAGTTCCATGGATACAAGATCCAATGTGAACTTAAAGACAAATGTGGTTATCATAGGATACATGATAAAAGAAAATGATGATCCAGAAAAACATGATTACATTGTAGAGGGATATGTGAATGGTCTCACAAAATGATAAGAGCATAAGAAAAGGCTGCTCATAAAATAATGAGAGTGCAAAGCTAAAGCCTATAAGGATGGGGAAACTAACATACAAGTGGTTACTTATGAAATATCTAGGAGTCCTATAATCCTTAAGGCAAAGAAGTGGTCAAAAATGAAAGGAAGGTGCGGTTGAGCTAACCTGATATACCCCATGTATCCAAATGCTACCTACATAGTTTGTACGAACCTCAGGCTAATGTAGTTCTCCCAAAAATGGGAGGAAAAAGACCAAGGTGGTCTAGAAATAAACTGAACAAAGAAGATGACCCAACCTAAAATTTTTGATGGCTTTATATCTCTCATAGAAATTCTAAGCCAATTTTCATGATTTTTTGTATTTTTTAGATATGCTAATATTTTTTTAAGAATTTTATATGCATCTCAACTCGATCAAGAATGATGAGATACTAAATAGTCCAACTTGAAAAATAGTGAGAGCGTGGCTCAGGTTACTAGTAAAATAGTGAGAGCGTGTAAAATTAAATTGCTCATAAAATGGTGAAAGTGTGGGAAAGGGAGTGATTGATTTGACCTCAACATAAATCAAGCACTTGCTACATAGTCCCAGAATGAGACCTCAATTCACTGTAGTTATACCATCACAATAGAGGAATCTGACTAGGTAACAATAGTATAATATAGGAATTAGGCAAATGGCACAATATAATATAAGAATGACAAGGTGATATGGCAAGGCATAGTAAAGATGTTGTTCCTAATTTTCCCATAGGTGGTTATAAGTAGGAAACAATGACATAGGTCATTGATATTAATTTTCCCAAAGGTGATTATAATTAGTAGCACGGAGTGGGACAATTATTTTTGCAAAGGTGGTTATAATAAATAACACTCATGATGAAATGAAATAAAAAATGAAGGATGCAACTACCAAACCATTATCATACTAGTTCAAGATACTACCACTGTCTAGAATACTAAATCAATGGCTAAAAATTGGTCTAAATCCCCCTAATGAAGGTGCCCAAAGAACTAATATAATGGAACCAAGGCTAAAGGGCTTAGGTAGGGAGGGTAAAAATAGCTTTGGTCAATAGAGAAGGCATGGTAGAATGATGTAAGATATGGTACAAAGAAGATGATGATATTATGGTACAAAATAAACATGCTTAGATAATACTTTAAGTATCTCAAGTGAAATAACCTTGAGGTGTATGATGTTCATCAGCTCATCAAGTTCATCTCCATCTGGTGTAGCAAACCTGTATGCTCCAGAGCCATAATTTGTAACATTGACATATGGGCCTATCCAATTGGGTTTGAACTTGCCCTTATTTTTCTTCTTGGTCATGGTTTCTTTTAGTTTTCTTTGAGAATAAGATCGCCAAGCTTGAACTCTCTATGTTTGACCTATCAGTTATATTAGCCAAAAGTCTATTTTGGTAGGCTTAAAGGTTGTTAATAGTGGCCATGAATTTTTCATCAAGTAACTCTAGCTCTTGCAAACAAGCTACTTTGTAATCTTCATCATCTAGGACATGTTTCAATGAGATACACATACAAGGTAACTTGACCTCGATGGGAATAATGGCCTCAGTGCCATAGACTAGGGAATTGGGAATGGATTCAGTTGGAGTATAGTAATTAGTGCGATATGCCCAAAGGGCACAAAGGATTTGGAGGTGCCAATAATGACCAACATCATTGATAATATTTTTAAGGATTTTGATAATGTTTTTATTGGATGCCTTTATTTGACCATTACCTTGTGGGTAATATGTAGTAAAAAAATGTTGAGTGATATTGTAGTTAGAATAGAGTGCTTTGAAATCCTTGTTTTTAAATGATCAACCATTATTAAATATAATGTTGGATGGGATACCATAATGGCAAATGAGATGGTTAAAGATGAATTTGGAAATTTTTTTTCCAGTCACATAAGTGATGGGTATAACTTCAATCCACTTAGTGAAATATTCAGTAGCAGTAAGGATGTGTTATGGCCATCAAATGAGTTTGGGTTAATCTTCATAATGAGATTGAGTCCCCATGTTAAAAATTGCCATGGTATAAGCATCAATTTTAGCATTTTTTTTGGGGTATAAATTAAATTTGCATGCCTTTGACACTTGTCACACCTTTGACATAAGCAGTTGCATCCAATTTTATAGTTGTTCAATAATAACTAGTACATAGGAGATTTTTGGCCAGGACAACCCTGCTAGTGTGGGCACCACATACTCCATAAACTTCTCATAATGCTAATATTAATTCTATGAAATTTGAATAATTAAGCAAAGTTCCATAAAAGATATGGTAGTAAAGGGTTGGGTTGAGTAGGGTATAGTGAGAGGCTTGGTGGGTAAATGCCCTTTGTTATTTGTGCAATAGGTTTAGTGGCATGATATGGTCATGGAGGTAGTCAAAGAGGTCTGAGTACCAAATAGATGTGCAACCAATAATATCATAGATCATTATGATGGTCAAAGGTTTAGGAGTAGGCCCTATAATATTTTCAATGGGGAATTGATATTCTTTTGCCTTATTTGTGTGGTAGATCAAAGAGCCAATGGTGGCCATGGCATTCGCTGTCTTGTTACTGGCCCTAGGTTTGTGTTTAAACTGTATATTGGAAATTTACTATTTTATAACATTAACCATGGCCTTATATGGCACCGATTTGTCATCTTTGCTCTAAAAGTGGTCTGTAACCTGATTGATGATTAACTGAGAATCACCATAAATCATGAGACACTGAATATTCCATTATACTTCCTGGTGAAGCCCTGAAATAAGTGATTCATATTTAGCCATGTTGTTAGTATAAGGCAAGCTGATACAAAATGATTTAGGGATAAGGTCCCCTTATGGTGTAATAAATACAAGTCCTACCCTTGATCCATGTGATATGAATGATCCATCAAAATATAATTTCTAGTGATGCTCCTTGAGAGGTGTTTTTAGGATGGTCATGATGGATTCATTTGGGAAGTAAAAAGTGAGTGGTTATATATCTATAAGGTAGCTTCAACAAGTTGATTTGCAAGTACTTGTCCCTTTATATATTTCTAGGTGACATATTTGATCTCAAACTCACTTAAAAGCATGATCCATTTGGCCATGTAACCTTATAAATCTGTCTTGGATAATAGATACTTGAGTGGATATACTTTGAAAATAACCATGATCTTATTGTTAATCAGGTAATGCCACAACTTCTAGGCTACAAAAAATATAATTAAACAAGATTTTTCTATCAACATATAGTTGTGTTTAGACATGACCAGTGTATAACTTAGATAGTACACAACATGCTCTTTTCCATTGTCATCATGCTAAGATAGAAGTGCCCCCAAGGCTTTGTCTGTGGTAGGTAGGTATAGTAGAATGGCTTCCAAGGCATTGATGGTAAAAAATAGGTGGGTTGACAAGATATTATTTTAGATGCTAAAAGGATTTCTGGTAACCTTCATCCCAAAGAAATGTAACACCTTTCTTCAGCAAGGGAGTGAAGAGGTGGCATTTATTGGTTAATTATGAAATGAAGCATTTGATAAACTAGATTTTGCATTGTAAACTATGGAGTTGCTTTAAATTAGAAGGTAACAACATCTTGATAATGGCTTGTAGTTTAGCTAGATCAACTTTAATGCCTCAATGAGAGATGATGAAGCCTAACAATTTGCCTGAAGTGACACCAAAGATGCACTTTTTGGGATTAAGTCTAAACTTGTATTTACAAAGCCTCCCAAATATTCTCTATAGTGCGGTTGGATGATCAACATGGGTATTTTATTTACCCAGTATATCATTGATAAAATATTTAACAAAATCATGCATCATACCATGCAATATGATGGTCATGGATATTTGATATGTGGCCCATACATTATTGAGGCCTAATGGCATAACTTGATAATAAAATGTTCCCTAAAGAGTGGTGAATGTTGTCTTATGTTAGTTTTCTGGTGTGATCCTAATATGATTGTATCATGAAAATCCATCCATAAGTGAAATCATTTCATACTCTGCTATGGAGTAAACTATCATGTTGATATTTGATAGAGGAAAGTCATTCTTAGTGCAAGTCTTATTTAAATTAGTGTAGATTATGATTCCCTATAACTTCTTACTAAAAAACATAACATTTGAGACTCACTCTGAATAGTCGATCGATCAAATGCATTTCACTTCTAAGAGTTTTAACTCTTTATTTAGTAGTATATAAATATGAGGATGTATTTTGCACAAATTATGATTTAGAGGTTGGCATCAGGATGCAAAACAAGATGGTGTACAAGCAAGGGGGTTCCAAACCTGGCATGTCTGGATAGGCCCATGCAAAAATGTCAACAAATTTCCTCAAAAGGGCAATAAATATTTCATGTTCCCCCTTAGTGAGGGACATGCCTAATTTGATCCACTTTGGGTCATCTAGAGTCATGATGTTGACTTTTATAGTATCTTCTATGAGGATAGTCAAGCCATATTCTAGAATGGTTAGCAATGATGTGATTAAGCTTACAACTACAAAGTCCTCTAGTTGGACTGGTTCTTCAAGCTCTCCTAAATAGGATGAACCTAAATTGCCTAATTATAATAATGACCATGCCACAAATAATATATGAAATTCCTAGGTAATTCAATCAAAGGCATGTTGCTCTACAAAACTGAACTTAAACCCAAAAGCAAGTTCATCATTGGTGGTCTCCTAAGCTTCATCCAAGGAAAGGTGAACACCCCCATCTAATAACACCTAAAATAGGTTTTCATTAAAAGATTGGCCTTTCTCTTTACTTTTCCCCTAGTCTAAAATCACCTCAAAGAGGTTTTACTTTGGGACCTCAATGTTTTATTCTTTTATTTTTGGCTAAGGGTGTTCACCCATTCTCCAAAATAAGCTACACGATCCAGTTTGATAGAAAACCCTTGTTTGTGGTTTCTTAACAAAACATTGTCTCGTAGGCCTAGAAAATCACAAAAGGCCTCATCATTCTCAATCTCATCTATAGGTACTATTGATTCTTGTTGGTCCCAGTCTATAAGTTTATGGTATATGGGTCAAATACGTTGTTATTGGTAAGGTCTTCATAAATGCTATGATCAGACTCTACTTGATTTTTGACATCATCATCACTAGACGTTGGTGTTGGAACATGAATAAGATACATGGGGTCACCCCCAGGTGGTTTAAATATAAGACCATAAGTTCTTTTGTATCAAGTTATAGAAACTGGTTCAAGAGTACCCTATTGATTTGGCCTGAGGCCTCCAGCTTCATAGGCTTGGTTCTCCATGATCTTATTATAGATAGGATATTTGGCATTTTTTAAGCAATCAACCAACTTCTCATTGTAAAACCAAGATTCATCATTGGCAAGTAGGGCTTCTTCTTAGCAAATAGTCTATGTGAAAATGATAGGAGCTAGACTATGAAGTTTACCTTTTCCTTTTCGTTTCCATTCCATACAAGGTGGCCAAGATTTAGGCTTATATAGGACTTGGGGTTTTGTGAAAGCTTAGCAATGTGAAATGTGTCATGGGTCAAATACTCTCTTAGGCCATTGGCTGAGATGGTAAAATGATTAGACATTTCAAGAGGAGCCATATGGGAAGATGAGTCAAGGATATCTGGATCTATATAATTAGCCTTTGGTAATTTGACAAGTATTTCTTTGCCTTTGTCCTTTTTAGGAATCAAATCTAGGCCATAGCGATAATTATAACTTTCATACTCAACCTCCAAATGTTTGTAATGTTCATAGGGCTGTAAATATCCATTGATAGTGACCTCCATGCCTGAATATGAGAACTTGAGACATTGGTGCAATGTCAAAGGGATTGCACAAATTTCATGTATCCAAGGTCTACCCAAAAGCAAATAGTAAGATAGTTCAAGGTCTAACATATGGTAAAGTGTATCATGGGTCAAGGGCACAACAATAACTATCAAGCTTATTGTGCCTTGTGATTCATGTTCTTCATTGTCATAGGCTCTAATAGTGATTATTTCTAGCTATATATCAGTTGCTATATATTCAAGATGCTTGATGAGCTTTAAATACACAATATTTAGGCCTGATCCATTATCTATGAGGACATGTTTCACTTTGTGCTCTGTTATGATAACTTTAATATACAGGGGATGATTATGGATAGGGCCAAGTGATGACATATCACTTTGATTAAAGGTCAACTATTGGCTTAGGGATATATGTCCAACTAAAGCTTGGGAATTTTTTAAGGTTATGTCTTTTGTAACTTGGGATTGGCCTAAAAGTTCTGTTAGGATGTTCTTATAGATAGTAGACATACGTAAAGATTTGTGTAGGTGTCTTTTGAAGTTTTTCTATAATGTCGTATGTTTTTCCATTAATAGTGGAAAATGGCTTGTTCTTAGCCAACATAGTGGTTTGGATTGGTTCATTGGGTAGGGGTTATGGGCCTGGAATATTAATATTAGATTGTCGAGTTGTGATTACACAATCAAGATTCGATACAAGACCATTGTAACTTGATGATGATGAAGATGGGTGAGATAAGATAAGTCTTGATTTCAAGTGCACTTGGTTGTGTTAATGGAAAATGATGAGTTATTGGTATATGGTCTTGAAATAGTAATCCCTAGTCATTGTTACACTTGGTTATGGTCCCAAGTCGAGGAAAGATTACTGGTATAGGTGGGTTGATTGGAATTGTTTTACAATGATCTTGGTGTATTAGTATTTGGTCTAGGATTAATGGTGATGGTTGACATGTGACCTCCCATAATATGATCTAAAAATTTGTTGTAGTCATGTGCAACTATGTGGTAAGTCTGTTGGTTATTGGGATCACTTTGGCCTTGGTTCCTCTCATTTGGTTGATGTTGTTGTTGTAACTATTAATATTGTTGTTGTCATGGTGGTTATTGATACTATTGTTATTATTATTTTGGCCTTCATTGTTAGTGTTGTTGATTATTATTTTTATGATATAGAAAAGGGTTTTAGTAGATCCCCAGGTTCTGATTAGATGTAGATGCTCTATTATCCATTATAATCTCCCCATTTTTGGGCATATTTTCAATGAGGTGATTTAACTGAACACAATGACATATAATTTATCCATGAATGTGATGGTATTCACATATCTCATGCTCTTTATACTATTCTAGATATGGAATGCCCTCAGGATAATGTTTCAGAATTGGCCAACTAATCATATTAGTTGCAACTAGCTTATGAGACACTACTTCGATAGGTTAACCAAAGTCACTAAACACTTGAGGAGGGGGTCTTTTTCTTGGAGGAAGAGTCTTAATAGGTGATGGGTACTACATTTATGAATTTGGTCTAGGTTGCTACAAAGGCTATGCTTACTAATGAGGAGTAAGCTACATTTACAATATAGGTTGAGTAGATGGTTTTTTCACCATTTGGATGTAACACAACTTGGTTAATCCATTTCTAATAACATTATTATTGCAATTGTATTTCTTGGATTTCTCATAGTTACTAGCCTATGCTAGTACCAATGCTTGCACTGGGACTTGGTGAGGATACTGACTTGGGCTTATTCCTTGGTTTTAATTCTGATTTTGGTTTGATGAGGTTAACTTGATAATTCCTTTGTTAATAAGGGCCTTTTCAATATGTAAACTTTTGTCGATGATCTATTTAAAGGTATGCACACACTGAAGCTGCAGATGATAGGAATCTTGCTATATAAATTTTTAGTAAACACAATGACCAATTGTTTGTTTGGTAAATTATGGGTGAAGTGACTATAAAATGCTCTTCATCTTTGTAAATATCTTATAAAACTATCACTATATTTTTTCTTGGCTTGAGTCAAATCTGCTCAAGATTATAGGAGAAATGTTGCTTAAATTTGTCACAGAGGTCATCAAAATTAGATACAAAATTATTTGGCAACTTAAAGAACCACTCGAAAGCCTATCCTATTACACTTTGAGGAAATAAAAGGAGGAGATAAATGTCACTATAAACTACTAGTTGGTAAGTGACAAAGAACTCTATAAAATGGGCTTTAGGGTCTCCTTTACCCTTGTATTTATTAGATTTTTATGGTTCATAGCTTGGAGGAAATGGTATCTGAAGATACTCCATGTTGAATGGGTATGAACACATGTCATCTAACTTGAATTTCTTGGTTTTCTTTCCTACTTGAATGGTAGCAATGACATCCTTCATTTATTGTAGTTCTTGGGCCAAGAAACTTGATGGAACATTTGACTAAGGTGGTGGCTGGGTGGTCAAAGGTGGATTACCTTGACTAGGGTATAATGGAGGCATGATTTGTTGTAAAATATTGGTTTGATGGGTGAACCAACCAAGAATATGCATTCAAGGATTAGGATGTGGTTGTTGAAATTACACATGTCGTTGGGATATATTCTAGTTTGGATTCAATATATAGCTTTGGTTTTAAGGGAATTAAGGCTGTAATGGAAGGATATGGCTTTGGGTGAAGTACTTTGCCTACTAAGGTTGAGTATGGACTTACTACCAATTAGTCAAAATAGGCTAAATAAGGGGAACTTATTGTGGACCAAGGCTATCTTTAGATCTTTGGCATGTGCTGCATAAGAGACAATTACTACCTAATTGGTACTTGTTGGATAGTGGTACCTCTTTGTTTATAAACACCTTTTGTGAACTAGATGTTTGTTAGGTGTTCAACATTTTTATTTGACCAATAGACACATGTGGTTGATTAGACAATGTTTACAATTGTAAAGGCATATTTGTTTGTAATTGTAGAGGTACATTTATCACTACCTGTTGAGGTAGAACATTTGTTACCCCTATTGAGGTGGCATAGTGTTCTACCTCTGCTATAGTAGTAGATTAGATTGTGCCTATTATTTTTGAACGTTAGTTTCCACTTTTTGAGGTGGGGTAACATTCATTACTTGTTGTTGAGGCACAAATCTAGCCAACGCTTGATTACTCAATCCCTGTGGTTATATTCTTGAAGAAGCACCTCGTTGAGGATTATAAGTAGCCTACTGTGGTTATGATGTAGGAGTTCCTGCCCCCTAATTTTATTCAACACTCATGGTATTAAATAAAGGAAATTATTAATGTAGAATATTTTTTGGTGTAGTTAAACCACTTTGGCCTAGATTGGAAGAGACTTGTGTGTTATCTATCATGTTTGGCACATTGTTTTGCATAAAATCTATAGTCACCTCTTCAATAGATGGGACATTGTATATGTCACCAACTAAAGTGATTTGTGAAAATGGGTCTATACCCAAATTATCTTGACCTTTCAACTCAATTAATGCTCTTATTAAAGGAGCTAAATCTATGAGTGGAGCATTTGACATGACTATGGCATTAGAATTGCATGCTAGATTTAAATGGGTTTGATATGCTTGTTGCATTTGTATAAAGTGGTCCTCCATGAGGCCCTTTTATTTTATAAGCATATTTGGGTCTTGATATGACATTGACATGAGCGCTTGAGGATAACTAGTAGAGGCATGTTCAATGGTTTGGGTATAGGGCATGTTTAGAGGCACTCTAAATAAACTAGGAAAGTTTTCATGGGGGAAGTCTATTGGAAAATTTCCCCCTACCTCCATGGATCTAAATAAAACCTCATCCTTATTTTCAAGAAAGTGATGATAAAAAAAATAAGGATCATATGTTGATGGCATAGTAACATAATAGAATTATTTTTGAACTTGTTCTACAATTGATGGTATGCTAGCGAGATATTGCATGATTTACTTTGGGTCTTGCTCTGAATATGGATGTATTTTAACCAAATAGTGAACTAATGGATCTTGAATTTGTTCCTCAGATTGAGTAGTGTAAGGAGGAACATCATCATCGTAGGGGTCTTGAACAAAGTTATCATTCATGACCATGTTATCATAACCTAGATTATACATGGCTCTATTATGAGTGTAATGAGACATATCCAAATCAATGATTAATGTTCCATGAATAAGGTATAGAGTTATACAAACTCTTAAAAATAAGGTCTAAAAGGTAAATGGTCTAAACATAGGAATGCTTACCACAAATAGGCAATGATAAACTTGATCTAAAATGGTCTAACGTCTAATATTTTACACAAATGGTCAAGTGAATGGATAAATTATGAATGTCAAACTTTGGTAAAAAGTTTTTAAAACAATTCTAATCTAGGTCTAAAGATGAAAAATGTTGCTAGGTCTTTGGGAACAAGGCACAAAGTTAGGATCAAAATAACTAGGTCTAAGACAAAAGGTAAAATGCTAGGTCTTTTGGAAACAAGGCACATAATCCAGAATTTGAAACAACACTAGGTCTAAAATAAATGGGAATTGCTAGGTCTTTTGGGAACACGACATAGAAGCTAGACTTGACACAAACTAGGTCTAAAAATTGGCAAGATAATTAATTTAACAAATTTAAAACACTTTGACTCAAACTAGACATTCAGATACAAACATAAACATGAACCTTGGAAAAATACATTAGAATTGAGGCACACAGAAGATAGATTAATTCCCAAATCTAGGCACAAAAATAGTCTTTAAATCAAATAAAGAATTATTCTAAGTTTCATAACCCGAAAGTGAGATAGATGTCTAAGCCTAAATTACGCGAGACAAGCATAAACTAATCAATTTTTAAATATGGAATTATCAAGACTAATTGGGAAATTGATTTAAAAGGCTTGGTTTCTTAAATGGACAATAAGATAGACCAAAATGAATGACATAACGATACTAGGCATATACCAAAAAGGCACACATGGTTTTGAAATTGCGATTAGACACAAGGCAAGAAGTCTTTGGAATAGTGTGAGTAACATAACGATGATATCATTATCTAAAGTCATTATCATGCTATAAAGGTATGATGAATGGTTTGTTTCAAAAACTCTAAGGCATAAGACTTGGAATGAAATAGGTAACATAATGACTCCCCTTTCAAACAAGTGACACGCACAATTTTTTTTGAAAAATGACTAAGGCAAAGTATGGTGTGAAACAAGAAGCATTTACATCTTAAAACAAACAAATTTGACTCAAAATAATGCAAGCAAAAAGTAAAAACAATAAAAACACCTAAATGTATTGTCTTAATCCTAAAAACTAACAATGTAGCTTTGTACTTGTCAAATTCCATCTATATACTTATGATTGAGAGGAAATTACGTTGTTAATCCAAAAATTAAATGCACATGAAAAGTAGGGTTTTTAGGCCCCCTCTTTTATCAAGAGTTCATACGATGACATGAAACTTTGGGTTTCTCACCCTACATTGATATTATGTCTGTGATAAGTGGGGTTATTTAAAAACTATCAAATTTTTTACATTCTAAATGGTCCTATATGTTTGGTTAACACTAGGTCACAACACATCATTTAGATCTGCATTAACTATCTTCTTATGAAAAGGTCTTATCCTTTTCACAATAACTACATCCATCAATTTCTCAATCAAGTGTGATGTTTGAGTTAAACCTATGTTCTAAGGCAACCTCTTACTAATGAAACTTGTTTAACTGCTCAAACAAGCATCCCAATAAGTCAACTGATGTGGAGTGGAGTTAAAGTGATGTTAGGAAATGAATTCCCAGGTCAATAATTCCCTAAATAACCCATGGGGAGGTGATGAAATCATACCCACAAGCCAAAATGCATAAAATAAAAATCTTTAGAAGGACTTTAAGGTCATTTTGGGATCAACCAAATCACTCAAATTTTGGGGAGGGCCTTAGTGACTTTCCTTCCACACTTTTGGACAGAATGACAAAGGCAATAACTGAATAATTTTTGATCACCCAAGTTACCTAAAGGGGATGGGGGGAGAGTATACATGCTACACTTGGCTTGTGAAATAAACAGACAACAACAATCATAAATCTCTTATGAGCATTTAACTAGACTATGAGTTCATTTTTAGAGCACCAAATGAAATATGACATGAAGTTTAACCCCTTGAAATTTTTTGAGAACTTAGAAAATTGAAAATAACTCAATTAAAATATTTTAAAACACCAAATGTAAATGTGAGTTTGAATCTTAGAGTGCTAAAAATGTATTTCCTTGGTCTTTGGGTCTTGCAAAAGATGTTAAGGGGTCCTTGTGCTTAGAATCCAAAAGCAAGTGAGCAAATGGATTTTGAAATTTATCTCTAAAGTTTAAAATGTTTTTCACATGGTTCAAAATCATAGATACATAGAGCAATATCGTAACTTTTCCTGCAAGACTGTAACTAGTTAGCACAAAACTACAACTTCCCATAAAACAAAGTATTAGGGCAAAACCATGATTATACAGTGCAAAAATGCAACTACATAGTGCAAAATCATAAGTCTATAGTGAAAAATCATGATTTCTTAGAAAATAAGGGGTTAACACAAAATCATGATTATATAGTGCAATGTCACAGATTAAGATGGTAATACCATGATTATGAAGGCAATATCATATATTTTGGGATAAAATTGTGACTATAAGATAATAACATAATTTATCAAGCAAAACCACTACTTATCAAAGTAAAACCACTATTTATCAAGGCAAAACTACTACTTATCAAAGCAAAAACACAAATGTAATATCATAACTTTGCAGTGCAATATCTCTACTCCTTAGTGCAATGTCTTGACTATAAAGAGTAAGATCACAACTACATAAAGCAAAAATGTGATTTATTATAAAACATCCATGAGCTTTTACTTTCCACTTTTTTGGCCAACAAGTTGGGATTTTGACATGAAAATTGTTAAAAAGAGGTCCTAAAATGCCATGAGAAGAACTTTATGGGGTGTGGGTCCCATCAAGCATGCTATCATGTGAATAAAGAATCTATAAATGGGAGATTAGTATAGTATTAGTCAAGAGAATAAAATCAAAATAAACACACTAAACACTAACACCTCTAGCTTAGACACTAAGGAGAGCATATGTAAGAAGCATATAATGATAACAAAACTAGAAAACAAAAGAAATCATCTTTTTATCTTCCTTGTATCTTTAAAATGGCTTGTTGAAGTGGTTTACCTGGCTATAAGCATCAAGAAATATTTGTCAATAAATATCCATTTGCTCCACCTCTCCTCAACACCTTGGTTTGGTTGGTTGGCTGATGAATTTGGCATGGTAATGCTACTTATAAAGGCTTCTTGCATCTATTTGAGCATAATAACTTTACACCAAAATAACTTGTTGATCAATAGGTAATGCCTTGTATTTATAGCTGCCAAAGTTAACCCTTACTCAAGTTGAGTTAGGTTAGAGTTTAAACATGGAATGAGTTCAAACTAACCCTCGTTTAGTAAAAGTTAACTCCAATTGAGTTAAAGAGGGTACATATAATTATGATTTTTAATTAATATGCATGTCTCTCAAATTATATATTTTTAAATATTTGTGAAAGCTTGACAACTCATAAAAGGCAATGATGAAGAAACTTGATGTTTTATAGTTTTGAATTTCCATTTTTAGATATTTATTAATTGTAAATGGATTATTTAGTTAAGCATTTAATCTGGTTTAATTAGTTGATTCATTTTGATTAGCATTTTAGCTCTTTTAAGAATTACTCAAGTGACATTATTAATGGGTCCATAGGCCAAATTGCTATTATAAAATTTAGCTTTTACATTAATGTTGGGTTGATATTTACTGAGAGTTAAATAGTTATATGTTAATTAATATTTGGTAGTAATATTGTTATAAACAATATTATGGTATTAGTTAGAATATTATATTATTGTGATATATTGTTAATGGTTATAATAATATATCATAAATAGTGTGTTCTTAATTATAAGATTTAGGTGAGAGAAAATAGGGGAAAAATTATAGGATCATATTCCTATATATTTGTATTATGTCCTGAATATTTAATTAATGTGAATTAGATTAGAATATTATTATTTTGTTGAAATAATTCTCTTTGTATATTTGGCTTCTTTGTGCATGAATTAAATCTATATTGGCTCCTCCAATTCTCAACAGTGGTATCAAAGTGGGATAATTTGGGCTATGAATATGTGATACATTATATGGGGCAATGCCATTATAATTTTTTGGTTTCCTTGAATGATGAAGGAAATTTTATGCTAGAGAATTAGACCTTAGACAATTGGGAGTAGTTTGTTAAGTTTATCATAGATCTATTTTTGCATTTAGATTTAGAGTTTTGCTTTGCATTGAAACGTGTTTTATTTTCTACTAAGAGATATATTACCTTTAAAATCATTTTTACATAGCTCATGCATAGTCCTTTATGAGAAGCTGCTAATTATGTTCATTATTCTTACGATCTTCAATGTTGACAGGTTAAGATTAGTCTCTCACTAGCTTGGCTTGACTTGGTGTCGACTACCCAACTCATATGGTTTGTAGCCTTCCATACAACATTCTCATTGCTTGTGAATGATATATTTTTAAATCATTTCTACATGATCCAAACTATGATTTGGCATAAATAACAATTGGTGTAGGCAACCACTTTAAATTTTTAATTTGATACTCCTCTCATTTCATGTATTCCTAAAGGATCCAAAAACTAAAACCATCCTGTGATTTGCATTTAATTTCATGTACTATGGATGCAAAGTGTCATGTAAGCATCTAAAATAACTTATCATATAAGTTTTAACAGGTCAATTTATTCTTGATATAAAGTCTTGTAAAGTTTCTTATAGTCATTAGTGTTAAGTTTAGTTTAATTGTTAATGCTATTTTTATGTCAATTTTTATTTGCCAATTCATAATTCCATTGTAATAGTATTTATACGTTTATAAGTCAATTTTATAGATATAATAATATATATTATGGGAGTTGATCTATGTTAAAGCAATGTACATCAATGTCATATGATTTAAGTTTGCATGTTTAAGTATATTGTCAAGATTTTGTAATTTAATTATTTTTATATAGTTTTTAGATTTAATACATGTGGCTATGTAATTTGTGGTCAGCTAAATGAAAATTAGGTACCCAAAAGTGTTTATTAAGTCTTTAAGTATTGTCTCAAGTAATTTGTGGTATGGTCCTATTGATAATTTGTAGTTGGTTTAGTTGTATGAAGGTTTTAAATTTTGTACATAGTTTTTATATGTTGTCAAAAGTAAAAGTCAAACAGGTGTCTTGTGTCATTTTTTAAAAGGTGTTATTGGGTTATTTATAAATGTCATGTTAAGTCATAGTCTTATGTCAAAAATTCCAAATTATAAAAATAATTTTTTTTTCTTACGAATGCATATTTGGGCATACCCGACATCTGGTGAGCATGTCAGTATTATGGGGAGGACCCCATTTCAATCAAAATGACATGAAATGAGCTTCATCACGATATTCACTAAGTGAGTAGCTTCATATACTGGAGGCTATAAAATACATAGAGGATGAAGGTCTTTTAGTGACCTCTCATCAGTTACCAATGATCAGGCCACACCAATGATGTAGTGACATTTTGTGTGGTGTGTTTTTCATTTCCATTGTGTGTTTGTTAGAATAAGAACATAAGAATATGCCTATTCAAAGATATGTATTTTTATGTAATTCCAACCATGATTCATTAATATGAAGACATTGTGAAAGGATAAAAGCACCAATGTAAGTCAGTTTATGGATCTTGAAAGGGTTTGTGGTGGAGATCCAAAAAACCACAGGAGATGAACAATGTTTTGGTAATAATTAGGAGAGTGGCTCCTACAGAGATCCCATAACTACCTTATTTATGGAGATAAACCTTAGTGATACGTCTATTATAGTCACATAATGTAAATGTAGGATACGTTCCTTCACATATAGTGGTCATATGCATCAAGATTGCATCAATAATATGTAGACCTAAGAGTATGTAATGGCATACAATTCTATTTGTGCCAATTTTTAGAGGTAGATGGTGTTCCTATTCATGTCAAGGTTTGTGGTAAACCTATAAAACCATGGGAGTAGTGAGGCTCTCTTTTTATCAAGGTCATGAGCTAAATAGGGCATGTTACAAGAGGTGAGCATACTGTAGATAAGAGTGTGAATATTTTTGCAGCATGCAAAAACTATGGGGGGAATGCTAGGAAATTTAGATTTTACATTAATGTTGGGTTGATATTTATCAAGAGGTAAATAGTTATAGGTTAATTAATATTTGGTAGTAATATTATTATAAACAATATTATGGTATTAGTTAGAATATTATATTATTGTGATATATTGTTAATGGTAATAATAATATATCATAAATAGTGTGTGCCTAATTATATATTTTGGGTGAGATAAAATAGGGGAAAATTATAGGATCATATTCCTATATATTTGTATTATGTCATGAATGTTTGATTAATGTGAATTAGAGAAAAATATTATTATTTTGTTGAAATAATTTTCTCTATGTATTCAACTTTTGTATGTATGAAATAAATATGTATTGGCTCCTCCAATTCTCAACTATTGCTAGTTGTTAGGTCACAAGGTGATTGGAGATGAATACATGAGATGTTTTTGTTACGTATGGGCTAATACCCAAATAAGGATGCCTCAACATGATTCTGAGCATTGATGAATGATGTGTGGACAAAATTGGGATGTTCAATGATTACTAAGTTTAATTTGCAATGTTTGGTAGAAATCAGTCTGAAGTCTGGTTAGAAGCTAGTTGTGGCTAGAATGAGGTGTCTATAATGTAAATATGGTAATGCATACAATCTATAATTTTGTGTTTTCTTATTAAATATTTGAATGTTTTTATGTTTTTGAAATATTGTATAGTTTTTTATTTTCTAGATATAAATTATGTACAAGCAACATGAAAATGAAACTATATATAAGGAGCAAAGGACAAGGAAGGTATGTATAAGAAGGGAGGAATAATACTAATTGATGAGTCTCATGGGAGACTCACTATCAATGTGTCATGTGTCAAATAAAGGAACAATAATCGTGCATGCTATATGAAAGGGAAACTATGGTCCCATAACCTACTGTAATAAGTGATATATATTTATCCCTACCTTTGGAGTTGTGCTAAGAATCTGTGACACTCACTATGGTGTCCTCTGAAGTGTAGGGGCCTCAGTGACCCATCTAGTAGAAGATGTTATATCAGGCATAGGTGCCCTATGATAAGAACCTTGATAACTCAATAATACTAATCTTAGAAGAAATTGAAGAGAGGGATGCACTTTAGAATCTATAACATATCTTTGATGTAGGGGTCTCTCTAATAATGGTCTCTATGGGAGAGTATATGTATGTGGCAACACTATAGGAGTAGACCTTGCTTTCACTGATGGCTCCACTAAACTCTATGGTGTACTAATAGGAACTATGCTTAGAGTGTTAACTAGTAATCATGTTATAACTGGTAATTATGTTGTAACTAGTAAGTGTAATGTAACTTCCCATGGGACATGTAGAGGATACTCATATGAAAGACACTCAATTATGATCCCCTAGTTTACATGTATATATTTTAGGCATATATGCATTATGGATGGGATGAATCATAGCTATTGCATCCATGGATTTACCACTAACATGTCAAATACACTTGGACTAGGTACTACTAAGAATCTAGTGGCCACATGTGTTAGTCCAACTTGTAGTGGAAGTACAATCTCCCCAATAGAGATCTAAATATGGCCATAAAATCCACTAATGGTTATGTCTATAAGAGATATATCTTGCTATAAGTACCCCAAATGCTATATAAGTGTGATAGTGGACATGTTAATACTTGACCAATTGTCAATCATAACACTTTAGAATGGATGATGATCTATGTTAGCTCAAACAAAAAATGGATATAAATCTGAATCATCATCAATAATCTCATACTCTAAAAAGGTGATGAGTGGTCTAGCTAGAACTGTAGTATCCTACACACTAATGATATTGTGTAGTGGGTGTGCCTCCTTTGTAGTAGTGTGGTATGATGCTAGTGGTGGATGTCCCTAATACATATAATGAACACCTAGAGTGCCCCTGCCTCATTTTTTATATGCTTGGGAAATGGTTATGAGAATATTTTCAATGCCTTGTCTTTTATTTTTATACTTTGGGTGCCTCTATGGGTGTGCCCACATCATTAATGTTATCCCTCTCAAATCTTGTATCTTATGATTCAAGATGATGCATCTATTTGTTGTATGGCATGGTACCCTATGATATTCATAGAATGCATTGGAATCATATTTATTTGGAAGAGGTCATGTTTTATCAACATATTTAATGGGAAGGAGAGATGTGACATTACATTCCAAGAGCTACTATAAAACATGTGCTGATGATTCTCGAAGGCTGGTGAAAACTTTGCTTGAAGGAGCTGATAAAACTAGGTGAGGAGATGGCTTTGAAGCTACATTAACCATGGCCTTTGGATCACTCTTGTTTTTAGTGGCCCTTACCTTGTATGGAGGCTTACTATAACTCTTAGTAGTTAATTTTTATCCACTCATATTTATATTTTCCCCATTAATATAAGCTTGACTTCTCTTTCTTCACTATGTGGCATAAATCTATGAAGGTTGGGAACTCATTAAACAAGATAGCTTCATGTAATCCTAGTAGAATAATCTATTTGAATATATCTTGGAGCTCTTTATTTGCCATGGGGCTAGTGAATTTGTCTAATATAATCTTATATAACAAGATTTATTTTGTAATAAGCTCATTTTATTTTTGTTTTAATTTTGAAATTTGAACATATGATATCTTATCACTGATGTATATGGAGAAGTGTTCTAGAAACATAACTACCAATGGATTGAATGTAGTGATAAAATAATTTGGTACAACATAAAACCACTATAAGGTATAATCCTTTAGATTACATGGAAACAACTCAGTGACGAGTGAATCATTGGACATGTAGTCCAAACATGTTATGTGGAAATATCGAAGATGGTGCTCTGGGTCACCCTCAATATCATATAATATACATTTAGGTGCCATGAATTTGGATGGAAAAAGAGTTTCCACTATGTTATGTGCCAAAGGTGTATGTAAAAGAACATGAGAATCTAAGGCATGTGATGGCCTAGTGGCTCCCTGTTCAAGATGTAACGCCTTAGTTTGTAGAGTATGAACCTCTTGCATAAGGGACTGTACATCTAGATTGGAGAAACTAGACATAAGAGGCATAACTATCACTGAAGGTTGTTGACTTATATTTGGTTATTGTGCTAGTTGAATTTGGCCCAATGTAAGTGTAACAATGTTATTATCTGGGGGAGTAAAATATTGACCATTATTTGATTTGTTCCTTATTTACATTATGGCTTATAAAATCTATGTGATCAAATGGCTATTCATAAAGTCTATCTCTCAAGCTCTATATAATCTCATCCTTATTGACAATTAGGTTTTAATTGTTATGTGGAGGGAGAGTGTCCCAATTCCAACCTAGTATATTATTTTGATCTTGATTATATTACTCATCTTTAGATGTATTATCATTGAAATCCACATCATCAAGGTGTGAAAGATCAATGACAGGAGTTACAACTGGTCCCTTGTCCATGGTATGATCTTGAATAGAAGGATTCTCAATATGCTCAATAAGATTGCCACCTATCCTAACATTTCTTCTTAATAAAATAGAGATATATTTTTTAGATGGAATATGTATACAAAGTGAAATAGGGATACTAATATATAATGTGTGAAATATGAAAAGCTTAAAACAACCAATGAAAATAATAAAAAGAAGGATACAAACCCTAGTAACATCTAGGGTTAGGGTTTAAATAGTATTTGAATTAAGTCAAGTTCACTAATGTTTTAACTTTTTAGGACTTAGTGCATGTACAATACTATGTTTGTTAAAGAGATGAGTATAGTAAATTATAGTAGGAATATGCAATAAATAAAGCCATTGATCTATTATAGAATTGGATAATTTGACATTTCTAAAAATAATAATAAATAATGCAAGTAATAACTTAGTTGGAAAATGATTAAAATGGATGATTTGGAGGCTAAAAACTGAGGCATAGACTACTCTAAGTGTCACAAACATGATCCAAGTGTCAAAAACCCTCCTGGATAGTAGTTCCCTAATTGGATATGTAGTGTTAGTGTCCCTATTATGGTGATAGTGTCCTCTATGTAGGACTATCATGAACTTCTAGATGCACCTATGTCTATATCTATGAGATTTATTCTTGTGTACACAAGTTCTAAAAACCCTGTATATTACTTATTTTGACTAAGTTTGTGAGCAAACCCTAATCCTCCATGTGTCTAGGGCATCCAATTGATACAATCTAAAAAGTGTGTTTGTTAGTGGGGTAGGATGTACATCCTCAACACCCCATTATGAAGAGAGTTTCCTACATATCAATACTCTGAAGAGGGATCAAACCCAACATAGTTTTCCCCACCTAAGCGCTGGTGCAAGTGCAAGTGAAACTAGTATGATAATTGATTTGAGTGTTTTGAATGTTCTTGAGATTGGGAATCTAGGTAATCTAAGCTTAGGAATGTTGTAGATGGTAGTATGCAGAAGTAGGGCAGAATAGGGGTTGACAACTTTAATTATGCACTTGTTTTGAGTTTACATGTGTATTTTACAACTAATTCCCATCTAGTGGTTAGAGGGATAGAAGTCATGTATTTATACTATTCTATTACTTGTGAAAATGATAAAATAGGTCTAGGCTGACCCTAAGAGGTTTTACATTTGAAAAAATATTCATTTTTGAAAAGAGGAGGGAAAGGAAAATAACACCATTATTGGGATGCTAGTGCCATGTGGCACTATTATCACTATTATGTCATTAGTGTCCAAGTGGTAAAACACTAGGAAAAAAGGGCTAGGATGCAAGAATGAGGGTATAAGACTACTTTAGGGATGACTAGGGACACTTGTGGTTTACACAAAGGCCAGAGAAGTGTGATAATAGGCTCTGGTATAGGTTTAGGGCTAAGCTAGGGATAGGTGGTCTTAAGTAGCAATTTTATTACTCAAATACCACTTTTAGGTGATTATAGTTTGTTTGGGTATTTTTCATCTCATTTCCATCTAGTGGATAACGTGATAAAAGTCATGCATTTATATTGATCTGGTGTTTGTGTAGAGTATGAAATAGGTCTAGGCCAACTCTAGGTGTCTTAAGAATTGAAAATATATCTATTGGGGTTAAAATTTGGCAAAGGACACTATAATTGTACCTTGGTCACTAGCACAGGGTGCTAGTGTCTAGAGAACCGCACTAGTGTCCAGATGGCAAAACTTGGAGCACTAGGAGCCTAAATCCTTAGGGGAAGGTGTGGGACTAAATCTATGATGTTTAATGGTGTGTAATACCCACATGAAAGCTGGATAAGGGTTGAAAGAGGACCTAATATAGGTCTAGGTCTAAGCTAGGGATGGGTGGTCTCAAGTAACACTCATTGCACTCAAGTTACATTTTATATGACTATAAAATATGAAAAAAAATTAGGGCCTTTATCTTTTCCATTTTTAAAAATATTTTCCCAAAGGTAAAATTGTAGATAAAGCCTTTATTTTATATTAGTGATAAATAAGGAGCAACTAAATAAGTAAGGTTTATTAATTTGGTTAATACAATAACATTATAAAATGGATGTACTATAATATTAAGGAGATGTATTATTAATATATATAATGAATCTTTAGGTACTTTATATGTCCTTGTTTAGGTATTATGTCTCAGTTTGGAATTGCTTAGTACATGGGATGTTATAAAAGTAATGATATATGATATATACATAATAGAACTAGTATATTTAAAATTGAGACAACTTCTTTAATGTAATTTTATTTTCAACCTTACACTTAACATGTTTTAGTATTAATAAAATACTACCCCTGAATGAAAGATAAAAGGGAAAAGTAATTTCGTTGTAAGTTAGTAATTTGGGATAGCACTTAAGGACCTAGCTAGTAAATATCAAGGTAAGTGTATATGTATCATGAATCCTTGCCTTGTTGTTACCAAGTGGAAGGAAAGATCAGTTGCACCTTTGACTACCTATCGATTAAATTAATTAATTGGAAAGTGTGCCTACTTATTGATGTTGTAATGTTTCAAGTGTCTTGATATATAGCTTATTATTTATAATTATTTTTATAATTAAGAAGGGTATAAAGGAATAAATGAGGTACTTGTTGTCTATTTTTGATGAATGGGTTGATACTTGAGTTATTGCCTCAAGATTTTACTATTATTCTATCTAAAATATAGTGAAGTTGGAAGTTTGATGTTTACTTATGAATACTTGTGTAACAATAAACAACTATTCCTATAACTTAAGGACAACAAATAATAGTGCTTTGGGTGAATTTATTATTCCAAACACAGTTCCTTAAGACTCCATAGATGATGCTTGAATTTTAAAGAGAAGGTTCACAATAGTGGTAAAAGATGGTCTTCTATGAAATTATTATTGGTTCTTCAAATATGTTTTATCGAAGTACTCATTGATTTACTTTTTTGAATTTTTACCATTCCCTTTGTGTTTGGACCAAGGGAATAAAAGGTTTAAGTATGATCTACTTCGATTAATAGTTCTTAGGAATTATGGATATGGGTTTCTTGTGCTAGTTGTCTAGGGAATTTACATTAAACAGTTGGTTGCCCCTTAGAATTAAGAATGACATAATTCTGGTCTTATCCTATTAATATTGAGTGTATTAATAGTTGGTTGCCCTTGAATTTGAGAATAATATATCGAGTGGTTTCACATTGATGATAATATTTGGTAATTCATAAGAGTTTATTGAATTTAAATTTTTGCCTTAATCAAATATTCATGGCCTTAGTTATTCTTGGTCACTAGTAGTACTTTATCCATCTAAGAGTTAGTGGAATTCTATGATTCAAGGTGAATGAAATCTTTCTGAGTTATATATCTTGGTTATGATCTAGGTATATTTCATTTGGGCATTTTTGGTATATACCTTGGAAATATTATTAACATGCATTTCTTCTATTTTTAATTATGTTGAGTTTACCTTGGTTGCATTTTTGATTTGAATTTCAGGATACTTAATCAAGAAAGAATGAACATTGCCAACGTATGCCAACAAAATTTACTATAATTCTCAATGTAGGTAATGAATTATTAATTTATTCTTTCATTGAAATTAAACTGCTGCTTAAAGAGTTTTTTACCCAAAAAATATATAAAGATCTTATTCCTATGGTATATGGGCTACTCTTTTATATACTTGGTAATGGAGTTATTGTACTATTTTGCTCATCGTAGGTCCTTGTCACTATATTTGAAAACTTATTAGCTATTGTGTAGTGTCTATCTCAATAAATAATTATTGTCTTTGTAATTATTGAATGTATTATAAAATATTTAAATAACCCTTACTATAGATGGCCATACTTAATTATCATAATAATAAGGATTTCAATTAGCATTTGACTATTGAAACATGTAAAATCAAGTGTTATCTCAAGTGTTATCATTTCAGTATATTAGTATGGTTATTATACTTGCATAAATTCTCTTAGTTGGCTAAAGATCACCCTCCATGCATTGTTGAAAGGCTAGATTGCATCTTGATGTAGAATTTTCTCATACTAGACATGAGGATAAAATATTTTGGCATGATTGGGTCCTTATATTATAAGGTCTATTTGAATTCTTATATGCAATACAAACTCATAGTCCAATTGACACATGTGCCATGTATAAAGTTTTCCTCAAGATGGTATGGGTTATAAATTATTTAACATGCCTAGAATATATTCTTGCTTTAGAAAATAATGATATGATCATGTACATATGTTGTATGCATTTTGAGTTCATTATTGATTGAAAAATGATCCTTATATTAACATTTTGGCTATAGTTTACTATTTAAATCACTTATGAATGGAATTTGATTGTTTAGAAAATATGGATATTGACCTTGTCATCCCAAAATTTAAATTATTGGGGATGATCTCCTTCTAAAGAATTTATTGTATTGGTCTATTAAGAGAAGGAAATCACTTTATGTTTTAGAGTTTTGTGGAATTTAAGGTTAAAATTATGTTTGATCCAAGACTTGTTAAAAGTTAAATTAATTAGAACATAAAGGACCATGATTAGATAAGATCCTTAGGTGATTCAAGTAAGTGAGATAAGGGAAACACCAAAATCCTTGACTTGTTGGAAAAAGGGTGCATGAAAAAAAGCCATAATGAGTTAATTATCCTTGAAAGGTTTGATAACAAATAAGGAGTTCAATGTACATCCTAGGGTTCTAAGTATCATGTACTCATGCGAGTAATGAATTTTACATGGGAATGGTAAATAATGAGTATTGTATTCATAATATCTAATTATTCAATTAACTAAATCTCTCACACTAGTTATGTGATAATGTGTTTAGTAAGGAAGTCTATTTTTATTGTATTTCCCTTATATGTGTTAAGGTTGTATGTGTTTTAATTATAATTTAGTCTAATGGTATAGTTGGGAAATTAAATTTTAAAAAAAATATGGTGAGTTTTTGGATACCCGATAGGAGGGTTGTAAAGCTTACGTGTGCACTTTATTGCTTCTTGAGCTTATACTATTACTATATAGACATTGTCATGATATTTATCATGAATCTTAGGCCTTGATGTGATCA
Organism: Torreya grandis; assembly: GCA_037957365.1. Classification (NCBI taxonomy): domain Eukaryota; kingdom Viridiplantae; phylum Streptophyta; class Pinopsida; order Cupressales; family Taxaceae; genus Torreya; species Torreya grandis. The sequence continues at coordinate 707,174 of JARHVA010003800.1, read as the reverse complement.
CATTCTATGTGCTTCAATGATACATCTACCTAGACATGTTCTCCTATATGATACATGGTTCATTCATAGTTATATGGTTATATTATCCTTTTGAGGTGAGGTAACTACGAATTTTTATCTTCCCTCACCTCAAAATGAAGGCATATCAGTGGGGGCATGTCACAGAAGCATGTATTACACACACTCAAAGTTTTATATTTAGTTGGGGTATGTTGGCATGGCTTCCACATATTCACAATTTTAGATTTAGTGGGGACATGTTATATAGGCATGGCTTCCACATGTTCGTAGTCTTAGATTCAATAAGGGCATGTTTTGTAAACATGTCCTCCATGTTGAAACTTATATTAGTTTTGAATTTCATATTATATTTGGGCATGTTTTGGAAGCATGTTCTCCACACTTATATAATTTCAAATTAGCCAAATTGCATAGTTATATGATTCAAATACACATTTTTGGTAGAATTCTTACATTACTACCATTGTTATACATAGTTTCATCATGGACATATACAAGTGTCTATGATATGAAATGTGTGCCTAATATTAAAAAATTAAGTAAGTTTTAGATTCATAATAATTTTAGGGACTATCACCACCCATTAGGTTGGACTTTTACAGACTATATTGAGCCAATCTACTATAGTAGTTGGTTTAATTTTTGGTATGGTTGTGGTGATTAAATCACTTAGTAGTGATAAGTTTCTAGGTTGGACTTGATTTTATAATCTAACCTCACAAATTTTATAATGTGAGCTGACTTGGTTCAATCACACTCACCATGTTAAGTATGATTAGGTTGCACAGTTAACCTAGTCTCAATTGCTAGGTGGAAATCCAAATTTTCTCCAAGGTTGGGAGCATGGACCCCCTCTCTTCTTATATATGTGTACTTTCCATATTTATATTTTTCATAATCTCAATTTCATTGATTCATAATGATACATCTTTCAAATGAAATTTTCAAAAGGCAAGATGGTTACATCGATACACATGTGTACTCCTAATCCTTACTCTCTTTGAATTTCAATCATTTCAATACTTTTAATTTTAAATTATATACACTAATTATATATTGTAACAAGCTATTGGTTATAGTTTAGTCACCAACAAAGCACTTAAATTAGACTCAAACAAAGGCAAGGTGTGTTATACACATCCAAATACACATTCTTTTCCTCTAAACTAGTAATTTCATTACTAAATTAAAGGGGTGGCAAATGTAGATGTGTGTTTTAACCTTTTAGGATTTTACTATGTAAATCCTAAGTTAATTTAAAGGGCTAAGTATGTTGCTAATCTAGAATAAAATTGAAAATTACTGATTTAATGGAACTTTCCCAAAAGAGTAAGTTGTTGGAAATATTAACATTGATGTCAAAGGTCTAGTATTGGTGATAAAGGACCCATTGCATTTAATGGTGTTTTTTAATATTCATATCTTTGATAATGTGTGTTAATATTTATTTAATATTAAAGAATATATTTTTGGTTGCATATGAGTCAAAAGAGGGACCATGGAGAAGTCAAAGAGTCATGGGGTAAAGACAAAAGAGGAATGAGACACATTTTCTCATGAAGAGCCATCTTGAGGAATTCCAAGAGTCAGCATGTGAAGACAAAAGAGGGTATGGCACATTTTTCCATGAAAGGACACTTTGAGGAATATGAAAATTCACTAAGATAAAGACAAAAGAGGAAAAGATGCATTTAATTATGAAGGGTCACCATGTGACTTTTCAAATATAAGGATATGAAGGGTCATGCAAGTTTGGTGCCATTTTCCATGAGGAGTGAAGGGTCATAAATGGTATATGCCAAAGGTCATTTGGAAATCTATAAATAAAGGATTGAGAAGCCATTTATAATATGCAAGAGAGTACATGATTTGTATTTATTTTAGAGGAGAGAAAAGTAGGAGATATTGTAGAGTTTATCATTTGTTGAGTAAGCATGATTGAGAGATAATTGTGTTTTATACATAAGAGGGGTTAGTTCTCTTGTGGGTTAGTGTTCACAAATATTTTCAAGGGGTTGGTGCTCCTATAGGTTGGTGCTCATAAATAGTTGATATGTTGGTGCTCGGTAAAGGGGTTTGTGCTCCTATAAGTTGGTGTTTGTAAACTTTATAATTTGAGTTGGTGGTCATTCATATACTTGAGATTGTTCTCCATGGTTTTTCCCACTTTGGGTTTCCACGTAAAAATTTGGTGCCTCTCTCTCTCTCTCTCTTGTGTGGTGCATATTATTGTTTTAATTTTTTTGCATATATTGATTGTGTGATTAAGTGGTTAAAGAAAAGAAATTAGATTAAGTAAAAGATATATAATATACTGATTCACCCCCCCTCTCAGTATATTTCATGCTTAACACAAGTGTAAGAAAAAAATGAAATTATTTGGAGATAAATAATTTTTTTTGTGGATCAGGGTAATAGAAATGACTGATCAAACATATAAGAATCTTTCATATTTTAACTATTTATTGAGATCTAGATCTAGAAAGTGGTCACCCTCTTAGGATGTAGCATGTGGTGCTAGTGTCCAATTTTGGCTGTAATGTCCTTTCTATAGGGACTATCTATAAATTTTAGGAAAGTTACAGAGCTTATAGAGGTCCTATAGGTGATTTTGTGTCGCTCATGTGCTCATTTGTGTCACTATTTTGGCTGAATCTTCTCTAAAACCCTAATGAATACCTACACACATGAAATAATGAATGAATCAAATGTGAAAAGGAAATGAAAAAATAGGTTATGGGATGTTATGAGAGTATAGAGTAGAACCCCTATTGTCTTGGCTACTACCTACATTAACCTCGATGTTAGAGGTCTCAGATCACATGTAGTTCTCCCTTAGGGAATGTGCACCATCAACTTGCACAGTATGATAGAATGAATTTCACCGAGGCCCTTCTTTGATCAAGCATGAAAATGTATAGGTGTGAAAATTGAGTAGTATGCAAAGTATTTTAGCTATACAATTGGTTGATTTTATGTAAATAAGTGCCAAAATCATAAATGCTAGATGTAAAATGACTTGTGAGTCTCTTTATATAGGAGGATATTTTTTTTGAATAAAATACCTTGTTCATTGGTTGACAAGTCATAAAATATATATAAAAAACATAAGAGAAGGCTCATAAATGGGTTAGGACTCAAACATGTGTGAAAGGGCTTGTCAGGCACTAAAGACACAAGTGGACACTAACACCATGTGGTGATACTATCCTAAAAGTGGTGCATTGTCCTAAGGCTCATAACAGAAGGCTAGGGGCCCCTGGGACTAGGAAAAGGTGACCTAGGACTATTGGGAGTGTCATAAACAAGGTAAATAAGACATAAAAAAGATTGAAAGACTCAAAATGACCAAGTGATCAAGGACTATAACCATCACTAAGACCCTCATGTGAAAGAACAACAAAAGGCATAATATTTGTGGTTACTTGACCAAATTAGGGTCTTTACATTCCCCCCATTTTATTCTAGTAATGTAATGAAATGAAAGTAATAGAGTAAAAGAAAATAGGAACAGATACCTGTACTTACATGTGTTAATGTAATCTAGATTTAGCCCACTTCTTTGCTAGAGAAGTGGATAAGAATTGGAGTGTAATATGTGAAGGGGAAACACCTGGTGTGGATGCCCTCTATAATAAAATTGAATAGGTGGGGAAATAAGGATCACTTTTTCCCACTCTGAATATGAGTATGTAAACTAAAAGCATGGAGAATAAGGCTCACTTTCCCCCACTCTAGATCTGAGTATGTAAACTAGGTCTAGTGTAATGCTATGGATCAACCACTACAGATGGAAACTAGTGAAAATCTAGTGAAGATATTGGTGATGATTCTAAGTGTAACATGATAAATCTAAAATTTAGGACCAAAAACATGTGCTCTACATCATTCCCCCTAATCCTAATATCTGAGCAATGTAGCTGTGTATCTAAATATCTAAATGAATCAATATACTTGAATCAAAACTATATATTTGTGTAGAGTGTATATCTAAAAACTTATGTAGAACATATAAAAACCTATGTAGATCTATGCATCTATATATCTAAAAACCTATGAATCTGAATGCCTATGGAAACCTATGTAGACCTGTGCATACATATATCTATAAATATATGACTTTGAATGCCTATGTAAACCTATGTATACCTATGCATATGTATATCTAAGAATCTACGAATATAAATGCCTATGTAAACCTATGTAGACCTATGTATCTGTATATTTGAAAACCTATAAATTTGAATGCCTATGTAAAATTGTGTAGACTTGTGCATCTATATATCTAAAAACCTATGAATTTGAATGCTTGTGTAGATGTATACATTTGTATATTCAAAAATTTCTGACTGTAAATACCTGTGTAAACCTATGTAGACTTGCGCATCTTTATATTTGAGAATCTATGAATTTGAATGCATGTGTACCTGTGTAGACCTATGTGTCTATATATCTAAATGAAAATCTATATGTTGGAAGCAATCTATGTTTATTTTCCCCATTTTTGGTAAAAGAGATGAGACTATGATGAGGATATGTAACTAGAAATGGTAATGATTTGTTGTACTATTGTTAATTTACTGGTGTAATGTTATATTAAGTTTGAATAGTTTATTTATTGTGTTAGAATTGATAATTAAATGTGTAATTGGATAAATGTTTTATCTATTGTAATGTTAAATATAGTGATATTGTTTTTATCATTTTTATAGTTTTGATAATGACGAGGGGATTGTTTTAATGAATATGATATGTTGCGTATCAATGTCAAGTCCTATGTGAAATAAATGGTTCAGAAATTGGAGCTACAATTCTTGAGACATGGTGATAGCAAGAGATTTGTATTAGTTAGCTAAATTGGCATGTAGGGGTAACCTTAATAAGGTGGCATTGGGTAAGTTATGACTTAATAGGTCATTTTTATTCATTTGGAGCATTTGAGTTAAAAGTATTTTATGTCTGAAGGAGAGAAATATGCTGAGGAGATGAGGAGCTAGCTTGTCATGCTATGAGGAAGTTGAGGCATGGATTTAGGTCGGGGAGGAGGTTCACTAAGTAAGGAACTAATTTTTTTTCTTATTTAAATCATTTTTGTTGTCTTGTTTACTTTTTTACTAAAAGGACTTATTTAGAGCTATTTTTCAAAGACTAATGCTAGTGTCCCATTTTGGGTGCTATTGTACATGACCTGACACTAGTGTCTAAGGTGTGGTACTACTATCCAACACTACTATCCTCTATGTAGTGCTAGTGTCTAGTAGTCTTGAGATGCGATGATGAGTATTGTTGATTGGTTTTTGATGCATGTTGTTATTTTTTAGGTTTAGTTTTTATTTTGCTAGTGTCTAATTTGATTTGTAATCTTGTAGGTTGATGCCTACATGAGGGAGTTTTGCATAGGGAAGATGATGTAAAATTTGTGGGGTTTACCCTTGGATGATATGAAGATGGAGGTGCTTGAGAGATTAGGCCTAAGATATGTTGCTTTCCTAGAGATTATGCCCTAGAATAAACATATGATTACTACATTATGTGAGAGATTAGATGTAGACACATGCATGTTTTAACTACCTAATGGTGAGATGATGATTACATTAGAGGATGTATATCATATTCTATGATTATTGATCTCTAGAAAATAATCTATATTGTAGGAGGCTACTAGTCCTTAGGCCATAAAATGGGCATCTAGATATTTCTCTACCATGGTGGTGGGGACTCATTGTATAGGGAGTCAAAGTGAATATTGTTGACCTTGATTGTAACTGTTGATGTTCTATGATTATGAAAGTTCATATTTGTGTCACTATCTTCATTTATTATTGTAGATGAGAGTGGCATCTCAATTTATTATAGGATGCATGAGATAGTGTAGGACATTCAGGAGCATGAAACTATGTACCTTGGGTTTGTATGATGATAGCTCATCTATATAGGGATCTATACCATTTTACATAGGAGACGTGTAATGGGGGTATCAAAGCATCAATGTTATTACACTGCTAAGCATATAACTGTGAGTAGGCCAATGCCACGTTCACGTGATGGATAGGATCATATATAGGTGTTTGTAGAAAGATGGAGAGGGATAAGTCATGCACTAAGGAGGATCAATACACAATATTGGTAGTTGTTAGATAGTTTGACAATAGGGGATATCATTTGGAGACCCTATAGGGGATACCAAGGGTGGACTAAGGATAGTACATAGTTGAGGTGGATTCAGGTTAATTTTTGGCTACATGACTATTGAGATAAAGTATATGAGTGATTTTAGTATGAGCAGGTCTCTCAATAGTTTAGTATTGTGTAGGATGTACCCCCAATAACTATGATAAGGATAAGGAGTTCTCAATCTCCTACAAGTCTAGGTAGTATGCCAAGTCCATATATTATTGAGCTAGCTCCTACTTTATTAACAGAGTGTGACCTTGATACTGAGATACTAGATATAGACAATATGGGAGTGATCGAGGCTTACACAACTTGATAGAATGACCATAGATGGGCACTTCTAATTCTGAGAGGTGGGATGGTTACAGATGATGTATTAGATGTAGAGCACTTGAGGGATATTGATGTTAAGTTAAAGAACATGCTTGTATGTTTTGTGTAATGTTGATTATGTATTTATATGATAAGGATTATTATGAACTATGTAGATACTTGTAGGTTCAAGGAATGATGAGTATTGGGAGGTCACCATTAAGTTAGCACTATGTGAGTTGACAGGGCATATCCCTGATGACATGATAGAGGATAGATTGGTGAAGAGGTTCACCAATGTGGTTGGGGTGCATGCCCATTTATTTGATCAAGCTATGATAGTGACTATGGCATATAAGTGAGCAATGATAGATAGAAATGAGGCATGTGTTGAGTTACATAGGTGTACCATGCCCACTCCTAATGCTCTATGTGAGGTTAGTAGTTAGATAGTAGATGACTACATATGACTTCATCAAGAGCATGCCAAGTGTATGGCTATGCTGAGCATGTATCTAGAGAGAGATAGTATATGAAGCCATATATCAAGGTCACGTAGAGATATCAGGGCCTCTAATTCTAGTTTTGATGTATCTAAGAGTGAGAGTGAGTAAGTTGGTCCCAAGAGTCATGTTCACATCATTGAGTGATGCACTATATTTTTATTGAAATGATATTATGAGTTATATATACATATATATATATATATATATATATATATATATATATATATATATATATATATATATATATATATATATATATATATATATATATATATATATATATATATATATATATATATATATATATATATATATATATGGATGATTTTTGTTTAATTTGGTATTATGTGTATTGGCAACTAAATCTTGCTATACTATATATATTATTATGCGTTGAATTAGTTTGATTGTTTGAAACATTGAGATTTGTAATTTGTTTTAGTTAAATTAAATGTAATGGATTTGTGTTTGTTTTATGAATGTTTTAGGCATATGTGTAGTGGATTAAGTTTTTACATTTTATTGGTATATGGTTTTTGTTTATAATCCATAAGATGTCTATGTGTATAACATGTAATGGTATTATTTCCTATCTGAGCCTAGGTGGCATGGAGAACCAACAACCATATTACTCATGCTATGTCGATGTAGACAAAGATTGTGAAACTATAACTACCTATGATGCACTGTTAGTATGTGAATGTGTAGACTTTGGTGAAAAAATATTGATTGGTTGATGTTATAAACTTCACTCTAAAGTGTATGATTTATTTCAAATATCTTAATTGGTGTGTGAACTAAAGCTAGGTTCTGATCTTTGTAATTATGTCCATATATCTTTATTGGAGTTGGAAGTGAAAATTTTCCCTTGGGTTTGTAGTTTTTCCCAAAAATATTTATTGATGTATGCACTAGAGGTGAATTTTAAGCTCTGTAATTATTTTCATAGATCTTTAGTTGCATTTGAGCTAAAATTGTGCCTTTGAGTTTGTAGTTGTTCCCAAATATCTTGATTGGTTATGTAATGAAAGTGTGTTCTGAGTTATGTAATTATTTACATAGATCTTTAGTGGTGTTTGAACTGAATATATACCATTGGATTTGTATTTATTCCCAAATATCTTGATTGGTGTATGTACTAGATGTGCATTCTAATCTTTATGAATTGGTTTCCATCACTGCTGAGGTTGTGGTATATGTGACTACTCATAAATGGGTGTCCTAGAATTCATAGGGCTCGTATCATGAGTAACCAATGGTTCTTAAAGGGAATGTCCTAGGATAACTCTATCATAGAGGAGTGTGATATAGGAGAGTATGGTGAAAGAGGTCTCAATCCCCCTTGTGTAAACTTTATGATGCCTTGAGTAACATATTGGTCAATATAAGCTCAAAGTGCATAATAATGATCCTTTGATTGTCTATTTATTTTGTCAAAATGAAAATATGGCTTATGTGCTATTGGGTGAAAATGGTGTGGGGGATGATGATTAGTAGAAGGAAATGTGATCATATCCCTATCTAATAGTGTAATAAAAATGTCATGAGCCCCAACCTTATGTAAAAACTGTATAGCCCCTATGTGTATATCCTATGTTTTACTCATTAGAGAAGGTGCTATGTAGAGTGGATATTTACCATTACTAAGCATATTTTTCAGTGGCCTCTATTCTGTTGAGTTCTTAATTTTAAGTTGATTTGGCTCTTGTACCAAATTAGATGACTGGGGCTCTAAGGGGTTTATAGCCAAATCTGCCTCTGATTGTGTGATTTCTAATCCCAAAGCTTTTTCTAATGCTATAGATACATAACATATATGTTAGAATGTTTTATATGTTTGATATACCAATCTCTCCTTAAGAGGATAGAATAAACTTCTATAAAATATGTACTTTACTTCTAAATCTATTGGTTGATAAATTAGTTGATGTAAACAAGCTTTGAACCGTACAATGTATTCATATGTAGGCTTTGTCTCACCCTAATTTAATGAAGGTAACCTATCGTGTGTGACTAGAGGTCACTTATTTTGTATGTAATGTCTGAGAAATACTATCTTTATCTCCTCATATGTATGTAAAGATCCATTAGGGATTGTATGCTGGAATGAATCTAGTGTTTTTTCATTTAGGGACCTTAGAAACAATTGTAGTAGAGTCAATTTATTTTTAATATGGTCTATGGTTTTCTCATAAGCTTTAAGGTGCAAGTATGGATCTCCATATCCATCAAATATAGGTAAAACTAGTATCTAAAAGTTGTGTGGCAACCTTGTAGTTAAAATTCTATGTGGAATAGGGTTACCATGCATAACATTGGCATTGACATGAGATTGGTATTCTTTATTATCCAAAGTGAGATGTTGTACTTGTTGTTTCAAATCACCCACAACATGCATTAAATAAACTAACACTCGTGAAGGAATATTATCATTATCAAAGGGTTCATTGATGCTTGAATTTTATTATTTATTTTAGCCATTGGTACATTGTATTGGAAATCTTGTTTATAAAGGATTGGTTTACTCTCAATAACCTTTAGAGGTATGTTAGTTGGGACCTGGTTAGAGGGAAATGAACTACCACCCTCATTCAGGGTAGTTTGAGAAATAGGTTCTAATTTAGTAAGGGGGGTTAAGGGGGATTCATTGGTATCTTTTATATTGTTTGGTTGAATAGAAGGTACTTTATTCTCTAGTGAATTTAAATTATGAACATAATAATAAGTGTGTGTGTGTGTGTGTGTATTTTTACATGTAACCTAGTGTTTGGTTGAATAAGAGAGATATGTGAGGTAAGAGAAGAAGTAGGTGTAGATTTTATATCATCTTCATCATAATCAAAATAATCATCATTATCCCATGGTTTATCAAAATCAAAATTTAATTCATTTATAGAAGTAAGAGTAGAAAAAATATCATCCACATTCTCATTAAGAGAAAGAGGAGAGGAAGATTTTAAATTTTTACTACTATGTAATGTGTCATCATATGTAGGTGTAATGTAAGGCATTTGTTCACTAATTATTTTTGAAATGCAAGCATGATTATCACTTTCAATTTTGGAATCAAGGATAGGAGAATTAATAATCATGTTTTTGCATATTATGACATATATGAGAAGAGTTAGAGACATTTAAATTATCGCTTTGTTGTAAAGAATCATTACATTGAGCTTTAAATGTGAAGAAAGGTGATAAAATAATCTCATCTACCTGAGTTTGTCAATTTATAAAAGGTGTAATATCATTTGTACTTGCATTTTCAAATATAATTGAGAAGGGTAAAGAAGATGCATTGTTCATATCTAATTTACTTGAATCATACAAAAGTGGTTTTTGTGGAGTGCACTTATATTAATTTAATTTGAAATAATGAAGTAGCAAAAGTAGTTGAAAAAATAGGATAACATTAGAATAAAGCATTACCAACAAGAGGTTATTTTGGCATTATATTATTAGTTTGATTTTGAGGAGTAAGATAAGAGTGAGAGGAAAGAGAAGATGATGTATCTAATATATCCTCATGTTCATTTTCATTGTCATGCTCATAGTAAACCTCATATCCATCATTATAACAATAGTCATCATCATCATTATACATGAAGTCATTATTATGCTCTAATGTACAATCTTGAAAATTAGTCCATTCATTATTATAATCATGAGATAAATTCAATAGTGAATCACGTGGATGAGGGGTAGAATAATTTTTAGATGCCATTTTAAACTTGCCAAAGAGGATAGTGTAAATAAGGAATGACAAACACACAAGAGGTATAATATAATATAACACAAGAATGTATGCAATGTGTGAAATTTTGAACAAAGTTTATAATAGAAAATAGGATTGTGATTTAAACCCTAATTACTAATATTTGTATATATAGGGACCTAGTATGTGGATATAGGGTTTTTATTTAGGGTTGTGTTGTAAAAATTTAAATAAAATGAAATAAATGAAACCCTAATATAATATTACTTAAATTAGCTAGGTTATGCCAAAAAATTAGTAAATCAAAATTTTGTAACCATAATTTAATACACAAAATTTAGAGAAGGAAAACCTTGAGGAAAATTAGGGTTTTGAAGCAATATTCAAAGGAAGTCAGGTTCACCAAATGTTTTAACCTTTTAAGGTTTTACTATGTAAATCCTAAGTTAGATTAAATGGATGAGTATGTTGCTAATCTAGAATAAAATTAGAAATTATTAATTCAATGGAACTTTTGAAAAATAGTAAGTGTAAGGAGAAAAGGAACTTATTTGGAGATAAACATAGTTTTTTGTAGATTAGGGTATAGGAAATGATTGATTAAACATAGAAGAATCTTTTATCTTTTGATAGTTTGTTGAGATCTAGCTTTAGATAGTAACACCCCTCTCAGGATAGTAGTGCCATATGGTGCTAGTGTCAAATTTTGGCACTAATGTCCTTTTTGTAGGGACTATCAATAACATTTAGGGAAGTTACAAGAGCTTATAGAGGTCTTGTCGGCAATTTTGTGTCATTTGGGGGCTCATCTATGTCACTATTTTGGTTGAATATTCTCTAAAATCCTAATGAATACCTACACACATGAACTAAGAAACATATCAAATGCAAAATGTAAGGAAAGACTGGGTTGTGGGATGTTATGATCATGTGGAGCAAAACCCCTATTGTTTTGGTCACTATCTATGTTAACCCCAATGCTAGGGGTACCAGATCACATGTAATTATCCCTTAGGGAATGCACACCATTAACTTGCATAGTATGCTAGAATATATTTTGTCTAAGCCCTTGTTTAATTAAGCATGGAAATGTCTAGGTGTGAAAATTGAGTAGTATGCAAAGTATTTGAGTTGTACTATTGGTTGATTTTATGTAACTAAGTGCCAAAATTGTAGTGCCTAATGTAAAATGCCTTATGAGGCTCTTTATATATGAATATATTTGTTTTGAATATAATAATTTTTTATTGGTTGATAAGTCATAAAAAAGATGTAAAAACATAAGATAAGGATCAAAGAGGGGTTAGGACTCAAACACGAGTGAAAGGGCCTGTCAAACACTAGAGCCACAAGCGGACACTAGTGTCATGTGGTACTACTATCTTAAAAGTGGTTTTGTTGTCCTAAAGCTCAGAATAGAGTAAAAATTAGGGAGGATAGGGTAAGGGCCACTAGGACTAGGAAAAGGTGACTTGTAACTACTGAGAGTGTTGTAAATAGGGAAAATAAGACATAAGAAACATCAAAAGACTCAAAATGACCAAGTGAACAAGGATTATAGCCATCACTAAGACCCTCATGTGAAAGATAAATAAAATACATAATACTTGTGGTTACTTAACCAAATTATGGTGTTTAAAATGTGATTTAACTTTTTAGGGTTATGGAGTTTAAGCCCTAGGTTATTAAAGTAGTTGAGTATAGTAAATTAGGGTAGAAATATGCAATAAATAAAACCACTGATTTGTAATAGAATTGACTTAGTTTGACCTTTCTAAAAATAACAATAAATGATATAAATAAATACGTAGCTAGTAACTGACTAAGATAGGACATTTAGATCTTACAAAATGGGACATGAGTTGATCTAAGTACTGTGGATAGGATTAAGGTGTCAAAATCCTTTCTAGATAGTAACACCTTAATTGGATAATAACACCAATGGTGCTAGTGTCCTCATTTTGGTGTTAGTATCCTTTATGTAGAATTGTTTCGAGCTTTTAGGTGCACCTGTGTTTGAGTCTACCAATCCTGTTCCTATGTGCACAAGTTTTGATTCCCTGTTGGTGACCTATTTTGAATGAGTTTGTATGTAAACCTTAAAATTACATGTTGTTAGGGAATTTCATTGGAAAAATTAGCAAAGTGTGATGTTAGTAGGGTAGGATGGACATCCTCAACACCCAAATTTGATGAGAGTTTCCTACATACCAATACTTTGAGGAGGAATCAAGCTTAATGTATTTCTCCCCACCTATGTGCTAATGAAGCTAGTATGAATGCTGATTTGAGTGGAAATTGATATTGTAAATCAATGTATTCTAAGTTTGGGATTACTATAGATGACTATATGTAGAAGTAGGGTAGAATAGGGATTAATAACCTTGATTGTGCACAACTTATTCTGAGTTAATTTATTTTATTTACATCTAATTTCCATCTAATGGATAAAGGGATAAAAGTCATGTATATATACTATTCTATTACTTGAGTGGGTATTAAAAGAGGTCTAGGCTAACCCTAGTGGTTGTTGATTTGAAAAGATAAATGTTCATGGCCAAAGGTAGGAAAAGGAAAATAGTGCCCAAACTAGGACACTAGCACCGTTAACACTATTGTCCAAATTATGACACTAGTGTCTAGGTGGTAGAACTTGAGGTACTAAGGGCCAAGATGTTAAAGTGAGGGTTTGGGACTAATTTAGCGATATTTAGGGACATATGTATCCCACACAAAGGTTGGATAAGTGTCTAAATAGTCCCTAAGATAGGTATAGGGCTAAGCTAGGGATGGGTGGTCTCAAATAAAACTCTTAGCACTCAAGTGTCACTTTTAGATGATTACATTTCCCCCCTTTATTCTAGAAATGCAACAAAGTGAAATAACTAGGATAAATGAAAAAGAGTCACACCTTGACTTATCTAAGAGGCAAAGCTCATGAATATGGGTCTGAGTGTGTGAAGTGTGTTCTATTACATGTATCGAAAATGAAATGTGAATAGATTAGTCCTTAATTAAGAGATATAAAAATTAAAAGATAAAACTGAGTAAATATAAAAGAGAGAGGAAATGAATGAATACACCTCACTAGATATGTAAACCAATGAAGAAACCTAGTGACAACCTGTGTGTGAGTTAGATAGTGATCAATTGATGAATAATTTGGACGAAGTTGATGGCTTGATCAATCCCCATGTATGGGTGGTTTAAGAAATCAAGTAGACTATGACTCCATCATATCCTACCCATGTAGTAGATGCATCTAAACTAAAACTATTTGATGTAACTAAATTGTTTAAGATGGATTTAGGCTAATTAGAAAATCTAAAATGTAAAATGACTCTAGGCCACTTGAGAATATTAGGTGGCTCTGGGCCACTTGAGAATGCCAATTATTATAGATGGAGTAAGGCATCAATTTGGTGCATAACTTGGGTCATGGTGTATGGTGTGTACAACTTAGAAAATGACATGTATTTTATCATTCCATATGATTAACTAGTGCACAATTGAACATATAAAAATAATGTGGCATGCACATGCCCCTAAATCTAATATCTAAGTATATGAATTCTAGATTAAGTTGTAATAATCTATATTTGAGTATCTAAAACTATAATGAGAATGATCATGTCACACATGATGCCCCTAATGTGAGCAAACTAGTATTAATATGTGCTAAACTGACTGAAAATTAGTAATCTATAAGTAAACCTATGTAAACTTGGATTGTACCTACTATACTTTTCTAATCAATCTAGAATTTCCTAAAATTAAGGTTACTTGGCAGTAAGGCCATATCTTGGATAGTAGTACTGGTGGCACTAGTGTCCCATTTTGGGTGTTAGTGTCCAACTCTAATGATTTATATATAACTGAAACTTGTCTTTGTATGACTATTTCCCACAGTGTTTTCTTAAAACTATTTTTTTTATTATTTGCTTATGTGTTAAAAATTATACTCTAAGTGCATTTGGAGAGCTTGATGTTTGTGAAAAACCTCTATGAATGCCCCCTCTTTTGAGGGTAGTTATTGAACCTATGCATGAACTATCCTCAAAATAAAAAGGCTCTACAAGATGTGTGTTATCTGGAGTATGTATGATATATACATAATAATCAATATAATGTGCATACATAACATCAGATTGTAAGATAGTTTAAGCATAAGTTTGTAATGTATGATGTATGTTAGATCTATCATTCACAAGGCTATTAAGATAGATATAATAATGTTTATGAAAAATAAATCTAAGTGATAGCTAAGTAACTACCTAGGGGGATGGGGCATGATGTCAGTCAAGGCACCCAAGTAGGAAGGGGAGATGCATGAGGTCCCTCGTGGCATCTAAAATTTGAATATGCAACAAGAAAGGGCTAAGTGTCATGGCCATGATGTATACACAAAAGCATGCATACAACACACATGAGGCACACAAAATAAGTGAAGGGGCCATAATATAAGGGACATGGGCACATGTTACTAAAGATAAGAAAGTAAGACATATAAGGACATGTTCAAATGTCTGCAAACAACAAGCAAGTTGGCTTAGAGACACATGAAAGGAGATGTTCAAATGTCTGCATATATAATTAGGAAAGCACACATAAGGACATGGGCACACAACCAAGCATACATATAATGAAAACAACTAGCATAGATCTACATAAAAATGGCATATTCAAATGCCATTGAAAAGATATAGAAACATAGAGACATAATAAAGTCTAAACTAGGAAAGTTAGAGATGAAAGTATATAATAAACATGTAGTAAAAATATGTATGAGTGTGAATATGTGCATAAATTGGGTCTAGAGTATTATTTATCGATAATGAATATGATTAGTGTAAGATGATCAATATAAATATATAACAATGTTAAATCTATGATGTAGAGTTAAAAAGATGTAAATTAGAAATTGGAAATATGTATAAGATGCCCCCTAATGGGTGAATGTATCAAATGAAGAACTCATGTATCTATGTATATACCACCAGTGGGTAGATAGTAGTAAATCTAGATCTGTGTGGTGGACCTGGGTCCTGTAAGTATCTGTGAACACTTGACAAGAACAAGTGAAACATGTATGTATGATAAAAAAACTCAATTATACTAAGATAACTAACATATGTAGTGTCTGGAAAATATAAGAAATGTAAACATGACAATCCATACAATCTATAATTTGTATTTTATGAGTAAATATTTGAATGTTTTTGTGTTTTGACATATTATATTATTTTGTATTTTTTGGATATAAGCTATGTACAAGCAACATGAGAAAATGAAACTATATATAAGGAGCAAGAGTGAATGAAACTATGTACAAGTATGGAAGAATATACTAACTGATGAGTCTCATGAGATACTCACTATCAATGTGGCATGTGTCAAATAAAGGAATAGTAATCATGCATGCTATGTAAAAAGGTAATTGAGGTCCCATAACCTATTGTACTAAGTGATCTATAGATGACACTGTGGAGTGGTCATAGGAATTTATGAAGATGACTAGGGTGTCCTATGAATTGTAGGGGTCTTAGGGACCCATCTAATAGAATATGTTGTAGTTGGCATGGGTTCCCTATGTTGAGAACCTTAATAACTCAATAACACTAGTCTTAGAAGGAAAGGGGTAGAGGGAGGCCCTCTAGAATCTGTAACATATCTCTAACACATAGATCTCTCTAATAAGGGTCTCCATTAGAGAGTATGTGTATGTGGTAACACTATAGGATTAGATCTCACTTGCACTAGTGGATCAACTAAAATCTATGGTGTAAAGATAGGAACTATGCTTAGAACTATAATTGGTAGCTATGGTGTAACTACCTATGGGATAGGTAAAGGATATTCATATAAAAGACCCTCAATTTTAAGCACCTAATTAGCATGTATTTACTTTAGGCATCTATGGACAGTGGATGGAATGGCTTGTAGTTACTATATCCATGGCCTACCTAATAACATGTCAAATGTGCCTGCATTAGGTACTATTGAGAATCTAGTGGCCACATAATTTGGTCAAACTTGTAGTGGAAGGACAATGTCCTTAATGGAGCTATGAATGTGGCCATTGAAACCACAAATAACTATATCTAACAGATAAATGTATTACTTTGAATAACCGAAATATTGTGGAAGTGTGATAGTGTACATGTTAATACTTAACCCATTATCAACCATAACACTCTGAATAGGATGATGATCAATGTAGGCTCGTACAAAAAGTGCATATAAATCTGAATCATTATCAACAACCTCCTGCTCTAAGAAAGTGATGAGTGGTTTAGCTAGCACTATAGTATGATACACACCAATGATATTATGTATGGGGGTGTGCATCCTCTGTAATAGTGTGATAAGATGCTGGTGGTAGATGTACCTAATACATATAGTAAACACCTAAAATGCCTCCTACCTTATTCTCTATATGTTTTGTAAATGGATATAAAAATGTTTTCAATGCCCTAGATTCTATTTTTTGAACTCTAGGTGCCTCTATAGGTGTGCCGACATCAATGATGTTGGCCTATACCAAATCCTATTTTTTATGTTTCAAGCTAATGCATATGTTTGTAGTGTAACCTGGTGCCCTGTGATAGTCACCAAATTCATTGAAAGCATATGTCTTTGAAATAGGTTGTGTCGTATCAACCTCTTTTATGGGAGGGAGAGATATGTCATTGCATTCCAAGAGTTGTAAAACATGTGCTGACAATTTTGGAAGATTGGTGAAAATTCTCCATGGAAGAGCTGATAAAAATAAAGAGGTAGATTTGAAGCTATGTTAACTGTGGCATTTTGATCACTCTTATTTTTATTGGCCCTTACTTTGTATAGAGGATTATTAGAAATCATAGTAGTTGAATCTGATCTAGCTATGTACTTTAATTTGCCTATAGAGAGAAGTTTGCCTTCCCTTTCTTTCATTGTGTGGCATAAAATGTGAATGTTAGAAATGTCTTGAAAAATATAGCTTCATGCAATGCTAGTAGTAAACTATATTTAAATATGTGTTGGAGCTCTCTATCTACCATGGGGCTAGTCAAATTTACCAATATAGTTTTATATTGCAAAACATATTTTGTAATAAGCTCATTATATTTTTGCTCAAATTATGCCACTTAAGCATATGAGATATTATCACCGATCTTAATTGAAAAGTGTGATAAATACATATCTAACAATGGTTTTAATGTGGTGATGGATTTATTTTAAAAATCATAGAACCACTATAAGGCATAGTCTTTAGGTTGCTTGGGAACAACTTAGTAAGGAGCCAATTATTAGACAAGTAACATGCTGCATGGAAAGCTCGTAGATGGTGATTTGGGTCACCCTTACCATAATACAAAGTAAGCTTAGGTGCCACAAATCTGGATGGCAAAGGAGTTGATGCTATGTGTTGTGTCAAAGGTGTATATAAAGAACATGAGAATCCAAGGCATGTGATGGCCTCATAATACCCTACTCAAGATGTAACACCTTATCCTATAGATAATGAATCTCATGCATAAAAGATTATACATATGGAGAGGAGGAACTATACATAGGAAGTGTTTCCATTATGGAAGGTTATCAAGTTATAATGGGTTGTTGCATAAGTTGAGTTACCCTTGAAGTTAGTGTAACAAAATTTTTATCTAGGGGAGTAGAATATTGACCATTATTTGATTTGTTATTTATTTCCATTATGGCTTGTAGAATATATGCATAATCATGGGGTTGTTCCTAAATTCTATCTTTAAAATTATGTACAATCTCATCCTTATTGACTATAATATTTTCATTATTAAGTGGGGAAAGTGTCCTAATTCCCATCTTGTGTATTATTTTGATCTTGCATAATTTTTAAATTATTAGTTGTAGATACACTTTGTTGTGATTTATTCTTTTGATAGATAACATTTCTAACCATAAATTGACTAGGTGAAGATGCATATACATGATTAACACTATTGTGCCCTAGAGGCTTTTGTCTTGTATTCTGATTTTCTAATGTTGTAATCTTTTCATATAATATTTGATTCTAAGTTTGTAATTTTAAAATAAACTTATTCATACTGATAATTTGATCCCTTAGAGTCTCATAAGTGTAAACCCTAGTTACTTTTTATTGAACATGTAGGCACATGCCCTATAGAAAAAAGGTGAAAGCATGAATAGGTTGAGTATGGGCATTATTAACAATAGTATATTCTACTTTATCTCATGGAGGAGTGATAATATGGACCTAGTTAGAGGGAAAGTAGCTATCACCCTCATAGAGATGTGGAGGAGTTTCTTTCTTGTGCATAAGATATGACATTAAAACTTGAAACTTGGTTGTTAGCTTATGTAATAGATCCTATATGTATGTAAAGACTTGTTTCTTAATTGAATTCCACATAAGAGAAAAATAACATGCTAGAGATTGAATGAAATATAACATACATTTTAAATGATATAAAGCATTATGTACATATGTGTTTATGTCATCATTGAATTCATTCCAAATGAAAGGAAACAAACATGCAAAGGAAGTTAGAAAACTTTGTATTAAAAAGTGATAAACTTCATCTATCATTATTATCATGATTTTATGAAATATAAATTATAAAATATTGGGATTTGAAATATAAATGTGGGTCTTATAAGGCTATAAATATAAACCCTAGGGTTATCTAGGGTTAGGGTTTTTGTATTATTCAAAGTAAGTCAGGTTCACCAAATGATTTAACGTTTTAGGGTTATGAAGTTTAAGCCTTAGGTTGTTAAAGGGGTTGAGTATAGTAAATTAGGGTAGAAATATGAAATAAATATAGCCACTAATTTGTAATAGAATTGACTTAGTTTGACCTTTCTAAAAATAATAATAAATGATATAAACAATTACCTAGCTAGAAATTTAGTGGGATGGGAGATCTAGAGGCTATAAACTAGGACATGAGATGATATGAGTGTCACAAATAGGATCTAACTATCAAAACCCTTCCTATATAGTAGCACCCTAATTGGAAAGTAGTGTCCATGGCATTATTTTCCTCCTTTTAGTGTTAGTGTCCTTTATACAAAGTTGTTTTGAGCTTTTGGGTACACCTATGTTTGAGTCTACCAAGATTGTTTTTGTGTGCATGAGTTTTGATTCCATATTGGTGACCTATTTTGACTAATTATATATATAAACACTAGATCTCCATGTTGTTAGGGAGTCCAATTGGCATAATTATCAAAGTGTGATGTTAGTGGGATAGGATGGATATCCTTTACACCCCATTGTGATGAGAGTTTCCTACATACCAATAATCTAAGGAGGGATCAAGCCCGATGTAGTTCTCCCCATCTAAGTGCTGGTGCAAGTTCTAGTGAAACTAGTATGAATGTCAATTTTAGTGATTTTGAGTAGATCTTGAGATCATAAATCTATGTATTTTAAGCTTGGGATGGTTGTAGATGACTATATGTATAATTAAGATAGAGTAGAGATTGATAACCTTGATTATACACAACTTATTTTGAGTTAATTTGTGTTATTTTCATCTAATTTCCATCTAGTGGATAAAGGGTTAAAAGTCATGTATAATATATTATTATAGTTCTTGTGTGGGTCTTAAAAGAGGTCTAGGCTAGGCTTAGGTGGTTGTTGATTTGAAAATATATCCATTAGTGGCTAAAAGAAGGAAAAAGACAATGGCACCCAAATTGGGACACAGGCGCCATTGGCTCTACTGTCCAAATTATGACTCTAGTGTTTAAATGGTAGAACCTTTGGCACTAGAGGCTAGAATGCTAAAGTGAGGGTCTAGACTAAAATAGGGATGCTTAGGGATGCATGTGGCCTACACAAAGGTTGGATAAGTGTTTAAATAGGCTATAAGATAGGTCTAGGGCTAAGATAGGGATGTGTGGTCTCAAATAAAATTTTTATCACTCAAGTGTCATTTTTAGATGATTACAAGATGATATTTATAAATTATAATACACCTCAGTCTTGTACACTTGGAAAACTTAGACCTTGGTTTTTCATCTTAGTTATAGATCTTTTCCTACTTCCATAATTCTTGCATCTAATCTCTCTTATGCTCCTTGGCTTATCTCTTAGTCCAACTAGTCTTATGTTGATAACCTAGGCCTTATATCATTACTAGAAAGTTAAAAACTTGCTTATATTATGCCTCTACAAGTTTTGAGCCTGTACCTATTTTCCTTCTCCTTGGACACTTGTATTCTAGGTAGACTCTTATGTCGATATAGGTGTCATGTTCTAATGCAAGTGTCCAATGACCTAAGGTTATTTAATTTACAAATGAAACATATCCTAATGGTCTACCTAAGTGTTATTATGTGAGATATTATCCAAATGGATTAATATAAATATAAGATCAACCCTCATTAATTACTCACCTAACATATACCTAGATTCATACCAAAGAACATTCAATTGATAAAAGCTTCCTTATTTTCTCTTGTTTCTATATTAGTCATATGGAAAACACATCTACAAGTTTGAAGTACTGAAGGAATAGTTCAAGAGCAATATTTTCCAAGTTACAAGCTAAGACATTATTGTACTTGTTTATCGCACATTACATGATTCACACATAATCTAACATGTAAGGAAGAACTACTTAATTCTGAGGCCCTCTTCAGAGTATTAGCTATGTTGCAACACTCATTCATAGAGATGTCTTTAGGGCAACATGACATTGTGTACCCACTAACCCATTTTTCCAACAACTATGAATATGAAGAATTAGGGTTTTGATTATTTGACAAAGAGTGATAGTCCATGACCCATATATAAATACACTAGAGTGAAGGTGATGAAAAACTTTGAAACATCTAGGTGGGTGCATCCTATTTTAGTAGTTATTATATACTAGACATCTAAGTCTGATCCAGACAATAACATCAATGCAAGTGTCCCTAACTACAAAGGCACTTAATCCAAATTTGCTAATTGTTTTAAATTTTTAAATCCAACATGATCCTTTCTTATTCCAGATCTAGATCTGTATTAACATTAGAACCAACTACGTATCTTGTTTTTATTATTATTGCAATATCTATCATAACTATATTTTTTTTAACATATTCCACCATTTTTATTGAATATATGTTTTATCTAAGTTTTACAATTAATTGGCTTGATATATATATTTATCATCCTTGTGTTTATTCATTTATATATTCTTAACCCTATCTACCTATATTAGGATAACTGTAGACATCGAAATCGTGTCTAACCCTTGGTCGTCCTCCCCTTCTCTCCCCTTGCCATTACCCTATGACCCATTTATGACCCCCATTTTATTCTCCCATGCCTATTTGGCCCCTCTCGACCATTTTCCCACGAGCCTTGACCCTGATAGCATGTAAGAATGAGCATAAGGCTAAAATTAGCCTTTGTCCCCATTCTGCATCTGCCAGCGTCGGTCACTACCTGGCCAAAGTCACCGACATCGGCCACTACTCGGTCGACGTTGACAGTTCTACTGGCGTCGGTTATCCTTAACACTGCATTCTTGACCCGAATGCAGGATCCATTATTTGTTATCCATTATTCATTATTCGATTCTCAATCAGTTTCTCAATTGGTTATCAGACCTTGTTTCAAAACATTCTTTCATTGGACCTTCGAAGGGATCAGCCAAATTTTCATTCAATCAATTTGCAATCAAATCTCTCTGACTCTCTCTCTTAGGTATAGGGATTCTACTTCAATCATCTCACTGGAGGTCTGTTACATCAAACTTCTGCAACACATTGACAACATCAATCATGTCTCCTACTCTATCTTTAGCAGGTAACAGGTAAGCGTTTGTTCTATGCTTTTATTTTATTTTCTATTGTTTTTAATTGATATCACCACCCCAATTTAGATTCAGACCATAGACCCGACTTGATTTCCTCCCGTATCACCTCTATCCACCCTTTCCAGAATATACAATCTGTAACCTTGCCCAGATCCCTGCATAGACCCCCAAACAATCCCTCTGACTCCCAAACAGGCTTCCTAACCCTCAAACGAGACTTCAGACCATTCTGCAGTCCTGAACCCTGTCCAGACCCGACCAAACCCCGTCTAAGAACTACTACCCCGACCGATGCTGGTCATTACCCCTACCGACGTCGGCAACCTTCCTTGACTGACACCGGCACAGGGACCGACGTTGGTGACTATATAAAGAGTTTGCTGCATATCAGGTACGCATTTTGCTTTTTGTCTTTTTCTTTCATTCTGTCTTTCATTATTTTTATTTCTGTCAAATATCTTATTTTTAATCAGTGGGTTGACATCCCTCAAGGAAGTCTTCGTACTTTCGGGATCAAACTTTTGCTTGGCAACCCACCATCTCCTCATCTAACGTTTTTCGTGTTTTAGTCTCTTTTTCTTTCAGGTGTCATCCTCCACAACCAAAGAGGAGTTCCTGCTATCATTTGATTTTGGTGTGCACGACTTCATCCAGGTACACACAAGCCTTAGATCATTCTTCTTAGTTTCTTATTTCTCTCTTTGAATGTAGAAAGCGAATATCGTATAGAAACATTCTGGCACGCCCGGTGGGATCTTAGGGTCTTCCTTGGGTTCTTTTCTTTCTATTCCTATAGGTGCATTAGGTTTCTCCCTTTTCACCTCTTTCTTCTCTTCTAAACGACATCATAAGCGGGATTAAAAAGAACCTTTCTTTCTTTTCTTGCATTTCAAACTAGTCAAAAGTCATATTCTTCAACCCTTTCTCAACTTGCTTTTATTCGAACTCACATTTTGACTTGGGCTTAAAACACATTGCATATCATTTCTTCTTATTTGCATTTCTTAGTCCACACCTAGTAATTAATAACCGCATATTGAATTAATCGTAGTCCACTTTATGTTACACAACCGAACCACTTGCACAAATCAAACATCAAAACTCACCTGAGACAAGACCCGACTGGGATTTCATCCCCTAGCAGATACCTTACCCGTCCCGACGATTCTACTTGGATTTCATCACCAAGGGGAAAGCCCACTCTATTCTCTGGCAGAGGATAATCTCTAGGGGAAGTATATTTTGGCTAAGCGGGCCCAACTTATCACTGGACTCGTGAAGTGAGGAGAGCTTGCTCCTTAGCACTAGGCCAAGTACAAAACCTAACCCAGACTTTTGAGCACCTAAACAAACCTGAAACCAGCTCTAGACTACTTCTTCTAGGACCTGTCTCAAAATCCAATCTTCCTCACACATTCTAAGGCATAAGCCACCAAGATCCTAATAATTTATTCCTAGGGATTTAACGTTTAGGGTCTGCTTGTGTTCTTCATCTTTTCTGTTCTTATCTGCTTGTTTGAGCTTGTGAGGACATTCTTTCTTGCCTTGAATGGTTCTGACTCGTAGTCAAACCAAAGCTCTTATCGACCATGCGAGGCATCAACCTCTTCCATCTTCTCCATCCATAACCAGTCCTATAATGGAGTTCCACTCAGAGACTGAAAGAACTCCTACTCGATCGACCCCAACCCAGTCTCCCATTGTCCCTGAAGGGGACCAAGATTTTGAAAGATTCTTGGACCTCAATGGTAGAGCCCTTCAACATTATCTCATGCGAAGCCAAATGCGAGACTCCTTAGGCAACCCAATCTATGGGATGCTGACTTCCTTAGTCGAGACAATGATCACATCAACAACATCTACAATTCAACCTATAGACAATCAAGCCAACACCTCGACTAATAACCCAACCGTGTCCCACCTTCAAAATTTAGCCTCTCTTTCTAGACCTACCTCCATAGGGGTCTTGGCACCCCCTCAACCTCAAACTACTCAACCAAATCCTACACCTTTCCAAAACCTAGTGGTCTCTATCCACCCTACTCTTGCACCTATCAACACAAGAGTAACTATCTACCCTTCAACAAGTGTGGCCACTCCTCTACCATCTTTGATGGTCCCTATCCAACTTGTGCCTACCAACCCCATAACACAAGTGCCCTTAGCTTCAACTTCTACCCCGACAACTGACTACCCATATGTTGCGTCTACACAAGCGCAACCAACCACGTCATATGCCCCTCTTAATATCTTTCAAGTGCCTTATAATTTAGGGGGTGCTCCACCCACCAATTCATCAGCAGACATCATCAAAATGCTGATGGACAAAATGTCCAGTCTCAAGACCTCTATTTCTGGTTCATGCAATGCCCTCTCATATGAGCAAATTTGTAATGAGCCCATCCATCCTTCTGTCCTGATCTGACCATACCCCAACCAGTGGGAACTTCCTAAATTATCTCATTTTTAGAGTAAGGAAGACCCACAACAACACCTACGGGCATTCAGACATGCCTATTATCTCATTGCCCATGACGATGCATTGCTTTTATGCACATTCTCTATGTCCCTCTCTGTCACTACTCTTGTCTGGTACAGCTCCCTTACCAGCCATTCTCTCTTCACATTCACTCAGCTGGCCCAACTCTTCCTCAACCATTTCTCTATCAACATCACCAAAAAGGTCTCAATCACAGACCTCTATCCTATCCGGCATTTCGAGGATGAATCCATAGCTGATTTTGTTGCTCGCTGGAGTAGCCTTATCAATCAGCTCTCATTTTCCTTACCCCAACTTGAACTTATTGAAATTTTCTCCCAAGCCTATGCCAAACATATTTCTTCTACCTTGCGGGTTCAGACCTTCCGCACCTTTGACGAAGCCTTCACGATGGCCCACAAACTTGAATTACGTGTCGTCGAGGAGAACAAAGTCAAGTTGTGGAGTAAGAATCCCAACTCCAAGACCAATGACTCCTCTTCTTCTAAGCCTTCTTCATCTAACCCCAGGTCTAAAGCTTTAGCAAACACTATGGTCGTTAGACCTTCATCCTCTTCGCCTTCAACCAACCAGCCTGAGCCATCCACATCCCAAAGCATCACCTGCCAATTCTAGCAGAGATATGTACAATGACAGTATACTCCACTTGGAGAATCATACATGTCTGTGCTAGAAAAACTTGTCAAACAGGGGGTTCTCAATCTCCTCCAAATCTGACCACCTTCACAATTTGATCCCTCATGTGCCATCCCTATGTGGTATAGGGAAAACAACTTCTGTAACTACCACTGTGTTAAAGGCCACGACACAGGCAATTGTAAGACCCTTAAAAACATCATCCAAGACATGCTAGAAAAGGGTGACTTTGTCTTCAACAATCCCAATGCGCCATCCAATCAAGGCATCGACTTCTTCAAAAAACCATTCCCCAATCATCCACCAACCCAAAACAATGTCCAGACCATGACTGACAACATTCACGAACATAATGTATGAACAGTCAATACGGTCTCGCCCTTCATCCCCGACTAGACTCTTTCACAAACTCAAGAAGTTAGTCCACCCCTCAGTCCATCGCATATGGATGAACCTCCCTCTCTGGTTAGTTCTCCGTCAACCTCTCTCATCTTGGAAGATGCCTCAAGCTTACCAACACCACCAATCTCACCATCTTCCTTCTTGCTACCTATGGAGGAACCAACCCTTCTTACTCCTCAACCACAAGTGGAGGGCACCATCATTCCTGCCCTTTACCCTCTTGAGGAGCCTCATTCTCTAGTTTCTTCTCCAGCTAGGGAAGAACCTGTCTCTCCTCTATCTCCAACCAAAGATGAACCTATCACGAATTCATCATGCCTTGGGTCTGAAACTACTACACCAGTCTCATCTTCAACCTCACAACCATCCACATCCTCTCAAGGACCCAAGCCTCATCCAACATCTTCTCAGCCATTTTCCTGATTAGTGGAGAAACTCAAACTTGTCTCTTCAAGGAAAGTGGAGCATCAGGTATTGTGGGAGTGTCTCACAGCTCTTTAACATGCCCATGCCATCTCATCTCATGCTGCTAATCCTCCCATAGCAGAATCTCCCAAAACTCTCAACAAAAACCAAACTTCCACTTCTAGACCATCTACACCTCAACCAACCGTATCAGGACCAAAACCCTCATCTGCCCCGTCTAAACCAATTAAGTCACTTAGCGTTTACCCTATCTCCAACCTCACTCATCCACAAGTGAAGGTGGACTTAGACCAGACCTCGAACAATAGTAGTCTTCAAATCAAATCCAAGAAGACTGCCAAACCACAAGGGTGAACTCTTCCTCCCACGTCACTATTGCCCTCTATTTTGGGCCCTCATCCTTCGACCTTGATCAAAATCCTCCCCACTCCAACCTCTAATCAAAACTAGTTGCCTCCTCTGCTACCTCTACCTACCACTAGCCTATCCTCTCCAAAAATTTTGGCACCTCTCACTAAGAAGGTGTCATCTTCATCTATCGCTGCACCATCAACCCAAAAGGTGGTACGGAAGTCTCCTCCAACACTGCCCAAGCAAAAGTCACCAGCATCACACACATCAATGAACATGGACCCTTTGGTGGGCTCATGCTCTTTGATATTACATCAAATTTTATAGACTTCCAGCATAACTCTTTCACCCCTCAAGCCCTTCCAACCTCTCGGGTCTAAGCTCTCCTGGTTCGATGATACGAAGATTTACCTATATCATCGTACGCTAGGACATGATATCGAGACTTGCTGTGCCCTCAAGGCCATCATTTACTGCTACATGGAGAAAGACATTCTTCTTCTTGAGGACACCGTCAACTGACCCTTGACACCTTCTCATAGCCCTCCAACCTCTTCAACCACATCAACATCCCATCAGCAGGTCATGACCCCTCCATCTCCTTCACCCCCTATTTTCGAAATCAATGCCATTCACATAACCACTAGGTCACAAAAGGATAAGGCAAAAGAAAAAGCTGTCATTCCTTGACCTATCCTTTCGTCTAGCCACCTTAACCGCCCAAGCCTAAGGTTTCTATCCTGGGTGCGCCTTAACCCTCTTCTTCTTCCTCTTTAGGGGCGATTCATGACTCCATGTTAAAACAACTTCACCAGACGCCCGTGAAGATGTCTCTTTATGACCTCATCCTAACCTCACCCCAACATCATCAGGCCCTCATTCGAGCCTTGCAAGTAGTGGAGGTCTAACCCGATGAAACCCAACCACTTGCTGCCCTTGTCCACTCTTTGTCTCCCATTGCCTCCATCACATTCAGTGACTCTGAGATTCCTACATCTAACACGGAAGATCAGGACGCCGCCCTCTTCATCACTGCCTATGTTGATCAGACATGTATTAAGCGTGTTATGATTGATGGAGGCACCAACATCAATTTTATCTCCACCCACACCTTTGATTAATTGGCCCTCCCCAAGAATTGTGTATCCAAAACTGACACAATCTTATGATCCTTCAATGACACCACCACCACGATTATTGGCACCATCATCCTTCACATTTGCATTGGTCCACGCACAGTCCTAAAGCTCTTCTATATCATCGAAGGAGAGTTTCAATATAACATCTTGCTAGGCCGACCCTAGATCTGTGCCATGGCTTGTGTTCCCTCTACCCTGCACCGTTGTGTGGAATTTGAGCACAACGGGCAAGTCCACACCATTCCCACTGACCCATCACCTTTCAAAACTTGTAACACAACCTATCAGCCAAATGACGTCCTCATTCTTATCAAGCCATCAACCCCGATGTCACCTCCATCCATGAAAGCTTCGATCAGTTCACAACTGGCAGTCAACCTCACCCCACCTCTTCAAGTGACAACCAAAGACCCCATGGAAGACATCTTCCAACAACTTTCACTTGGAGAATATCACTTGCTAGCCTTAGACATGTTCCAAACTCTGCAAGAGTATGGGCACCTTCACCACAGTCCCAGTTATGATCACCAGATCGGGATGGTCATGCCTTATGGTCCTCCTCACCTCCGAACCAATCTTGTCTATGGGGGGCTCAATCAAGCTCCTAATGATGGCAATCCTCTGTCTTCACCACAACCATTCACATCAGACTTCTCATTTATTGGAAACCTTGCCTTTGCACACACCTACCTTTATAGGTGTGCATGGAAGGGTTTTGGCTTCGGACGCTATGAACAAGGCTCCCATTAGCCCATCAAACCACTCAATGATGACAATGTCAAGAAATGGTATGGCTTGGGATACCACGACCCCACTCAGGCCCCTACAGACCTTTGCCCTAAACCCACCATTGATCAATCTCTTCATAACTCACCCATTCTTCCCTCTTCACCTACAGAGTCGATGGTTTCCATCCCTCCTAGTTTTTTTTTGCATAAACACCATCCGCCTGGAACCCTTGACCTATCAGCTAAATGGGGTGTCTAGGTCTCTCCCTTTCATTTATCCTAGCATGATAGAGGTTGAGTCGGCAACCATTCACACTGTCCACTGCATTTACGATGATGCCATTCTTTCCTACATGGGCACCGACGACTCTTTCATCCAGTGCTCCCTCCCTTCTGAGACCCAGGTTATGTTAAATGAATCAACCATTGACATCAACCTCCCTTCTTCTGATGTTCCTCATGTCTTAAAGATTGGTCAATCTTTAGATGCTCAGGAGCAACTAGACTACACCTAGTTCCTCTCAAACCATAGCAAGGCCTTTGCCTGGACCTATCGTGACATGCCTGGCATCGACCCCACCATCGCTACCCATAACATAGTCACCAAACTAGAGGCTAAACCTGTTAGGCAAAAGCTTTGAAATATGCATCCTCGCATGGCACTTCTTATCAAAGAGGAGCTTTAGCGCCTCCTTTTTGTCTCTTTCATCCAACCCATCGATTACCCACAGTGTGTTTCTAACATCATCCCTGTCACCAAGGCGACTGGGGGGATCCAGATCTGCACAAACTATCGCAACCATAACCTAGCCTATCCCAAAGATGACTTTCCTCTTTCTAACATTGACCAGCTTGTTGATCTTACGGCCACCCATGAGATGCTATCTCTTATGGACATGTTTTCAGGATACAATCAGATCCTGATTGCACCAGAAGATCAGCACAAGACTACCTTTATCTCCCCATGGGGGACTTTCTGCTATCAGGTCATGCCTTTCAGCTTGAAGAATATAGGTGCCACATATCAGCGTGCCATGACTTACATTTTCCATGATCTCCTCCACAAAATCATGGAGGACTATGTGGATGACCTGCTCGGCAAGTCCAAGCCTCATCGTGACCATTTGACCATTCTCAAAATCATCTTCTCTCACCTTATTTAATACAATGTCTGCCTTAACCCCAAGAAATGTGTCTTTGGGGTCCTCTTCGGTAAGCTCTTAGGCTTTATCATTTCTTTTTGTGGCATCGAGATAGATCCCACCAAGATCCGCGCTATCCTCGAGATGCCACCTCTGACCAATCTCAAGCAGCTTCGCAGTCTACAAGGGAAGCTCCAGTCCATTTGCTGTTTCATCTCATAGCTTTCTGACCGTTGCCAACCTTTTCATCATCTCCTTAAGAAGGACGTCTCCTTTAAATGGGATGAGGACTGTCAAGAGGCTTTTGAAGCCCTCAAACGCTATCTAGTCTCTCCACCAGTCCTCATTCCACTTAAAGATGACCAACCCTTCTACCTTTACATCTCTGTCACCAACCATTCGTTAGATGCCATGATCACGCACCGAGATGAGCATCACCATGAGCAAGTAGTTTACTATATCAATCGAACACTGGTCAACTATAAAACTCGGTATACTCATATCGAGAAACTCTATTTGGCGTTAGTCTTTGCCGCTACCAAGCTCCACCACTATCTTCTCAATCACAAAACCTTTGTCATCACTCACACTGACCCTCTTAAGTTTATGCACTCTAAGCCATATCAACATCAACGTATGGATCGGTGGCTCATGCTGCTTGTTGAGTTTGACCTCGAATTCATCCAACAAAAAGCCATCAAGGGGTAAACCATCACTGATCAACTGGCAGATGCCCCTCTTCCCAATAATCAACCTTCACAGTGTGAGTTCCCTGACGAGTCTATTGCCGTGCTTTCCACCGATGACATTGTCTACCAAATGACCATGTTCTTTGATAGCTCCAAATGTCAACTTGGTGGGGGTGCGGGAGTTATTCTCATCCCATTCGATAGTGAGCCCATGCCTCTATCTTTAAAGCTTGACTTTGATTGTACAAATAATATGGCTGAATACAAGGCCTTAATTTTGGGACTTCAGACCGCCCTCTCTCTCTGCATCAAGTCCATCAACATCTTCGGTGACTCGTAGCTTGTCGTCAATCAGGTCAACGGTTCATACCTCTGTAAAAATGAAATTTTGTAAAGGTACAAAAACTGTGTTGACACTCTTCTAGCCTCTTTTGACCATTACCTTTTGCAAGCTGTTTTGCGCTTCACAAAAAAGTTTGCTGACATGATGGCTTCTCTCGCCTCACATATTTCATCTTCATCATCGTCATCTAGAATTTTCATCATGGTGCATTGTATGCCGTTGCCTTCATACCTTTCTTCTAACAATGTCAACACCATAGACTCTAATCCACGAGATGCTTGGTATAAATAACTTGTAGACTACTTATCTCATTATATCATCCCTCCCAATCTCTCTAACAATGCACGGTGGGCTTTCATCAAACACACAGCCTGCTATACCATGCTAGGGGGTATTCTCTATAAGCGAGGCTTTGACGGCCTCCTTCTTCATTTTCTAACCTCCACTGAAGCCTCTCGTGCCATTAAACAAGTCCACGATGGAATTTGTGGCAGACACTTTAGTGGGAACTCGGTTGCCATGCGCATCCTTTGTTTGGGCTATTATTGACCTACCCTTCATCAAGACTGTAGCGACTATGTTCGACATTGCATCAAGTGTCAGCAGCACTCTAACTTGCTTCATCTTCCTAGTCACGCCTTACAAGTCACTCAAGATTTCTAGCCTTTTTCTCAGTTGGGCTTAGATCTCATCGGTGAGATTAACCCTCATTTGTCTCTTTGTCATCAATCCATCATCACTGCCACTGAGTATTTCACCAAGTGGGTGGAAGCCATTCCTCTTGTCTCCACAAAAGCTGACAAGATTGTCGACTTCAATAGCACCCACATCATCTGTCATTTCGGTGTCCCTCACAAAATCATCATCGACAATGGCAAGTCCTTAAAAAACAAGATCGTCCAAAAACTCTGTGACTCATTTGGCATCAAACTCAGTTTCTCTTCGCCTTACTACCCACAAGCAAATGGGCAGGCCAAGGCTTTTAACAAAATCTTGACTAAAATTCTCATGAAGGTGGTCAATGACACTGGAAGGGATTGGCATATTCACATTCCCTTCGCTTTGTGGGCCTACCACACTAGCATTCAAACCACCACGGGTGCTACCCCTTTCTCTCTAGTGTACAAAATAGAGGCTATCTTACCTCTCAAAGTACAGATCCCGTCTCTCTACATCTCTCTGCATGACATTCTCTCTAACAATGACTTTCGTCAAGATCACTTAGCTCAACTTGAGTTACTTGATGAGCGCCATCTTGCTGCCCTTAACCATCTCCATGTCTATCAACATCGCATCAAGCAAGCCTATGACAAAAATCTATGAGAATGAGATTTCAACATCAGAGATCTCATCCTCAAAGAGAATTAGCATGTGACCAATATGGAGCGAAGTAAACGAGGCAAGTTTTCCCCTAATTGGCTTGGACCTTTCATCATCATGCACAAGTATGGATCAGGGACGTATCATTTGTCTTCTCTCGATGGAAGGCTAGAACCTGAGCCTCTTAATGCGTTGCATTTGTGACCATTCTACTGTTAGTCGAATACTCGTCCACTTGACATTTACCTTGAGCTCGTCCCTTGAGCAATCCTCATCCTCTTAAGTCCTCATTCCTTTCAACCCTACTCCCCTTAACAAATCCTATATAACCCTTTTATACAGTATGGATGCTTTATCCTAATAAAAGGGAGCCCTTGACCTTCTATAGTCTTGTCCATGGCTCACATTTTAGTCAAAACAAATCAAGATGTCAAAATATCCAAGGTCACCAACTCAACTCAAAAAGCAGACTGCTCCCTCGAAGGACAACTGTACTATCATTACTGTAGCTAATAGACTGCTCCCTCAAAGGACAACTATTCAAAGCCCTTATATATAAAGCAAAAATATAGACCACTCCCTCGAAGGATGGCTATGACTAAATCTTGCTACACACATCACCTTTTCTTAGAAGCTTCCCGCATTGATCAGCTTCGCAAATGACCACCAAGCAAATGACATCTCTATGTAGACTTCTCGCATTGATCAGTCTGCACCCAAAAAAAAAAAAAAAAAAAAAAAAGGGTCATGGACTTTACTTGTAGTTGTCTCAGGGTCTCCTATAAAAGGGGCAAAGTTATCTCTGCTCTAAAACGGGTTACCCTATCCTCTTCCTATCACTTGCTCAAGGGAATTTGAGCTCACTTTAATGTCAAAGTGATTCGATTACCTCTCTAACACAACCTATGGTTAATGACGTCATGCATGACTGGAGCTCTTGGTTCTAATAACCCCTATTTATGTTGTCCTTCTAGTCCTGGTCAATGATCGGGCGAATATGCCTTTCACTTCTTTTGTACTTTGATCACATTCAACCAAATTATTTTCTCAAACCAAACCACCCTCAACATTTTTAGACCACCAACATCATCATAGTCCATTTCACATAGTTTCTATGGACACCAATACACATGGAAACTATTGACCAGCCTCCATTTATGTTAAGCATAAAACCAATCCTTGCTAAAGCATAAATGGACCCAATTCATTTTTAGCATACATCCATCACACCTATGGAAAATTGCTAGGGATGAAAGACCCCTCGACCAATGTTACAGCGTACACCATTTGAAAAACTCTGTAACATCTTTTTCTCCTCATCATTTCGACACATGACCACACCCATCATCGACCGTTTTGTCTCTTAGTCTGAACTACATTGGTCTGAGGCCCCTTCCAATCTAGGCTATGTAGGCAGCACTCAGATGACATGACATCTTCTGGGGTTAGCTCGACCACCCTCATTTGTTCATCTCTCTGATGGACAAACCTTATTTCTTCCTTTTGACCATGACTTGCCCTCGACCAAGACCAATCCATTACCTTTAACCCTTCCTCCCTTTTAGGGAGAACTACATTGGCCTGAGGCCCTATAATAGGGGTTATGTAGGTAGCACTCAGTGTTTTGAGGTTAGCTCAGCCACATTCTTTCATCCACCCATTCATTCGACCAATCACCTATCTCGACCCGTCTCGACTAACCACTTTGGAGATCATGCCTATCTCCTCTGACCTTGACCACTTCCAAGTCAACTTTGCCTTGGTTATTTTTGCATGTATGCTACCCATGTATGGTTAGCAAAATTGTGCGTAGCCCATATTTTTGACCCTCACAAGTATAGGATCGCAAGCCGGTTGATCCCTACTACCTGTGACTTTTTCGTGTTTCCAGGAGCACTTCCTGAGCCTGAGATACCTAGAACATGACGACCCATTGGAGCTATAGCTTCGATTGAATAACATGATCAGCTATGACCACATGTTGGGGCCTAATTACTTCAATTTTGGCACTCCTCAACTCTCGACCTGTGATAATTTGACCTGACCATCTTGTGAAGTGGTATACGTGCAATCACGACTATTACATCATTCACACTCACCCCCATCTTCATCCACTTTCTATCAAATCAACACTCAATTCCTAGTTCCCTTCCCTCAACTCTTGCTTTGAGGGGGAATACCTCATCTCATCCGGTGTAATCAACCTCCTATTTTTGTCTTGTAGTTCATTCGAACAACCAACATGACAAAATCGACCTTATCCCACACCTGGGGCAACCAACTCCTATTTTTGTCTTGCAGTTCGTCTCGAACAACCAACAAGACAAAAAGGGGAAAATGTAGACACCAAAATCATGTCTAACCCTTGGTCCTCCTCCCCATCTCTCCCCTTGCCATTACCCTATAACCCATTTATGACCCCCATTTTATTCTCCCACGCCTATTTGGCCCCTCTCAACCGTTTTCCCATGAGCCTTAACCCTGACAGCATGTAAAAATGAGCAAAAGGCTAAAATTAGCCTCTGTCCCCATTCTGCATCTGATGGCATCAGTCACTACCTGGCTGAAGTCATCGACATCGGCCACTACTCAGCCGATGTCAGCAGTTCTGCTGGTGTTGGTTATCCTTAACACTGCGTTCTTGACCTGAATACAGGATCCATTATCTATTATCCATTATCTGTTGTTTGTTATTCAGTTCTCAATCAGTTTCTCGATCGGTTATCAGACCTTCTTTCAAAACATTCTTTCATTGGACCTTCAAAGGAATCATCCAACTTTTCATTCAATCAATCTGCAATCAAATCTCTCTGACTCTCTCTCTCTCAGGTATAGGGATTCTACTTTAGTCATCCCACTGGAGGTCTGTTACATTGAACTTCTATAACACACCGACAACAACAATCATGTCTCCTACTCTATCTTCAGCAGGTAATAGGTAAGCATTTGTTCTATGCTTTTATTTTGTTTTCTATTATTTTTAATTGATATCACCACCCCGATTTAGATTCAGACCATAGACTCAACTTGATTTCCTCCCGTATCACCTCTATCCACCCTTTCTAGAATATACAGTTTGTAACCCTACCCAGATCCTTGCACAGACCCCCAAACAATCCCTCTGACTCCCAAACAGGCTTCCTAACCCTCAGATGAGACTTCAGACCATTCTACAGTCTTGAACCCTGTCTAGACCTCACCACACCCCATCCAAGAACTGCTGCCCCGATCGATGCCAGTCATTACCCCTATCGACGTCGGCATCTTAATCGACGTCAGTAACCTTCCTTGACTGACGCTGACACAGAGACCGATGCTGGCGACTGTGCAAAGTAGTTTTCTACATATTAGGTACGTATTTTGCTTTTTGTCTTTTTCTTTCATTCTATCTTTCATTATTTTTATTTCTATCAAATATCTTGTTTTTAATCAGTGGGTTGACATCCCTCAAGGAAGTCTTTGTACTTTTGGGATCAAGCTTTTGCTTGGCAACCCACCATCTCCTCATCTAACATTTTTCGTGTTTTAGTCTCTTTTTCTTTCAGGTGTCATCCTCCATAACCAAAGAGGAGTTCCTGCTATCATCTAATTTTGGTGCGCATGACTTCATCCAGGTACACACAAGCCTTAGACCATTCTTCTTAGTTTCTTATTTCTCTCTTTGAATGTAGAAAGTGAATATCGTATAGAAACAATAACCATCCAATTTAGGTCTAAATAGGTATGTTGGAATTGTAGAGGCTACCTTTGAAAAAGAGGACCCATGTTAGGGCCCATATCCAAGGATAGATATATAATCATTTTAAATTAAATACACATGAACACAATGGGTGAACAACACTATATTTGAAGGTTATAAGAAGGAAACAATATGGAATAAAGTTGTTGAGAATAGCAAGGGGTGTAGAGGTATACATGTGTTAATAAAGGAATCATGTGGTAGAAGTATCATAATAGAAAATTAGGATGAATATAAATAGTACATTTGGATAATAATAATAGAATATGAAAAAAATTAGCATATTTTCATGCTACTTTGTGCCCATGAATTCCAAATTATATAAGAAGTGTAATCTAGACTGTGAAGACCCATGCTCATCCCTAAAGAGGACATTTTGGCCTACAATAATATTGGAGAGATTTTGTTAATAGGGTAATTTACTGCAAGTATAACGAAAAAACAAACTAACATCCTAAAAAATAATGTGGATCTAGATATGAATCCCCTTTGGATGGAAAAATGAAATTAGTAATAAAACAAGACTTTAGATGATAGGCATGGGGCTATCGCAAACTTTGGAGAAGAGTTACTAGGTTTATGTAGCATACATAGCTTTATTATTTTCAATGGTATTGTTTTAATTGATTTAGATTAATTGGTTAGATTATGTAGATATTAAAATTAAATATTTATAGCATATCAGTATTATACATTTGATAAATATCAATTAGGACTCTACCTTTCAGTTTTAGACATCCTTACTATCTAAAGGCTTGCATTCACCTTCTCACCATTCCTAAATGCTTATCTCATAGTATTCTTCATATCATTTTGATGACCCAAGTCTCCTACACTAAACAAAAAGCTTAAAACCTAATAAACATCCTTCACTATCAATTTTAGATCTATACATGTTTTCTAACCTTTTGGACACTACCAACCATAGAAGGACACTATCATAAATGGTAGTGTTCATATCCTTACCTATTATCCAATTTCCAAAGGTCATCCAAATTATAAATGTTTTAAAACCTATGGGTCAACTTATTTGTCTTATTAAACCCTATAATGATATATTTTTAAAAGGTGTGGTATAAATACAAGTCTAATCCTTCTCATTTTTCATCTAGCAAATACCAAGTAATCACCTACTAAAACTCAATCAATCAATTTCATAACCAAGATATTATGCTCTATTGTTCCCTATTTGCATATCAAGCATAAGTGTAGTCATATGATAAGTCTAAAACATTAAAAAAATAATCCATAAACAATATTTGTCTAGTTATAAGCTAGATCACTACATGCATCTTCATATAGTGCATTGGATACTTATGTACACACATTCCAATACATATAAGAACTACATAAGTTTGAGGTCC
The DNA here is from genome assembly GCA_037957365.1 of Torreya grandis. Classification (NCBI taxonomy): domain Eukaryota; kingdom Viridiplantae; phylum Streptophyta; class Pinopsida; order Cupressales; family Taxaceae; genus Torreya; species Torreya grandis. The sequence goes on along the minus strand of JARHVA010003800.1, from coordinate 669,869 downwards.
TCCTCAGAGTATTGGCTATGTAGGTAGTGTTCATTGATAGAAGGGTATTTGATGTCATCTCAACACTATGAGCCCACTAATCCATTTTAAGTAAACTCTTTCTAAGGGTGAAGAAGGGTGAAGAGCTAGGGTTTGATCAATTAGAAAAGAGTGACAACCTATAACCCATATCTAAATATATCATCATAAATGTGACAAAAAACCCATAATAGTGAATTTGGTCACATAAATATATAATCATTATTCTTTACCAGACACTTACTTCATAGTCAAACACTAGCATTGACACTAGTGTTCAAATTTAATGGTTGTGTCTATGGATACAAAAGTACAATTTCTAGAATTTGAGAACTTATCATGCATACATTCCACCTATTTTTAGTCTGGATATGCTTACGTATAATAAACCCAACCAAGTATTATTTCTTTTTGGTATTGTAATCAATTGAACATCTTTCAAATTTAGTACTTTGTATATTTAGTATATCTCAATATTATAATTCATAATATTCATTTATCTGAGTTTGTAATTAATTAGTCTACTATAGATTAGTTTATCACCATTGTGCTTAAACTATTTATATATTCTTAACCCTATCCCCAACCTTTCTAAATTTAGGATTAAAAAAATTAATCTATTTAAGATATAACTTTGATATAGAATTTAGATCAATATATATGACATTCAAGCACATATATGAATGTAATTGGTTAATAATTGACGGTTCTAATTTTATAAGGGCATATGCTAAATATGGAAAGTGCTAAAGAGATTACGATACTTAATTTTTTTGGTTGACTGTATGATTGTGAATGTGTTATGGAAGTGGAAAATAAGGATAAGCATGATTCTAGCTCACTTGGTTTAGGAACTAATATGTTGCTTGTGTTGGATTAGTTTGCATGATCAAGTCAATATCACCAATCGATATTGACCTACTAATCAGTACTAACATATGTAGAAGTATAACACAATGACTATATTTTCACTTGTAGCTATCTTTACTTGCTCTATGCTTGTGATCCAAAACCTTGATGATGTGTACATATATTTAAATGAACCTCCTTTACCTTGTGCTTGTGAGGAATATAAATCTAAAAAAATAGGGGAAGTATAATACACTGAGTTGACCACAATCATGCTCACCTGATGATGGATTGCTACCTACATATCCAATAATCTAAAGAGGGAAATCAAGCCACACATAGTTTTCCTACCTCATATGATTATGAAACTATGATCCTTTGCTATATGTATGTAGCTAATTATTATATTTGGATTTGCTCCTTTGAATTAGATTTTTAGTGCTTTAAACTTGGCTTATGACTACTAGTGATAGGAATGTGAATCGATAGGAATAAGGCAGATTTGCTTAGTGTGTAATAGTGTATAGATGTATCCCATATAAGTGTTAGATCCTTTTGAATGATATATTAATTTTTTTATATATGTATTTATTTGAATAATTCCTCACACTATTAAAATTTTAGGCTTATGGTCCAACCCTAAGGATGGGTTTGATTTTAGAAAATAACCATTGCTAGGAGTGGGATGGTTTTTACCAATGCATATCATTGTCGACTCCTAATAATGACCATGATTGTCAAAATGGACCCTTATATAGGTGGATTACTTTGAGAGCATGTGTAGGATATTTAATAGGTTAAAATAAAAAAGTGAGGTTCCCATAGGTATATATCAACATAATAAAAGAGTTGACTCACAAGATAACATGCAAGTGTGAGAGTATGGTGAATTAAGACCTTATTTGGGTGCTCATGTCATGTGTGGTAAATGTGTGTCAAGCTTATCATTATCAAATAATGAAGACCATAATTTTGTATCTACAAATTCCCCCTTGCCATTTATTCTACCAATGGAATTTATAGAGTAAAAGGATTGAATATACATGAGTGTGTACAACACACTTTGCCTTTTGGAATATGGCTTCAAATGTATAGATTTGTTCCATGCAAAACTATAATGAATGTGTAGTTAATGTCAATAAATGAAATCTGGGGTTGAAGTACACATGTGTACTGGTGCAAATCATGTTTCCATTATAGCTTGTTGGAGATGATGTTTTCTTATTATGTAGACACATAAATTAACATTTATTACTTAAACAATGCAATTATGTCTAATATTTTTACACACTTAGCTAATACTGAAATCCATAACTCTAAGCCATTATTCATTTGCTTCTATGAGAATGACCCTTACCTTCTAAGATAATTTTTATTTTGAATATTCCTATTCCTCATTTTAAATATCTTAAGCTCATCCTTTCACTGATTCACACTTCCACCTTAGTTATCTATGCTACTAAGAAAATATTGATCCTTCAAGACTATCCTCCTGACCAATATTATATGAATCTTCCAATAGGATCCTCCTACTAAATAAAATTTATTTATTGAAATTCAAATTCACTCAATGGGTCATCTCACAGGTTTCATAAGTTGCATTCAATGAATTTTCAAAAATATCACTATAAAGCTACATTTTCTAACCATTTTTCATTATAAGCTTATATTATCAAAAGGCACTAGAATATCTAACTACACATTGAGAGGAAAGTAGTCTACACAACCCTAATAGCCTTGAGCTAAGTCTAAATACACCTCCAAGGTCACAAGTCATTATTAAATCTCATAATTACACTAGGATTTCACCATCATATAACATTACATCAATATTTTAGACACATCATTGTAACATATGAGAACTACATGGGGCTTGATTCCACTTCAAAGTATTGGTATATAGGAAATGCTCAACATAGGGGGCCTTGAGGTCAAACACAACTTCAACCACAGACCCATTTTCCCCATTTATGATGTTCATCCCTCATGGTCTATTTATCTAAGTTTCTAAGTGAATAAGAAGGCATACAACAACTTTCTTCAATGAATTTCACAAATTCGATCACTCACACAAGACTTATAAGTGAAGGCACACTGATTAAAATTTACATAGAGAGCTAAAATCTTACCACATGTTGACATGCCCTACGAACACTAGCACAGGTTGACCTCATCTAGATAGTGTGAACTTATCTTAGGTGAATGGGAATCTTTATTCTTGATTCACTGTGACCTCATGCAACTATACAATTAGTTCCATTATTGCAGTCAATCTTGCATATTTTATTTACAACTAAGTTATTCTTATTTGGTACTTTCCCCTTTTAACATATTTCCAAACATAGTAAATTACAAATAATAAATGCTTAATTTATGTTTAATTTATACATGCTGATTTTATGAAATAATTTGTCATAATTAATATTAAAAGTTCTTAATCCTAAATTTCATAAAACATATTGGTGAATCCATTACATCATTGAACATCACTTACCTTAACTAGTGTTACTAGGGTTTTTATTATTCCTTGTGTAGATATTAAAATATGATTTATATAGTATCTTAGTCCTTTACACTTGGAAAATACTATCATGGTTGTGCCTTTCAATTATAGACTTACCTGCTATCAAAAGGCTCACATTCACTATCTCTTTATGCCTAAATTACTTATCTTAGACCGAATATTATTATTATAATGACCAAGCCTTCTATATTTTCCAAAAATATCTAAACCTAATTATTATATTTCATTAAAAGTTTTAGAATTGTACCTATTTTTTATATTCTTATACATTTATGTCCCAGACAAACACTTGTGTCAATGCAGGTGTCCACCATTCTTATAAAGTGTCCAATGCCCAAAAGTCATCCAATTTACAAATGAAACATATGTTAAAGGTTAGCTTAGGTGTTCTAATGCAATATATTTTCAAGAGGGATTGGTATATATACATGATCAACCATCATTCATTCCTCACCTAGAAAATACTAGGAACTCACAAGAAAATATATCAAGAACTCAATCTGACATTCAAGCGAGAAACCTTACCCTATTCATCCCTATTTATATATTAGTCATAGGAATAATATTACCAAAGGTTTGAAGCATTTGAAGAGAATTTAATGAGCCATATTTTCCAAGTTACAAGATAGACTAGTGCATATCTTTATTTATCACACATTACATCTTTGTGCACACACAAGCCAACACATAGGTGAGAACCGACAAAACAAGTAATATGATTACAAATGAACACCCAATCTAGATGTGAGACCAATAACAAATACATTCACCATGAAATAATGAGAGCAAAGTTAAACACACTATAACATAGATATACCATGGGAAAACCTCATGAAGAGGTAAAAACCCATGAAGATTATTCATATTATGAGAAACTAACAAGTACCTAATACAATCTTTCTTCCTCTCATTTTTTTTTTACATATTAAAATATAAACTCTTTATTATATAGGCAAGGTAATATTCCCATTATAAATGACCTTTTACAAACACCACATTAAAGGGTCCAACCTCTCCAAAGGTCATTTAATATATTATATTATTTATTTACATGAGGATAGACTCATGATAAATAATAAAATATATTATTAATTAACTAATGTAATTTAATGTATTAAGGGTACATAAATAACACCACTTAATCATTAATTGTTACAACACCCCACCTTAATTTTAAGTGGGGATACATGGTGATTTTTAAGAGGTAACAACATAACAAACTTACACTCTATGAACCATCCACATGATGAGTTTTAAGAGGTAATAATTGAAAGAAACATTATTCATCATGCCATAGTCACTTTTAAAGGAATTATGTTACGTAAACATAGTCACCCAAAGGTATTACACTATTTAACTATAGACACCCAAAGGTATTACACTATGTAACCATAATCACATAGTCATCTTTAAAGGAATTACACTATACAACTATAGATACCCAAATATATTACACTATGTAACCACAATCACATGGTCACCTTTAAAGGAATTATACTATACACCTATAGATACCTAAAGGTTTGCATTATGTCCTCATATGAACCTTTAAAGGAATTAAACTATGTTACCATAAACCACTTAGAGTGAATTTAGGCTAGCATGATCGTGAGATTACATCCTATAGTGAGAATACATCTCATAAATTTTCATGAATAATCAACTAAACATATTGGAGTCTTTTATAACATAAAGACCTCCATGATATTTGGTACAATGTAGACTTCCATATGAAGTTTATCAAAATCACATAAAGTGATATATTATAATGCTTTACAATGAGAATAAGTATAGAGAGATAGAAGCAAAGACCCAACCCACATAGCTGTTAAGAAGTGACATTATCATACACATTCCCCCTTAATGACAACTTCGATAGGCCCAACATCGAATGAACTTATATAGGCTTTAGTTTGTTAGTGTTGCATTGGATAATTCACCAAAGTTATATAATTTTGACTATCAGCAAGAAGGTTGGTATAATGAGGAAATTCCACATGATGTTCTTCTAGCATCCTTCATAGCCACAAGTCTTCTTTAACAACTTCCACATGAAGTACTCTAAGTGATATCACCAACACAAAACATAAACACATATCAAGAAGTAGACTCATCATTGTATGGTTAACATCATAATAACCAAATAAATTATCATAATCAAAGGAAAAATAATATAAATCAAAGTTTGTAGTTCCTTTTATATATCAAAGTATTCACTTTGGTAATTTCTAATGATCCAAGTATGGATCCTGCATGAATCTGGAAACAACACCCACATCTTATGAAATATATATACTAGTAATGGTTAGATAAATAAAAATACCAACAAGATATTTGTATATAGGGGTTAGATTTATTGCACATAGTTTTTGATTCAAGCTTTAACACAACTTTCAGTAGGAGTTTATTTAAGTTTACAATCAAGCATGTTAAATTTAACAAGCAGGTTATGTGATGCACATACAATAAATTCACTAATAATTTGATACTAAGTTAACCAAACATTACATATCTTATTAATAATAATTCATATTATAATTTGAGTCATGAATATTTTTTTCTTCCTTTTAAAATTGACACTACAAGTTTGTATTTTATACTAAATCAAAAAAAAAGTTTAGAAAGCAAAATTTTTAACATGTTTTATACGTGATTTTGAAATAAAAACACATATTCTAGTGATTAAAAAACAATAGCCACTTTAGTTTATTATAGAACAATTGAAAAACATAAATAATTATAACAAGAGCGAAAGTTGTAAGTATCACAAAAATTGGTTGCAAGTGTCATAAATAGTGTCGCAAGAGCACTATTTGACCAAATTGTTGTAAACAAAATATAAGGAGGTTTTAAATCAACTTAAGGAAATTCCCAATATGTCTTAAATTTGATAAAACCTACAAATTGATTGGTTGGACTACTATGGTCTACAAGCAGTTGATAGGGTCATTAGGTGAACAAATTATTGCACACAATACACGTTCTCACATGAATGAACATGCAAATTAAAAAATAGTTTTTAATAAAAACTAATTTTGACCAAAAAGAAGGAACAAGGTGATTTTAACAGAAGACCTCTCTTATGCAAGTGATCTAGTAAAATCATGCAAGCCAACTCACCCACTAACCTTATCAATAATATACATGCACAATATTAAATATTAACTATTTTAAACCTCATTTTTATTTTAAAAAATAAAAAATAAATATAAATCTGTGCATAGATTTAAAATAACTATATTTTAATTTGGGAAAAGTAAATAATATTAAAAGGCAGGTTGGGACCTAGGCTTATGTAGAAAAAGAGAAATTAAATAAAAACCACATTTAATAAATACTTGTATTTAAAACATTAGAAAACAAAAACATATCCATTGAAGCTTGCTAGGGATTAATGTTGCCTCACAAAATTTAAGCACCTCAGTTCTCTCAGTTTGCTTGAAACTTGGGAAACCCTCCTATTTTTGCCTTTTGATGCACAAACTAGCTTGAAATTTTGATTTTTGACTCAAGAATGACTGTGGAAATTATGCATGCTAAAGTATGATGCTCGGGAGGAGGAATGGTGCATTTGGTGAGTAGGAGAGGACAAAAAGAGAAATTTAGGACCATTTTCAACAATCTAAAACTAAAAAATGCTTAGAAATTACCTTCCAAAGCATCAGTGAGACTCAGATTTGAGAGTTTTTGCTTGGAAATTGATTTGTATGCTATTGCTACTACACAAAGTTGTATAATGGCACAAGAGAAGAAGGAAAAAAAAGAGGATCGATTGATCCATAGTCTTTATAGTTGGTTAACTCATGCAAATAAATTGAGGGATTCCTATTTAGAAGAGAGAACCAAAATACAAAACTTTAAACTTTGATTTTTATTTATTTTTTATTTTTTAGAGACTATACAGGCTATACATGTTTGTATAAGGATGCCCAGTAACAAGGGTATCTCAAAAAATCTATTTTGAAGCTTGATTAGGCTCTATAATGGTGTTTTCAAGCTTAAATTTGAAGATTTAACTTCTAAAAAATTTGATAAACAAGAAATATAGAATAAAAAATAAATTTTTTACTAAAAGTAAGTTCTTAGAGGTAGTACAAGCACAAAGGAGTAGAGATAAAATTCTAAAAATAGCTACAGGAGTTCAAATCAGGCAAAATAAAGGTCTAAATTGCTTGGAATTAGCCAAACTAAGTAGATGGAAATATCATAATAGAGATTTAATGCTTAAAATATAATATTTTACTAATTTTTAGCTTTCATATGCTAAAATAAGTAGTGCTTAGGAGGAGAGAGAAAAACAAAATTCTTCAAGTTTCCTTACCGAATCCTTAGTTAGAAAAACCATACCATGAACTATGCAAGTTCTCCACAAGCTTGAAAATGTCCTAAAAATGACTCCAATTGGTCAGATCTACCAATGAATCCTTGAAGTGAATAGATCATGAATTTGAAGAAGTGATAAGCCCAAAAACACTTCTCATGAATGTGCCAAAGATCTATAAGTAGATTTTAAGCAAACAAAATCCAGAACACAAGTTAAAAATGGTTGATTTATGATCTTGCCTCTTGATCATGCATCAATCGGCTTTGTTACCATGACAAAATAAGTAATATAATTGCAAATGAACACCAGATCTAGATGTGAGACCAATAACAAAGACATTCACCATGAAATAATTAGGGTAAATTTGAAGACACCATAACACATATATACCATGGGAAAACCTCATGAAGAGGTAAAAAACCCATAAATTTTATTCATATTATGAGAAACTAACAAGTACCCAATACAATATTTCTTCCTCTAATTTTTTTTTATTACATCTTACAATATAAACTCTTTATTATATAGGCAAGGTAATCTACCAATTATAAATAACCTTTTCCAACCACCACATTAATAGGTCCAACCTCTGCAAAGGTTTTTTAATATATTTTATTATTTATTTATAGAGGATAAAATCATGATAATAATAAAATATATTATTATTTAACCAATATAATTTAATGTATTAAGGGTACATAAATAATGCCATTAAATAATATTCTCATAGGTTTGAAGCATTTGAAGAGTATTTAAAGAGCCATATTTTCTAAGTTACAAGCTAGGTCAGTGCATATCTTTATTTATCACACATTACATCTTTGTGCACACACAAGCCAACACATAAGTGATAACTACATAGGTTTGAGGCCCTCTTTAGAGTATTTTCTATGTAGGCAGTGCTCATTAACAGAGGGGTCATTAGTGAAACTCAACACATTGAGCCCACTAACCCATTTTTCCTATAGTCATTCCAAGGATGAAAAACTAGGGTTTTGAAGGAAAATCAGTCACATAGTGGTCTTTGTAAGTGATCTTAAGCTCCAACACTAGATATAATATCTATAAATGAAGACATAAAGAACCATAAATCTTGATTTCTTCATTATAAGTGAATAGGAACACTTTCAGAGTGGACAATAACACCACCCCTATAGTGTCCTGCCCATGGTGTTATTGTCTAGGCCTAGATCTAGTTATTGATTCTTCTTTTTAGTCACCAGATCTCCCTACACAATAAGTCTCAGCCTATGATTCATCTGTCATCACTATTTTTCTAATTGAGTCTTTATTTCGTATTGCACTTTTCTATTTTTAGTAAGTTTATAGAATTACATAGTTTCAAATCAGTGAGTGCTTGATATTTATATATTATTCCCTCTAATTTTACACAATAAATTGTCATCTAGGGTATCATTATCCCAATTTTGATAAAACATTATGGTGAACCTATCATTTTTTCTTATTTGAACCAAACCCTAAATTAAATTTATTGTTTCCCCTTTTATAAAAGTTAATTTTTAGATTAATGTATTTATTTTAAATATTTGATTTATTACATGGGCACATCTTAGGTAATGATTGCTTCTATTTTTTCCCTAGACACTATTCTTCTCCTCTGTATGGTTGCATCCAAATTTTTAGCCTTCTTCAACATGTTCACTTCTACTACAAACCCTAGGAAATACCATTTTTTATATCACTAGTTTAATATTCCTGATGACTAGTTTATTGCATATGAGGATCTTATGACATCTAAAAAAAGTTATCAATCCTCATCATTTACTTATAACTATACTAATGTAAAAACTAATGATGAAGATGCAAGTCTTAATTAATATGTGGATACACATAATATGTGTTCATATGGTTATGAGTGTGATTATATCCCTCTTGAATGAAAATATGAGTATATTAATTCTCCTATTTCTTCTACATCCAATGATCAAACTCCTAAAAAGTTTAAAATGATAAACTTTGTTAGTGCACCACATAATAATGATACAATATACATGCAAGAAGTTAGCGTTCATGATGTTGAAAATAATAATTGATTATGCATAACACAATGCATTTCATCATTTTCTATCTTTCTAATGATGATCATGTTGAAAAAGATAAATGTTTTCCTTCTTCTAAAACTCTTGATAATGTGGAAATTATTGTTTCTTCTTTAAATCACTCAAATGAAAATATTAAAAGTACTTCTCTCTCTCTAGATCTCAATGATAAAAATAAATGTATTACTTCTCTTCCTATTCTTTTAGATTAGAAAGATGACAATAAAAATACTATCCAAAGTAGTGTATACACATGTTCTTATACTCTTCTTCCAATTCAAGATAAACAACAAAATATCTTTGCCAAAGGTTTCCTAATGAAATAATTTCTAAAGTTAAGTATCATAATGCAACTCAAGGTTCAAATGCTGGTTATGCTAATGTTCCTTTCTCATATGAAAATTATATATATATATATATATATATATATATATTGTCAGGAACCTAGAACAATAAACATGCTTTGATACCACGTGTTAGGATCTTACTCCAACAATAGAGCACATATGATTACTTCTTGTATTAGCAACTAAACACGGAATTTATATATATATATATATATATATATATATATATATATATTGTCAGGAACCTAGAACAATAAACATGCTTTGATACCACGTGTCAGGATCTTACTCCAACAATAGAGCACATATGATTACTTCTTGTATTAGCAACTAAACACGGAATTTAACTAGAATCAATAAGTAACTAGAAATATGAAACAACACAGGAATTGAGAGATAATGCACAATTGTATTAATAATCACTCAGAAGAATATACAATAAGGAAGATGCCACTTCTTCTTCCACCTCAAAGGTTCGCCACACCTCAAGACATTCTTCCCTCTCTCTCTCGGTCTCAACAATCAACTCCAATATAGAATTGATGTTCACCTCTCCAACTAGTCAGTAACATGCTGCCAATACGTCAAGCACACAATAGTATTCCAAGTAAATCTCCTGCTCTCTGCTGCTACCTGCAAATCACTAGATCTTACTCACCATTGTAGATCTACAAAATAAGCCATGCTCATCTACTGACTAAGATCATACGAATATGAAGAACCCTATTGATTCTCCAAACTAGTACCCACCTTGGTACTATGGCACTAGGAGGAACACACCATTGCTCTCTTCTCTCAGAAGGAGCTTATTGCTCTCTTACTCCCTAGTTACAAGTTTACACTATAGCCTATGAGTCTATTATATAGATCTCATGCATACAATAATAAGACTATCCTAATTACAATAATTAGACACGCAACTCAAGACCAAAAATAGCCTTTGCATGCAAACACTCAATTCAACGAACTAATTGTCTGTGGAACAAGCAATTCTGGAACTGCCACAGGTGACCGATGTCAGTCCCTATCTACCTGGAGGTGACCGACATCGGCCAACCTCCTGTCGATGTCAGTTTCCTTCCTGTCCATCTTGTCATCGTCAGTTTCCTTGTGCACTACACTCTGTCGATGCTGGTCTCCCTGGAACTCAGCAACCTCTTCCCTATTTGCACCAGTTGAAGCTTTTAGCTCCACATCCTAACAATCTCCCACTTGGAGATAAATAGCTACAACTATACCTATAATTATACACTATCTAATTTTTACCCTGGCTTGTATCCCTCTTCAAGATCAATCCTAAAGACTAACCACCACACCCTGTGATGCTCTAACCTTTGTGCCTTTGTCATCCAAGTAACCTGCCACATCATCATCTACAAACCTATGTAGAAAATAACTTGACCCTGCATAGCATGTCGACCTGCTGTTGATCCTTGTAAGAATCCATTGAATTGCCCTTCAGTACCTCTTCCTCGAATTGGATCTATACTTTCTGACAACTCCCACTACTTGGGAAAACTTAGGTCTACACTAGACCTCATGTGATTTTGAACACTTGTTCTAAGCTCTGCTTGAACTATCCAGCCTTGGTGTGCTTTCTGATTCTGCATCTTGAACCTCGCCAACACCTTCACATCAGCTTCGTATTTGAGACAAAATCAACCTATGATCCTCTATGTCTCTTATGCTAAATAATTTCATTGCTACCAAATTCTTCATAATATACCTCTGAAACTAACTTTACCTTTTAGCTCAGAGAAATCCCTGCATATGTAAACCTGCAATAAGCAACCACTCCACATACAGTAACAAGATGATGTCACGACTCATCATCCACTTGGTAAAGAAAAGAACACAATAGTTACACTAACATTGACTAAAGGCATGCTTAGTCATCCACTTGTCAAAACCTGTACCACTGTCCTGTAGCTACCTCAAGACCATGTACCTTGGCCTTCTGTCTCACTTATCCATTCACTCTCTTCTCTACTAAGGGAATCCACTCCTCTCCCAGTGCTCTCTCTTAGCTAAAAAATTTACCAAATCTCTTGCTTGGTTCTCTTCTAAAGAATTCATGCCATGCTCCCACTGTTTCTGGATTCTACCTACATTGCCTCTATACATCTCCCTGGTTCTCAACCATCAGTAAGTAATAATAAAGAAGGTGAACAACAAATATGAGGTTCACTTACCATTTCTGACCTCTACATGAGCATTTGAGACTTGTTGATAGCTTTCTGTCTGCCCAACATTCATTCCAGTGACCGATCTCAGCCATCTCCCAGCTTGCACCCGACCGATGTCAGTTCCCTGCGACTGCTTCCTCGCCGATGTTGGTCCTCATGACTGACGCCAGTTTTTACCTGTCCCTATTTTGCTGATGTCAGTCTGCACATAGCTGACGTTGGTCACTGTGAGGATGCCGACGTCAATTTTATAACCGATGTTAGTTTCTGTGTTTTCCTTGTGAGTGACAAATTTTACTCGCGAGCTCCTTTTGGGTCAAAACCCTATTAAAATTAACACAGCCCTGCTCAAAATAAATCAGTTTCCTCACCTGATCTTTGTCCATTATCTCCTCCATGAAAACCAAGGCTTTTTAGTTCTTTAGCTTGTCAAAGACATCTGACTTCCACTTCAAAACCTGCATTCTCCTTCTACATATGTGACTAAGCCTACGAAGCCACATCTCTGTAACAAAAGGTGAATCAGTAATATAGTAGATAGATAAAGGATACCTACTTTCTTACCACCATCTAATTCAAGTGTATCCACTGTGAGAGTTACAGTGCATCTCCCATCACCCAAATTTCCTAAAGAAATTAGACTCATCTCCAAGACTGGTACCTGCATGACTTCCTTCAACCACTGTGTGTCATCCGTTTGCAATTTCAGCGTCACTTCCCCTTTGTCAATAATCTGACAAGGCTCTCCAACCCCTAAATAAATCTCTCCAAAGTCTCCAAAGACATACCCATGAAAAGATGCTCTATTTCAAGCTGCATGGAAAGAGGCAAAAGAATCTGTAAACAAAGATTCTACTTTATCCATAGCAACCTGTGCAACGTCACCTGCAACATCTACTTCTACACGTTGATCTTCTGTTGACCAACAATCTCCTTTTACCTGCTCTTTCTTTTCATCAATCAGACCATTCATGCTATTTAGTTTCTCTATTCGTAGCTTACTATCTTCTACCATTGCTATACTCCCACTCACTCTGAAACCCCTGTGAGTGACCTGTAATCAAAAACACTACCAGATCTGAACCACTTGTTAGTCAACCCAACCAAAAGCTTTGATACCACTTGTCAGGAACTTAGAACAATAAACATGCTCTGATACCACGTGTCAGGATCTTGCTCCAACAATAGAGCACATATGATTACTTCTTGTATTAGCAACTAAACACAAAATTTAACCAGAATCAATAAGTAACTAGAAATATGAAACAACACAGGAATTGAGAGACAATACACAATTATATTAATAATCACTCAGAAGAATATACAATAAGGAAGATGCCACTTCTTCCTCCACCTCAAAGGTTTACCACACCTCAAGACCTTCTTCCCTCTCTCTCTCATTCCCAACAATCAACTCTAATATAGAATTGATGTTCACCTCTCCAACTAGTCAGTAACACGCTGCCAGTACGTCAAGCACACAATCGTACTCCAAGTAGATCTCTTGCTCTCTGTTGCTACCTACAAATCACTAGATCTTACTCACCATTGTAGATCTCCAAAAGAAGCCATGCTCATCTGTTGACTAAGATCATACGAATATGAAGAACCCTATTGATTCTCCAAACCAGTACCCACCTTGGTATTGTGGCACTAGGAGGAACACACCATTGCTCTCTTCTCTCAAAAGGAGCTTATTACTCTCTTACTCCCTAGTTACAAGTTTACACTACAGCCTATGAGTTTATTATATAGATCTCATGCATACAATAATTAGACTATCCTAATTACAATAATAGACACGCAACTCAAGACCAAAAATAGCCTTTACATGCAAACACTTGGTTCAACAAACTAACTATCTATGGAACAAGCAGTTTTGGAACTACCACAGGCAACCGACGTCAGTCCCTATCTGCCTAGAGGTGACCAACATCAGCTGACCTCCTACCGATGTCGGTTTCCTTCCTGTCCATCCTGCCGTCGTCGGTTTCCTTGTGCACTGCACTCTGCCGACGCCGGTCTCCTTGGAACTCAGCAACCTCCTCCCTGTTTGCACCAGTTGAAGCTTTTAGCTCCACATCCTAACATATATATATATATATATATAAACTAGAAAGTGATATTATGTCTTTTATTCCTTTCTCCTTTCAATTCAAACATGAATGTGAAACTTTTATTTTTTTCAATAGAGAATATTCCTTTTTCTCCTCCTTTTACATTTTTTCTGAAAGCCACATTCCATTTACAGATAAAAATAATGAAAATACATCTTATATTCATCTTACATGTAACAAATGTTTAATTAGATAATCCCTTTCCCATGGTAGTTGTATCAACCTTCATGACATAACAAATGATATAATGACATCTCTTAACATCATGGAAAATGGATGTTTCTTTACCTAATGCTTCCAAACCACATGATCATCATATATTATAATTCAAGGATGGTGTTAAAGAGTCTATTATTCCCATGTTTCATATGGATTGTAAATTACAACCTATAAACACCTATTCCATCTCTTTACCAATCCCTCATAGTGATATTCTATCTATGATGACTACCATAAGATATATTCAACAATATATGGTTCCTAACAAATTGAAAATTACCTCCCATGAAACTAACTTAATGATAATATCTTGGTGAACCAACATCTTTCTCAAAATGTATTTTAATAACCTTATCCTTCTAGTTTTATCATGCCTTTATTTTTTACATATGATGACAAAGGAGATCTTGTAAATCATTTAAAATAATATACACACTCCTTTGACCATTTTACAAAATATGGATGTTTATTATTAAATTTTTTCCATAGGATCTTAACTAAGGAATACATTAGTTGGTTAGATAGCCTCTGTGATGGGTCCATATCAATATTCAAAAAGTTTGAGGATGTTTTTTTATTGCATTTCGATAAACACAAACTACATAATCTACCATTAGAACATTTGAGAAACCTAACTCAAAATGAGGATGAACCTATTCAAGTCTCTCATTCAATTCAAATATATTTTATCTTCCTTGAACTATAGCCCCTCATATTTGGAAGTAAAATTCATATTTAGTAGGGGTCTTCTTTCTCCACTTAGAGAAAGAGCATTACATAAGCCTTTTAATTCTTGTGATACTTTATATTGGGATGTGAATAAATATGCATGTGCATTAACAAATACCAATACTAAACCACTTGTTTTTCCACGTAAAGGTAAACATGGTATAAATAATTCATACCACACAACATAAAAAAACAATTAGGGTCATGAGCCACCTCAAAAACCTTCCTCCAAATCAATAATGTATGCCAAGGAACACACAACAAACTTTTTCCATAGAGGAAAGGAATCCACATAAATAATGCCTCCTACAGTTAAAACATATACCTTTACTAAGAGGCAACTAATTTAGTTTGATTATCTATGATATAGACATGACATATTGCATATAATATTGGATAAATGCTTGATTACTCTTCCTCAAAATTAATATCATCCACCACACAAATTTGAAAATGTGAAATGACAACCCTTCTGCACTTACTATGTTATTAGTGGGCATTGAGACAATGATTATTTTAATATAAAGCAAAATATTACACAAATTTTAGATAAAGGAGTTATTACATTTAATAAGGAGACATAAATTTTCTTTCCCCAACTTATTCTAGAAGTCATTCTAATAGGGTTATGACATCCCATTCTGCTCCTTTTCAAAAGCGTATGGTTCATCGGCCTTCATAGAAGTCAACCACTTGAAGAAGTTATTATCTTAGTGTACCCTATATAATGATAAATATCTCCCACACTAATGCTACCTTGAAACCATTGGTTGGTTGAGATATCACTAGATGGACATGTGGATGGGGCATTAAGCCAAAGTTGATAGAGTATACTCAAATATCTACATAATAGATTTGGGTACTTAAAACAAAAAACACACATATAGATTATATAGATATACTTGATACTACCATATATACATCACTTATAATGTTATAACTAAAATTAAAAACCTAGTTACCACATGATCATTATAGTCAAGCATTTTTATTCTCAACTAGATTCCATTGCGTACATCAAAGCAAGTAAACAACTATGAATATTTTACCACATAATCAAATATCATATTTCAAACATATTACATGAACAAAAGTAAAATATTTTAAATAATACACACAATTTTTTAAAATACCTTCCATAGTGCGTGGGTGTATTAAATACATTCATACCAATAGGGTAATCATAATTTCTTGGAATTCCATATGAACATCCACTTGAACAAGAGAAGTTTACTCCAAAACAACTAATTAACAAACCTAATAAGGTAAATTATCTATGAAGGATAAGCAATAGGAAATCCCATTTCATAGGTGACCCATACTTGAGATACCATTGCATCAGAGATACACAGTGGATTCTACAGAATCCAAATCTATGACTACACAACATAGTTATCCAAAGAAACTAAACATGTTCTTATTATTGTTACTTTTTATACATTAATTTTTTTTTTATATGAACCCTTGATCCTTCTATTACCTCTTTGAGACCACAAAGTCCTATGATACATACATATTATAGATCCTATAACCCTAAAGATTACACCTATACATGTTCCTCAGTAGTACCACCAGTTTGTTATGCCATATCTAGTGGTAAAAGCACTTTTAGGGTATAATTAATTAAATGGGATAATTTTCTATACTTTGACTTAACCAAAAAATTCAAAATAAACAAATATGCCAAAAATACCAAAAACATTCAAATAATTTAAAAATACCAAAAAATTTCAGCATTTTCCTAGTAATATTTTTTATGCATATGTTATTTGATTCATGTTAGTAGATAACATATAATTATTTTCCTATATACACATATGTTTCAAAATTTGTTTGAGTTTTATACAATCATATCTAGATATAGGATATTTATACATATAGATGTTGGGATTTCCCTCCACTCACATCCTCAATACATTAGGGGCATCTGCTTCTTTGATCATGATATACCTAGGTTACTTTATTCCATGATAAATTTACATTATCATGTTTGATCTTATATGTACTTACAAATGTATATATCCATGTTTATACCTTTCATAATATTTTTTATGCTATGTACTTAACATTACTTCCAAACACATATGTTTAGAAAATAGTATGTTAGGTTCATGTTAGTTGCTTATATTTGTCCTAATTTTCCATTTTATACACTTCCTTGAGTATGTTAATTTATTTATATTATCTTGAATTATATTTATTTTTTTATAATTTGAATATGCTCCATTTGTTGTATCCCTTGGGCCTTTGTTTACCCTTTTTGACATTTGACTATGTCATTGTTTGATGTCTATGGACATTTGAATATGCCATTCTATGCCTTATAGACATTTGACTAAGTCATGTCCCTTAGATTATGTGGAATTTGAACATTCCCCATGTATGAGGTTTCATTGGAGCAATTTTATTTTTCTTTACTTTTGAATGCCCTTGTGTGCATGCTTGATTAGTTGTTTAGCTTGTATTGTTACTCTCTAGACATTGCCATGATCTACATCATGCATCTTAGGATGTGATGTAATCACATACTATGTACCTCATTATTATATTTACTAGAAATGTTATCCCTATATGTTACATGATCAATACACAAGTTATACATTTATATTTTCCTTTAGAGGTAAGGCAATTTCCAAATTTTACTTCCCATCACCTAAAAATAAGAAATAATATCAGTGAGGGCATGGATTTCACACTTTCAAAATTTGAAATTATAATTGGAGTATGTCAAAAATGTATGAATTTCACACTTATTTAGTACTCAACATTTTCAAATTATAGTGGAGGCATATTATGGAAACATGTTTTCCACATTTATACCAGTTCTCATATTCTCTAGATTTAGTGAGGGCATGCCATAAAAACATGCCCTCCACACTTGAACCAATTTTAGATTCACCAAATTTCATAGTTATATGATTCAAATATATTTTTATGGCAATTTTATATACACTAATACCACTATTATACCCAAAATTTATCTTGAGACACACATGAGATGCATATGCTATGCAAAGGGCACCTAAAATTGTAAAATCAAATAATTTTCTAGATTTTAAATATTGTTATGGATTATTATTCTACCCAGGTTAGAATTTTATAGATTTTTATTGAGCTAATCTATTATAGTAGTTGGTTCACCTTTGGAGGTTTGATGTGATTAAATCACTCAATCTTACCAAGATTATAAGTTATATTTGATTAAATTATCTAACTTTTCCAGATGTATAGGTTGGATTTGATTAAATCTTCCACCCTCACTAAATATATAATGTGAGTTGATTAAATCACTCACACTCACTAGATCATGCACATATTTAGGTTTCATGATTGAGATGAAAAAATATCAATGGATGTGTTATAACTCATTTTTACACCAAGGTTGTGGGTATGCATCCCCATTCTCTCTCTATATATGCACTTTCAATTTCACATTTTTCCTAATCTTAGATTTAATGCTTCATAATGAAACATCCTTTCAAATCAAATTACCAAAAATCAAGTTGGTTACATAAAAACACAAGTGTAATCCTAACCTTGATCTTTATAATTTTAAGAATTTTAAATTATTTTAATTAAATCATCCACCTTCACTAGATATATATTTGGAGTTGATTAAATCACTCGCATTCATCAGATCATGCACATATTTGAGTTTCAAAATTGAGATGAAACAAGCTCAATGAACATGTTGCAACTCACATTTACACCAAGGTTGGGGGAATGTGTCCCCAATTTATATATATACATGCACTTGTAGGTTTAGATTTTTCCTAATCTTAGATTCAATGCTTTACAATGAAGCATCCTTTCAAATCAAATTACTAAAAAGAAATATGGTTACATCAACACATGGGTGTACTCCTAACTTTTTTCTTTATACTTTTAAGCATTTCAAATTATTCCAATTTCATATTTCATACACTAATTATATATTGTAACATGCTCTTTGTTGTAGGTAAATCACTAATAGAGTACTCAATTTGGGATCATGCAAAGATAAGATGTGTTATACACACCTAGGTGTGTATTTATTTCCTTTAAACTAAAATTTTCATTATTAAATTAAAGGGGAGGTAAATGTAGATACTAAAATATAATTTATATATTACCTCAATCGTATACACTTAGTAAATACTAATATGGTTTCACCTTTCAGTTATAGACCTACCCACTGATGAAAGGCTCATGTTCAGTATCTATTTGTGCCTAAATTAATTATCTATTTGTCTAACCATTTTTATTTTGATGACCAAGATTTATATATTGTGCAAAAATATCTAAACGTAATTATTATTCTTGACTACTAGTTTTAGAACTGTACCTATTTTATAGCTTTTTGGACACTTATATCCCACATAGACACCTGCATCGATGTAAGAGTCCACCTTTCTTATAAAGTGTCCAATACACAAAAGTGATCCAATTTACAAATGAAACATATCCTAAAGGTCGACCTAAGTTATTTAACATGAGATTCTTCCAAAAGGGATTGGTATATATACAAAATCAACCCTCATTCATTCCTCACCTAGAAAATACTAGGAACTCACAAGGAAATATACCAAGAAGCACTCAATCAAACATTCAAGTGAGTAAACTACCATATTCATCCTAATTTATATACTAGTCATATGAATAATATTCCCACATATCTAAAACATTTGAAGATCAATTCATAAGCCATATTTTCCAAGTTATAAGTTAGGTCATTACATTTATTTTTTTATCACACTTTACTTCTTTGTATACATAATCCAAAATGTAGGGGATAACTACATACTTTTGAGGCCCTCTTAGGAGTATTGGATATATAGGCATCATCTATTGATATAAGGGTCCTTTGGGTAGCTCGACACCATGAACCCACTAACCTGTTTTTGCCATTATCACTTTAAGGACAAATAATTAGGGTTTTAAAGGAAAATCAGTTACACAATGGTCTCACTAAATGATCATAAGCTCGAACACCAAATACAAGCTCTAGAAAATAAGACATAGAGAACCTAAAAACCCTGATTTACTCACTATAAGTGGATAAGAGCACTGCTAGAGTTGATAGTAGTGCCAACCCTCTAGTGTCTTGCCCATGACATTATTGTCCAGGCCCATATCTAGTTATTGATTCCTATTTCAAGTCACCATATCCACATACATAATAAGTCTCAGCGTCTGATTCATCTTGAAGCATTATTTTCTAGCTAAGTCTTTAATTCCTATTGCACTTTGCTATTTTTATTAAGTTTTCAAAATTGCATAGTTTCAAACCAATGAGTGCTTGATATTTGTATATTATTCCTTCTAAATTTCCGCATCAATTTGTCATCCAAGGTATTATTATCCCAAATTTGATAAAACACATTGTGTTTGATTTCCTTGCTTTTCAAAGGTTTCATAAATCTAGAATTATTAATAAATAAAAATTCCCTAATCAATATTATTCAATGACTTATTCTAGCTCTTTTTTTATTCCTCATTCACTCAAGGATTCCTTCTCAGATGCTCAAGATGTAGGAAATAGTTTATCTAATAGGGTCATGATGAATCAATTGTAATCTCTTCAAAAACATGTCTAAGATTTGAATCTCAATATTAAAATAGGTGTTTATTCTAAGTATGGCTTTAGATTAAAATTATTACAAAAGATGGTCTATACAAGAAAATAATTATGGAAAAATACACAAGGCATTATTTTCCCCATTGAAACATCTACTTAAAAAGGTAAACAGGTGTTAGGATATATCCCTATCTTAGATGTTATAGTTTCCAATAAGTGTTCTCATATGGTTTTTTTCAATGTAATGGAAAAAATTCAAAGTGATTCACTTCACTCAAAAATGGTGCATTATAAATGTAATCATTTTAATATTGGTGAAAAAACTACAAAATTATTTATACCAGTATAAATTGCAAATACTTTGATTAAAAGAGCTATGGTTGATATTTGTTCAAATGTAAATATTTTTCAATATTTCATTCCTGGACACACTTGGTGTTGATATGAATACAATTCAAGTAACAAATACCATAATTATTAAATAAAATCATGGGTTATGGCCACTAATTGGTATTATTTCAGTGAATATAGCATTAGGGCTTGTGATAATGCATGTTGTATTTAAAGTCACAATTCTACATCTTACAATTTACTCTTGGGTCTACCTTGGACAAGGGTCATGGGGAAAAAATTATACATTATATATGTGTCTTATATTTATACATAGTGGACATCTATTTACAAATACAATATATATTACTCCCTTTAAATACTTAGACTCACAAAAGTTTGTTCTTATACATGATCAATTGATACATAAGCAAGAACAGATCCCAAAAATACCATCTCCTCCATGAAGATAGTTTACCAACTTACCAAAATATCCTTGTAAAATTTTACTAAAGTTATTGGAATATCAACTCATATTTCTCCCTCCCTTTAAAGAGGTTAATGAGAGTAAACCTATTCTAAAGGTATTTGATCAAAATATTTTTTGTGATTTTCATATAATACCTGGACATATTATTAATAGATGCATCAATTTGAGGCACAAGATACATGATTTAATGTATGATAACATCATTTATGTGGGCACATATATACAAAAAACAATACAACCTAATGAAGATCCCATCAGAACATTTTTTATTGATTCATTTTATGAATATACATATTGATAAGTTAGACATTCTACATATGTTAATAGTGTCATAGAGAAAAAAACTACATGTTTCTCCTCATACACATGAGGTTTCATTAAATTATCAATATCATAGTATTATTCAACATACATAGAATATTATATGTCATATTCATATAAATAAGGATTACATCATATCACAATATCAGATCTTAGATTCAGACATGAGATCAAAATCTACATAGACACATTATTAAAAGTTCATGATGCTTATTTTTGATCTAAGACTTGTTGAATAGATTTTCACCCTAACTAAGAATGGGATTGTTTGGGTCCTCTCACTCAAAATATGGTCCAACATGAGAACACCTATAGTGGGGCTAGACCTTTGGATAAGGATGACTTCCTCTTTGATGCTCACCTAAAACTAATGCTAAACTAATGCTTCATAGGGAAAGGGTTACAAGGGATCCTAAGAAATTTAAACAAGGGGTGATGCACCAAATAAAAATGGGAAACTCTAATAAGCTTGAACCCACACTAGATCTGTAGAGGACAATACTAACTTACAGAATCTCAAGATCAAGTTGATTGCATAAGTGTTTCATGAAAGAGGTTCATGAAGCGATAAATGAAAATAAAGAGGAGTTTTTAGACTCACTGAAATCTCACATTAATGGAAAAAAGAACACTAATCTAGACCTGAAAACAACATTGAAAACTCCCTAAATAAGGTCAAAAAGAAGGACCATGGATGAGGAAGATTTTGCTTCACATAATGCCATAGTGCACAATTCACCAAACATAGATCCAAGACAAAATATAGGCAAAAAAAGTCTCATTGCATCAAGAGGTAGTTCTTACAAATGCTTGAAAGGGTCGAGTCTAATCAAGAGGAGCATATTTTGCAATATCTCAAAGAGTATCCCTATCTCCCAAAAAGATAAAAAGTCTAAAATCTAAGAACCCTTACCATGGAGAATAGACTAGGATCCTATAAAAAATGGGAAGAAAGAGAGAAGTAGGAGTGCATTGTTTAGGATCATTAAATGAGCTATCACATTTCATTTTAATCAAGACTAATCCATCATCAATCAGTTAATTCTACATGAATCCCAATAGCCTCCAATCTTTTTACTGGCTAAGAGATGCACTAGAAGACAAGGATCAATTTGCCTCATGATGGGCCATGATTTACATTGATGAAGGAAACACTTCAAGAAATTAATGCTTCAACTGCTTGATCCCATCCATTGACCACATCATCTTCCACTTAGTCTTATTATGAGGATGAAATCCTCAAATCTTAAAATATGATAGGGCCATGGCACATCTACTTTTAGAGGTAGTTTGTCAAAATTATGGCTTGGGATGATCCTTTAATTAATCACATATATTCTCCACACTTTGGAACCTAAGCTTGAATTAACTATAGGTTGAAAACCAATCTAGATTGTTGGTTTTCTTATAGTTTTTAATATTGATGACCCTCTACTTATTGCCTAGTCCTTTTTCATCAATAAGTTGCCAAAAATTGATCTATATTAGGTATAAAGGACCTATTTTGTCCCTATGGAACTTTAATAGTGATTCTAGATCCTGTAATGTCCATCTAGTCTAGCTCAAACCATTATTCAAGCTAGGTTCCTTCGTATTTGTCTGCCTTGATAAAAAATGGTTCTTCTAACCTTCACTAGATTCTCCTTGGAATTACACTTTTATCATTGGTTGTTGATAAAAAAATCAACTTATTGACTCATTGAATCATCTCACTCCATTGATTTCAATATGTATGATTGAGTGAGAGCCATCGATCCCACCCTTTACTTGTCAACTTTGTCTGAGCTAGTGCCACTTGACAGCCCCACATTTGCACTCAGGATCCTATTGTCAGTCTACCACTTTATGTACTTATGCCACATGGTGGATTCTCAATATCCTTAGCCTTTTGACTCATCTTTCTCTATCTATATTCCTTGTACAAATGAACACCAATCATTGGATCTATTTTGGTTTGAAAACAAATGAATATTTATCAGGTCTTAAATTTGACATCCACATGACTATCATTTGACATCGATGTAGGCGTATTTGACATCCTATAGACCATAAAACTAAAGCTCCAATAGATTTTTTTAGTGGCTTAAATTCATTATCTACATGAATGTATCCCATTATTTGACCAACTTTGAAGATTTATATCTTAAAGCACAAAAACCATAGAGGGACCAAATTTACTGGATATGTTCCTAAGATTGAAAAACATTGTGCCCACTTGATCTACTAGCTCTAGGATATTTATAAGTGTGTTTAAAAAATGTTCAAGTGAGCTGACTTATGTGTTTTTGTATGAATTATGTGTCCCTATCATGGTCAAAAATGGCTAAGTATGGAAACTTAGTGAATTCTATCTGAGGAGCCAACTTTGAACATGCATAACTTTTGTTGAGCTTAGATGCATGGACTAAAATTTAGCACATATGTTCTTGGGAATAATTTGATCATAACCATATGACCAATTCTCCATAACTCATCCACATGTGGTAATGATAATGTTATCAAACTGCCTACTCAAAATTTCTACCACTAAACCCAAAATGTCAAGACGAACACAATGAAAAACTAAATGAATACCATGCACTTGCATATCAAT
Organism: Torreya grandis; assembly: GCA_037957365.1. NCBI lineage: Eukaryota > Viridiplantae > Streptophyta > Pinopsida > Cupressales > Taxaceae > Torreya > Torreya grandis. The sequence continues at coordinate 645,205 of JARHVA010003800.1, read as the reverse complement.
CCAAGCACTCTTGACACCCCATAAGGTTTATACAACATATCCATATCATAAATATAATCCATTAGTTACCTTGGAAACATCATTGACAAACCTCCAACACTACTTAAATCCTTCTTTACAACTCCAAACCTGTCTTTTATAAATTTACAATTTAAGTGAACTTAAAGTGTTTCAAAAGATTTGTGGGTAAAATGGGATCTTTGGATCACTCATTCCATTCAATTTTTTTTCCAATTTTCTCATACATTATAAACCTAATCCATATGGGTACAAGCTTGGTATGTGGGCCAAATTTGGCTAATATTTTTGGTGACTCGTAGGGAAGCATGCCTACTATACTTGAGAACCCAGACCCATTTGACTATCTAGTATATTGGGCATGGAGTCCCCTATCTCTACAACTAATCTCATATAAAATTAGATACAAGGATAACCCCTTCCAAAAATTCTTCTTGAAGTAGAATGATAATAAGAACAATAACCAATAAGGGCAAGTGCATGTAGGCACTTGGAGAAAATAAAAAAAACTAACCTACTGAACAAATGTGTATAAAGGCACTTAGAGGAAAGCATGAAAACTATTTTAATATGTATAGGGATACAAATTTACAATTAATTTACACTTAGGTCAAATGGGAAACTTATAAAATTATTTTATGTGATAAACTAGGATGAAAAATACCTTGCTTTAGAGAGCTCATGATTAGGGAGCTGAGATGCTTGATTTTTGACTCTTTTGGCATGATCTAAAGTGGATGAAATGGGACAAATATGTCTCCAATGTAGACATATTGGTCCATTCCTTCAAGGCTTTCTTTAAATTAGACTGTAGGGGCTCCTACAACCTCCTCATTTGATGGCTTAATTTTTTGCTCTAAATTAAGCATAACATGTGATGGCTCCTTTGAACTAATGCTTGGTTGATTGTCTATGCTTAGGAAAAAAATCTCTAAGTCATCCCAAAAGGCAACTCCCTCTTGGTCATGTAAGACAATGCCAACTTCAACAACATCTTTGATCTACTTGCTTTGAAAGGAGTAATATGACAGTTCATAAATCCACCTAAGGACCAACATGTCATGTTCTTATGGCTCTTGATCTGACCATTCTTCTTCATTTCTAAAGACATCAATACTATCTTTAATGGATAATTCATCTTAAGGCTGGTCAACTTCTTTAACCTAATTGGCAAGTTCATCTTCATGTTTTGGAGGAGGTATAGGCTGGTTTAGGACCTATACCTTGTCTATGAAGTCATGGCATAACTATTTCCATGCTTCATCCTGATCCTCTTACTCATTCATGACCTCTCCAACATGGTCATATAACTAATTAGCTATGTCAATCTATGGACCTTGGTCATCTTCATCTATAACCACACCAAATGGAAGCTCTTGGGACTAGTCAAAATTTTCTTTGCTCTTAGCTACATTCTGGGTACATACCCCTTCAAATATGAAGGCATCAATACTTCTTTTAGGATCTAGTTCATCAAATCCATGCTAAGAAGTTTGATCAAAACTTGACTCTTCCCCTTTTTAATGAAGTGGACTCCCTATCATGATCTATTCATCATAGACACTTGAATTATCCTCTTCAGGCTCAACCTTAATTGCAAGCTTCTCCTCTATTATTTTTAAAATAGGTTTTTTCTCTAAGAGGGAGATGGTGGGAGGGTGAAGAAGTTTTCCTTGCTTGTAGTTTAGGAGAGTGTTCTTCCAACTAGGGACTTTGAATGGATTCCTTAATGGCTCTTAAGGAAAGGAAACAAAGTCTTAGAACTATTGTACACCAAGATCATTGAGATGAGCTATGGTTGTTTGATTTAATTTTGGAAAAACTAACTCCTCCTCCATGACTACTTCTTGGATTGCCTCAACCAACACCTCCTCCTTCTTCTTTATGCCTTTCTAAATTGATTTCCATGATGGAAATGAGTAGGGATTAGGCACCCTTTCTTCCATTATAGGAGAGGGTGGTCTCATAAGTGAGGGCATGATATAGCTAAGGTCAAATATATTGGAGAAGATCCATGATGGAAGGGATTCATGTTCTTGAGTGGGAAAGGGTGTTTGAGCTTGAGGCTCTTGGAAAGGAGAGAACACATAAGATTGGTCTAAATGATTTTGCTGATCCTCATAAGACATCAACACATTATCTGTGTTCTAGATGATATTTCTCATCATTGTTATGTCCTCATTCTCATAAGGTGACCACCTTTCACCCTCATAAACTGACCAATAAAAAATCACTCCTTGCCTCTTGTATAACATGGATAGGGATGACTATAGAAAACTCTAAACCCCTACCAATCTCCTTTATCAACTCAACATAAATTGATAGTGATTGCTTGATTCTTGACAAAGATGTAATAAGATAAGCTTGGTCTTGACAAGAGGGATTATGGTACTAATTTGAATGCAAAGGAGGTTATCCTTGGTCATATGTAGGGTTAGCAAGAGGAAAAAGGCCATGGTAGGGATGATAGGATACTTGAGGGCCACTTGGGGGGAGCACATAAACATTATTTGCTTGATAAGTGTGATGCTAAGGTAGAGAATAAACATACTGATCAAAAGATGATAAATTATACATATCATATTTCAATGATTAGGCACTTAGTTAGGCTACTTAAACCAATTGATAGATGCTCAGAGTCACCATTGATGTTTGTAGAATGCCTCCAAAGGCTGATATGGAGAAGAATAGCACCAAAAATCCTTCTATTGATTTTGGACCTTAGTCCTATTGGGCATGCCAAAAACTATTGTTGACTAAATTTACACACTAACTGAGAAGGGGATTATTTTGGTCATTTTACTCAAAATCTAGTCCAATATGGGAACAAACCTAGGCTATGGGTCACCTATAGTAGGGCTAGATCTTTGGAGAAGGCCAACTTCCTCTTTGATTCTCACCTAATACTAATGCTAAACTAATTCTTCATAGGTAAAAGGGTTAGAAGGGAAAAGGGATCCTAAGAAATTTAACCAAGGGGTGATGCAGTAAATAAAAATGGGAAACTCCCATAAGGTTAAACCCATGCTAGATCTATAGAGGATAATACTAGCTCACACAATCTCAAGATCAAGTTGATTACATAAGTGTTTCATGGAAGAGGTTTAGGAAGTAATAAATGAAAATGAAGAGGAGTTATAAAATCTCACATTAATGTAAAAAAAACACTAATCCAGACCTACAAACAAAATTGAAAACTCCCTAAACAAGTTTAGAAAGAAGGACCATGGATGAGGAATATTCTCCTTCACACAATGCCATAGTGCACAACTCACTAAAAATGGATCCAAGATAAAATATAGGCAAATAAAGTCTCATTACATCAAGAGGTAGTTCTTAAAAATACTTGATAGGGTCAAGCCTAATCAAGAGGAGCATATTTTTCAATATCTTAAAGAGTATCCATGTCTCCCAAAAAGATAAAAAGTCTAAAATATGAGAACCCTTACCATGGAGAATAGAATGGGATCCTATAAAAAAGGGGAAGAGAGAGAGAGAAGGTGGAACATGATGTCCATGATCATTAAATGAGTTGTAACCTTTCATTCCAATTAGGACTAATCCATCATCAATTAGTTAATTCTACATGCATGCCAATAGCCTCCAATCTCTTCACTGGTTGAGAGATGCACTAGAAGACAAGGATCAATTTACCTCATGATGAGCCATGATTTATGTTGATGAAGGAAGAAATTAAAGAAATGAATGCTCCAACTACTTGATCCCATGTATCCTCCAAATCATCCTACACTTGGTCTTGTTATGAGGATAAAATCCTCAAATATTGAACTCTGACGGAGCCATGACACATCTACTTTGAGCGGTGGTTTGTCAAAAGTATGACTTGGGATGATTCTTTCATTAATCACATATCTGCTTCATGCTTTAGAACCTAAACCTAAATTAACTATAAGTTGAAAACTAATCTAAATTATTGGTTTTCCTATTGTTTTGAATATTGACAACCCTCTGCTCGATGCCTAGTCCTTTTTAATTGACAAGTTATTGACCTTTAATCTATATTACATCTAAAAGACCTATTTTTTCCCTGTGGAGATTTAATGGTGATGCTAGATCCTATAATGTCTATTTGGTCTAACCCAAACCATGCTTCAAATTGGGTTCCTTTATATTTGTCTACCTTGATCAAAAATGGATCCTTTGACCTTCCCTAGATGCTCCCTAAGCTTGCACTTTTCTCATTGGTTATTGATAAACTAACTCAACTTATCGACTCATTGACTCATCTTTCTCTATTGATTTCAATTTGTATGATTGAGTGAGAGCCATTTATCCTACCTTTGACTTATCAACTTTGTCTAAGATGGTACCACTTGGTAGTCCTATATTTGTACTCAAGATCCTATTAATAGTTTACCACTTTATGCACTTTTGCCATGTGTTATCTTCTCGAGCTCCTTGACCTTTTAACTCATCTTGCTCTATTGATATTTCTTGGTATGAATTAATATCGATCATTGGATCTACTTTGGTTTGAAAATACATAACTATTTATCAAGTCTTAAATTTGACATTGATGAAATCATCATTTAATGTCTACATGAATGTATTTGACATCCCGTAAACCATAAAATTTAAGCTCCAATGGATTTTTGTAGTGGATTAAAGTCAATGTTTGTGCAAATGTATCCTATTATTTGACCAACTTTGAAGATTTATATCTTGAAGCAAAAAAATCATGGAAGGACCAAATTTGTTGGAGATGTTCTTGAGACTGAAAAACATTGTGCCCACTTGATCCACTAGCTCTAGGAGATATATAAATATGTTTACAAAATGGTCAAGTGAGCTGACTTGTGTGTTTTTGTATGATGTCTATGTGCCTATCATGGTCAAAAATGGCCTTGTACGGAAACTTAGCTAATTCTATCTGAGGAACCAACTTTGAACATGCATAAATTTTGTCATGCTTAGATTCATGGCTTGAAATTTAGAACATATTTTCTTGGGACTAATGTGATCACAACTATATGAATAATTCTCCTTGATTCATCCACACATGGCAATGATAATGTTAGCAAACTACTTGTTGACCATTTTAACCACAAGTTAAAATGGGTTAACCCACCTATAGTAAAATCTTATACAAGGGTCTAAATTTTTTATCATAGGGTGTGCTATAGTTTATTTTATGTAATTTAATGCCATTTTAGCCTTGGTCATGGACTAATTAGTTTATATGTCATTTTGAGTCACTTATTAGCCATTTTAGGGTTATATATGCAAATGGCTTGGTTTTAAAGGTGTCCAATTGTCTTAGCTTTCTTTAAAGCATACAAGAGGTCAGATTACCTATCAAGAATGCCAATCCCATCTGAAACTTACAAGTTATCTAACTTAAAATAAAGAAACCAATTGAATAAAGAAGAGTTTGACACTTGTATGGCCCATAAGGGTATGTGACACATGGGATAAGGTTGTGAGATGACTATTCAACTTCCTCAAACTCATTTTCTAGAAGTTCCAAATTTTTGCTAAAACTGTCTTGCTCCTTCATCTCCTTTCTAGACACATAGAACTAGTAAACAAGTTTAAACTTGGTATAACCAGTTGGAGAAGTTTCAAGTGAAACACCTTTGGTAGGTGAAATTAAACTTAGATAGATTCATTTTCATAAAAAAATATTAAATATTGGCCAATTGTGCTTTAAGAATCATCTCTAACAAGTTGACTATGTTTTTATTCTCATTATTTCCCATACCCTATAGGTTTTATTATTATTTGTATGATTTCATACTATCCATCTACTGGAATTGACTCCAAAGGACATGAACATATTCAACTCATTATCCCCATATTTGGTTTAGTGTTTGAAGGTGTTTTGATAGGCAAATCATCTTAGGTTTATAGATTGGTCTCATTTAAAGATAACAGGTAGGTTTCCACCATTTGTAGAAAGCCTAATTCTCTACAAGGGATTTTATATGATGTAACATGGTGTTTCAATAATTTAAATGGTCATGGTAATATATTTATTTAAAAAAATTGATCTCCAAAGTGAGCATCATTGAGGTTGTAGTTTAATTGGATACACAGTCATCTTCTAGCTCATCCTCAGTCTTAGTCATGACTTATGGAGGCTATGATAAAATCCATATAAGTATGATAAGGGTTTAAAAGCTATGTAATATCCTCTAGCAACATGAGGTAGTGAGTTGATTCTCAAAATGGTAAAGAGAATACTGTAACAATCAAATGCAGTACTTTTACGTAGTCTACCATGAACATGCATCTACAAGTTCCATGAAGGAAGAAGAAAATCATGTGGAAACAAGGAAAATAACTCATTAAATAAATTCAAATTTTTGAGCATCCATTTGAGAAATTATAAAAAGTCCAATATGGGTTATAAGCCCATATAATGTCCACTTTTTAAAATATCACCCCACTAACTATATATTGTAGGATTCACCTACAGTTGGTACTAATAAAGAATCAAAAGTGCCATATACAAGTGTTGGATCATGAGATGGAACCATAATTTAAGTATTAAGTGTGAATTAAATTTCATGATAGACATGTTTAAGATTATATAATAAAAAACAATCCTAGAAAGTTATGTCTTTGGATGATGACTGAGTTTAGAGACTTTTTCCCTAAAAGGTGAAAATAGAGGTCTGAGCCATTTTGTCAAAGTCATATAACAAGGTTAATAAGAGATATAGGGTATATTAATAATCATAACTTGTAACTTCAACATAGGAGTCCAAATTTAAAAATTAAGGAAGTGATTTGGTCATCTAGTTTTCTTGCTAGAGAAGCCCAAAGTTGCACTTTTATGCACTAAACTCAGTTAGTATCATCTACAAGTTTTTGAGCTCAAAGGGACTCTACTTCCTAAGGTGATAATGTAAAGTATATTTTAATGTTTTAAGTGTAATAGAAAGTGTGAAAAATAAAATTAATGATTTGTAATAGGTTTAAAGTGTAATGTTATGGTCAGATATTCATCTACAGGTGTATAGTGACCTAAAAAAGGCTACCTACAGCCTGCCTGTAGGTGCTCATAGAGCTCTTAAAATAAAATTGGGAGATACTAAGCCTATAGACATGAAATTTTTTAGATGAAAGTTTTAATAAAGGTTTAAAAAGGTTATCAAAAGACATATTCAATAGTTTATAAGGCCAACTAACACCTACAAGACCCTATTTGTCCCAACACAATTGCCTTGATTGACTATGACAAATAGTGAGCAAGTTTGAGGTTGTAAGTGTTGGTAGTGCATAAGAATGATGTAGAGGGGTACAGAAAAATGTGTAATGACCATATGAGATTATAATTAAGCCTATGAACATTTAATTTAAGCTAAATTATTCAAGGATCACCTACAAGAAAGAGAAACATAGTCAGGAAATGACACTTAGTATTGACTAAGCAAGGAGTATGAAGAATATATGAGAGGTTAGAGGGGTGAATTAAGATTGAAACACATTAATAATAATAATATTCTCATGGAATAATCATGATGGATATATAATAGATAATTGGCTCTAATAAGCATCACACAATCCACATGATAAACCTTGCACACAGTCTGCCTTCTAGAGGTCTATCTTAGATTTTGTAAGAGTTAGAGGGTATAATTACTTGACCAAGGGATAAAAATTGGTAAATATCATCCTTATCACATGGAAAATACACTATAATATTAATTTTTTCTTTAAAAATAGGGGAAGTTTCCTCTATTTTGTCTCGAATAGAGGGCACTCCCTTTATGCACAAACTCTACAGTTTTTGAGAATGGAAATGATTAGGTGAGATAAGATATAGTTTAATATTTCAAGGAGGTTTGTAAATTTAAATGAAACATAAGAGAACATTATGAAAATTTCATAAAAATAGGAATACAAATAGGGTGGTCTAGACCCTCAAAATGCAGACAGGCCTGCCAAACATGGTTTAGGCCTAAAGCCAAATGGAAAGTTAACTTCACTTCTAACCTCAAATAAGCATTATAATGAGATGGAAAACGTTTATGAGGTCATTTAAAGTATGTATAATCTATTTTTATGAATAATAAACCATAAAGAGAGCCACTTTTGGATTTGGACCACATCATGGCCTATGTAAATGGAAGGAAATGCTCGAATAAGCAATTTTGGATGCTCACATCTCCTTTGACATTTTTAATGGAGATTAAATGAGATAGGAAAAGTTAGATAGGGTCATAAAAAACCATTTTGTGGCATTGAGTTGAGATTTAAATGTCAAATATTTATGAATAATGGCTAGAGGGTAAAACAAGCCTAAACTCAACAAAACCCCTGCTAGTGACTAGTTTGAGAAGATGGAGCTATTAGTGCATCTAAATGGAATATTTTGCCTATAAAAGTGACTAGATGATGTATGGGAATCTCTCAAGATACTCCTCATCCTTTTGGACAATAAAAAATTATATAGATGGAGTAAAAAATAGGGTTTTATTGACATTTTTTGTGTTTTTTTAAGTTATAGAAAGAGATTGAAGATGACAATAACATAGGAGAAAATATAAAGACTAAAGATAACTAACTATGTCAATTTCATGCTTTATAATAAATTATAAGTGCCTCAATAAGTAGCTCCATCTTAGCTAGTCAAAAATGGCAAAGTGAGCAAGTTGGTGAGAAGTGTGGAAGCTTCAAGTGGAAGCCTATTTATGGTGTACCTAAGAAATATAAGGCCATGTATGGACTTGAAACATTTTATTAATTACATTTTATGGATTTTCATGAGATACTAAAGCCATTTTTGAAGCCAAGTGTGCAAGGTGTGTGGAAAAGGGAGTTTCTTTGACTATAGGTAGTGATGTCTCACTTTTAGAGGGATCAAAATGATTAGGAATGAAACAAATGCATGAATAAAATTTTTAATAACCCCTCCCTATAAGTTCAATCATTAGATATATCCCTATTTATTTTAGGATGTTCTAAAAAGGGAGAATGATGAAGGCAGTTTTCTTGTGCAGAATAAAGAGCTTCACACCACATCTCATGAGTTACATAGTTTAGAAATCCATTTATCCCATAATAAATTACATGGTATATCTCATACTTGATTATTATGTACATATAACTCCTCTTCTTAACATGACAAGTGTCCAAGTGACCTTTGTACTTCTCTTTTCTCACTTCTCTCTCAAATTCTATAAATAGTGACCTTTTAAGCTCTTTGGGGTAGCCTCCCTTGGTTAATTTTGAAACCTTGGAAAATTTTATATTTGATTGCCTCTTGAAGAAATAATAATTTGAATTTTACTACTTACATGCTATATAATTGAGTCTTGTTTCAATCTTTTTGATCTCATCTAGTAGAGGATAGTCTTTTCTAGCATGTTGTCCTTGATTGTCCACCAAGTGTGCAAAAGAGTAATTGTTACAGGTCTTTGTTAGTGTTATATATTAGTATATAATATTTTTAGAATTGGTTTATGATTTTATCCTCCAAAAGATAATCATTATCCCTCCTAAGCATCAATATACCTCTTGAACCTAGCATATGAAACATTGATGTAACAATCTGTCTTTACTTGTGAGTTATGTGTGAAAAAAGATTTGATTTGATCTAAGTAGTATAATTTCAGTAAATAAGAGGAAAATAATTATTGGTGCATCATGTTTTTATATTTTTTAGTTTGTTTTCTTAACCCTTTTCATGTAAAGTTGATAAGTAAAGAAGTGTTCAAAGAGCGCGTCAAGGGAACTAACCCTTCTAGATATTCATCTCACCTATTGGTTACCTAAAGCTTGTGAGATGTTTCTATTATGACACTTGGATGAGGAGAGCTGAGACATCTACTCAAGGGGTGAAAATCCAAGTGAAAATAGTTTTTGGTACACCCAGTGGGACCAAGGTCTAAGAGAGTGGGAATGTTGTTGGTGTGTATTTCCTCTATCAACTTGTGGAAGGAAGCAAGTTAACACCAATGGTGACTCCAAATGATAACTTCTAGTTGTAATCAGGCTAGGTATATCTCATTAAATTTTTTGATCAGTTATTATGTTTCCTTTAACACATAATATTGATATGAATAGCTATGGACAATACTCCTATCATGAACCTCCTTATCAGCCTTGTTATGAATCACATTTTACCCCTCAACAATCCTATCAAAATGGATATCAATCCTATGAGCCATGACAACCCTATAGCCCTTCACTTCCCCCCCATATAGACACCATATTATTGATCAACCCTATGAAGAAGGCTGCCAAGACACCTATCAATAAATGCCTTCCTACCAATCCCAATATGAGTCCTACCATCCATACCATGATTCCTTTCAAACTCAAGAGTATTCCTATGAGTCTTATCATGAGGAACGAGATGTTTCTATGGATTCTAGATGAAGATATCAAGATGTAAGGGTTGGATTATTAGAGCTTATAATGCAACAAGTTGAAGCTGGTCTTGATCCTCATCATTACCCTCCCCCTCCTTTATTTTTTCCATCTTATATCAAGTCCTTATTGGAATCTATACCACAATTACTAGTTAATGAAGAGAATATGAGAACATGGGATGATGAGTATGATGTGCTCCCTGGTCATATCATAGAATGGTTGAAAGGTGCTGCCCAAGGTCATATGCAAACTTTGAAGATGTATGAGTAGTTAGAAGGAACTCAATGAGAGATCAAAAAATAAATGAATTTGGAAAAAAGTGCCTTAAATTCTCAATAGAAAGGATAAGTATGTGGGAGGATAAAGAGCTAAAAAATGAACATGCTTTTGTTAAAGATTTTCAAGAAAATTATTGGCAAGATACAGTTCCTGCTTATGTAGATGCTAGTCCTAATTAGTCCAATAATTCACTTCCCTATGAGATTACTAGTGATTTTATCTTTCCTAAATCCATTCATAAACCTTGTACTTGACCTCAAAATCCATATCCAACTCATTAGCCTTCCACTACACCTTATATGCCAGCTCCTTCACATAAGCCCGTCCATCAACTTTCCACCTCACCCCTTCTTAAGGAAGAGCCCATCTTGAGAGAAGTAAGTGAAGAAGAGAAAACTCAATTAATTGATGATAAATAATATGTCATGAGTGACTATGAGAAATAAATCACCATAGGGACTCCTATTGGTGAATGAAAGAGCAATCCAACCTTTTTGAATGAGGAGAAACATATTGAAGACTCTTTTATAGTTGTCCATAAGGAATGTGGCCATGATTTAAAGAGAGAGTTATTTTAAGAAGACTCCATGTTTGATAATGAAATTATGGATGACCATCTCAACCATAAAATGGAGTGTAATATCAAGGATGAAGGTCAATTCACTCCTTAAGAAGTGGTAGTCCTAAAAGAGTTTCATGAGACCAAGGTATAAGACATAGGTCTTAGAGATGACTCAATACCTCCATCTAATTTTGAATCACCTTAAAATACATTGGAGAATGAAGAAAACTAACTAAATGACCAAATACATCAAGGAGAGAAGGTTGAATAGGTGGTTTTTCTAAATGATAAGGAGGACAAAGATGATTGGTAGCTGCAAATGAAGCTCTTTCAAAATATTGAAGATCCTTGCCAAGTTGAGGGTCAAGTACATGAGAAGGTGGAGAAAGAGTCTAAAAAGAATGTAAGCCTTGTTAAAACATTGTTGGAGGTCATATTTGATAAAATTGAAGTTTTTTCATTGTAATAGAAGTTCATTTCTATAACTATCTATTTGGAGCTACTTGGTTCTCATTGAACATCATGCCAACGAAGTTGGCAAACATCATGAAAAATATGGAGGCATCAATGTCAAGGATCAAAAGGATATATGTATCATTCATTCATTCATGTCATGAAGCAAGAGAGGTTTCAAACTTCCCCTTTGATATAGGAGGGAGTTTTCATCTCAGGTTACTTAGTGTTTGAGTCAATTTATTTAGTTTGGTGTGTGTGTTCCATAAGTGCTCATGAAGCACAAGTGTGATTTTGATTAGTTTATTATCTTGTGTGTCATTAATTGTTAGTTTTATTATGTTTTGTGTGTTTTAAAAGGAAATTTATGTGTCAAAACTCATGTACATGTGAATTCATAGCCCAATGGATAGGATTAGGCAAATGGTCATGGCATAGCAAGCATGCCACCCTTGGGAAATCACCAAAGATGTTGAACATTTTGACCACAAGATAAAATGGGTCAACCCCCCCATAGTAAAAAATTATACAAGGCTATAAATATTTTTTATAGGGTGTGTTATAGTTTATTTGATGTAATTTAATGTAATTTTAGCCTTGGTCATGGTAAAATTAGTTTATATGTCATTTTGAGTCACTTAGTAGCCATTTTGGGATCATATATGCAAGTGTCATGGTTTTCAAGGTGTAAAAGTGTATTAGTTTTATTTAAAACATTGAATAGGTCAGATTAACTATCAAAATTGTTAGTCCCATTTAAAACTTGTAGGTTATCTAACTGAAAATTAAGAAACCAACTAAAAAAGGAAGAGTTTGGCACTTATATGGCCCATAAGGGAGTGTGACATGTGGGAGAAGGTTGTGAGATGACAATTTAGCTTCCTTAGACTCATTTTAATTCTTTAAATTCTCTTAAAGTGCCAAATTTGAGCTAAAACTATCCTTCTACTTCATCTCCTTTCTAAACACACAACCAATCAACATGTTTATGCTTGGTACAGCTAGTTGGAGAAGTTTCAAGTCAAACAAATTTGGGAGGTGAAAGTACACTTAGAGAGATTAATTTTCATATAAAGTGTTTAAATATTGGTCAAAATTTATTTATGAATCATCTCTAACAAGTTGACTATGTTTTTTTTGCTCACTGTTTCCCATACCGTATAGGTTTTATTCTTGTTAGATGATTCTATACAATATAGCTACTAGAATTGATTCTAGAGGACATTAAAATCTTCACCTCATGTTACCCATGTTTGGTTTAGTGTTTCAAGGTGTTTTGATAGGGAAATCATCTTAGGTTTGCAGATTGGTCTCATTTAAAGATAACATGTAGGTTTCTATCATTTGTATAAAGCATATTTATATGTAAGGAATTTGATATGATGTAAAATGGTGTTTTAATAATTTAAATGGTAATTTAAATATATTTATTTCAAATTTTCAATCTCCAAAGTAAGCATCATTGAGGTTGTAGTTTAATTGGATACATAGTCAGCTCCCAACTCATCCTCAGTCTCAATCATGACTTATGGAGGCTATGAGAACATACACAAAAGTATAATGAAGGTTTCAAAGATATATAACATCCTATAGAAACATTAGGTAGTGATTTGAGTCTCCAAATGATAAAGAGAATATTGTAATAGTTAAATGTAATACTTCTACATAGTCTACCATGAACATGCACCTATATGTCCCATTAAGGAAGAAGAAAATCACATGGTAATAAGGAAAATAGATAATTGAATCCATTATAAGTTTTGAATATCCGTTTGAGAACTTTTATAAAGGATAGGATGGGTTATAAGCCCATACAATGTCCACTTTTTGAAATATCACCCCATTGATTGTATATTACAGGATCCACCTAGAGGTGGTACTAACAAAGAATAAGAGGTGTCATATAGAAGTGTTGGATCATGAGATGGAAACCTCATTGAAGTGCTAAGTGTGATTTAAATTTTATTATATACATGTTTAAGATGATAGAGTAGAAAACATGGCTAGAAATTTATGTCTTTGGATGATGACTAAGTTCAAGGACTTTTTCCCTAAAAGGTGAAAATAAAGGTTTAAGCCATTTTGTCAAAGTCATATAAAAAGGTTACTAAGATATTTGGGGAATATTAATAATAATAAATTGTAAAATACACATAGGATTATAACTTGAAAAGGGAAATAAATGATTTGGTCATCTAGTTTTCTTATTAGAGAAGCCCAAAATTGCACTTTTATGCACTAAACTCAGTCAGTATCATCTACAAGTTTTTGGCCTCAAAGGGACTCTACTTCCTAGGGTGACAATTAAAAGTATATTTTAATGTTTTAAGAGTATTAAAAAGTGTGAAAAATCACATTAATAACTTGTATTAGGTTTAAAGTGCAATGTTATGGTCAAATATTCATCTACAGGTGTATAGTGACCTAGAAAAGGCTACCTATAACCTACTTATAGGTGCTCATAGAGGTGTTAAAATGAAATTGGGGGATAATAAGCACATAGATATGAAAATTTTGATTTAAAATGTTTAATAAATGTTTAAAAAGGTTCTAAAAATACATATGACATAGTTTCTAAGGCTAACTAACACCTATAGGACCCTATTTGTCCCAACATAATTGACTGTGTTTAACTTTGACAAACAATGAGCAAGTTTGAGGTTTTAATTGTTGGTAGTGAATAATAATGATGTAGATGGGTCCCAAAAAATGTGTAATGATGCTATGAGATTATAAGGAAGATTATGATCATTTCCTTTAAGCTAAATTATGCAGGGAGCACCTATAGGAAAGAGAAACACAGTCAGGATATGACACTCAGTATTGACTAAGCAAGGAGTAAGAAAAATATACGAGAGGTTAGAGGGATAAATTAAGAGTCTCATGTCACCATAATTATGGATATATAATAGATAATGGGATCTAAAAAAACATCACACATTCCACATGATAAACCCTACACATAGTCTACCTTCTAGAGGTCTATCTTGGTTTTTTCAAGAGTTGGAGGGTCTAATGACCTGACCAAGGGATAAAAATTGGTAAAGAGAATAATTATCACTTGGATAATTCTGTAAAATATTCAGTTTGTTTTTTAAAATAGGGGAAGTTCCCTCTATTTTTTCTCAGATAGAGGGCACTCCCTTTATGCACAAACTCTATAATTTTTGCGAATGGGAATGATCAGGTGAGTTAAGAGCTAGTTGCACATTTTAATGAGGTTTGAAAATTTTAATTACACCAATGAAAACATGAGGAAATTTTCATAGAAGAGGAATCCCAATAGGGTGGTCTAGACCCTCAAAATGTAGATAGGTCTATCAAGCATGGTTTAGGTCTAAAGTCAAATGGAAGGTCAACTTCAATTTTAAACTCAGATAATAATTATAATGAGATGGAAAATGTTTATGAGTCCATTTAAAGTATGTATGAGCTATTTATATGCATAAGAAACCATACAAAGAACCACTTTTAGCTTTAGATTACATTATGGCCTATGTAAATGGAAGGAAATGCTTGAGTAAGTAAATTGGGATGCTCACATCTCTTTTGAATTCTTGCATGGAGACTCAAGGAGATATGAAAAGTTAGAGATGGTCCTAAAAAATCATTTTGTGGAATTGAGTTGAGAGTTGAATATCAAATATTTATGAACAATGGCTAAGAGGGTAAAACAAGCCTAAACTCACCAAAACCCTTGCTAGTGACCATTTTGATAAGATGGAGTAGTTAGTATATATAAATGGAATATTTTTCCTATAAAAGTGATTGGATGATGTAGGGGAATCTATTAGGATACTCCCCATATTTTTGGACTATACAAAATTATATAGATGGAGTATAAAATAGGGTTATCTTGACAATTTTTATTTTTTTTAGGTTCTAAGAAGAGTCTGAAGATGCCAATCACATAGGAGGAAATATTGATACTAAATATAACTCCTTATGTCCATTTAATTCTTTATAAAAACTCCTAGGTGCCTCAATAAGTAGCTCCATCTCAGCCAGTCAAAAATGGGAAAGTGAGCAAGATGGTGAGAAGTGTGGAAGCTTTAAGTGGAAGCCTATTTAAGGTGAACCTAAGTAATATAAGGAAATATATGGCCTTGAAACATGTAATTAACCCCATTATATGTATTTTCATGAGATACTAAAGCCATTTTGGAAGCCAAGTGTGTAAGGTGTGTGGAAAAGGGAGTTTATTTGACTACCAGCAGTGATGGTGCACTTTTAGAGGAATCTAAATGATTATGAATGCAAGAAATGCATGGATAAGTATGTTAATAAATCTCACCTCTCACTTAAATCATTATATATATCCCTATTTAGTTTTGAGATGTTCCAAAAAGGGGGAATGATGAAGGCAATTTTCTTGTGCAGAATAAGGAGCTTCACACCACATCTCATGAGTTGCATAGTTTGGAAAGCCATTTTTCCTATCAGACCTTACATGGTCTATCTCATAATTCATTATTATGCATGTTTAACTCCTCCTCTCAACATGATAATTTTCTAAGTGAGCTTTGGACTTCTCTTTTCTCACTTCTCTCTCAAATTTTAGAAGTAGTCACTTTTTTAGCTCTTTGAGGTAGCTTTCATTGGTTAATGGTGAAACCCTAGACATTTTTATATTTTAATGTATCTTTAAGAAATAATAAATTGAATTTTACTACTTACATGATGCATAATTGAGTCTTGTTACAATCTTATCTAGTAGAAGATAGTCTTTTCTAGCATGTTGTCCTTGATTGTCCACCATGTGTGTAGAAGAGTAATTGTTACAGGTCTTTGTTAATGTTATTTATTAGTGTATAATATTTTTAGAAGTGGTTTATGATTTTATACTCAAAAATATCATCATTATAACTCCTAAGCATCAATATACCTCTTGAACCTAGCATATGAAGGATTGATGTAATAATCTATCATAAGTTGTGAGTTATGTGTGAAAGAAGCTTTGATTTGATCTAAGTAGTATAATTTCAATCGATAGGAGGAAAATAATTATTAGTGCACCACATTTTTATCTTTTTTTTTTCTTAACCCTTTTCATGCAAAGTTTATAAGTAAATAAGTTTAAAGAGTGCATTAAGGGAACTAGCCTTTCTAGAGATTCATCTCACTTATTGGTTACCCACAACTTGTGAGATGTTTCCATTGTGCCACTTGGATGAGGAGAGGTGAGACATCTCCTCAAGGGGTACAAATCTAAGTGACAACATTGCGTACTTAGAATTTCTACCACTAGTCCCAAAATGTCAAGATGAACATAATGAAGAACCAGATGAATACCATGCACTTCTATAGTCATTACAAGCACTCTTGACACCCCATAGGGTTTATGAAAATTTTTCATATCATCAATATCATATATAATTTACTTAGATACATCATTGACAGACCTCTACAACTTGAATCCTTCTCTACAACTCTAGACCTATCCTTTAGAAATTGAGAATTTACACTTTAAGTGAACTTAAGGTGTTTCAAAAGATTTATGGGTAAAATAAGACATTTGAATCACTCATTCCATACATAAATTTTGTAAATATACTCATCCATTAGCAACCTAATCTATATGGGTACAAGCTTGGAATGTGGGCCAAATTTGGCCAATAGGACTTATTGATTTTAATGCTCTTATGAGAGTCATTGGTTAGTATGTTCCCTTTTCATTTTCATATATGCAAAAATATTGTGTGTGTGTGTGTGTAATTTCAAAATTAAAACCTATGCATGATATGTGTATTTCATTTACATTATCTAATTTGTGCTCAACATATGTAATGTTTCTCTATATCTAGTTTATATCAAATATGCTTCATAAGTGTACTTGAGTGAGTTGCATAACATTCAGGTTATTAATTATATATGTAGTTTCAAGTGGTGATATTGTCTTATACCCACAAAACTTACATAGACAAAAATATTCTTTTTTAGATAGTAACATACTATGCTCTTGTCTACTTATAACATGCTTCTCCTAATGTACATATGATCTATTTTTTAGATTTAGACTAGGCACATGACTTATACAAATTGTTTATATCTTAGTAAGTTTAGTGGGGGAATTATTTTACATATGTTTTATTGTTATATGACTATCCCTATTATTCATACTTCAATTCAACACATTATGTAAATCTATTGTTCCTACTCACTTACATTCACATTACTATGTTAATGGATACTTGAGTTGCTAAATGTCATAATTTACCAATGGCTTATGTAGATAAATATATCTTATCCATGCATGATTATCATGTTTTGATTTCTTGTTTCATGTTCTTCTTGTGGATTGTGGAAATTTGAACATGTTCTTATTTGTGGATATGATCCATAGTATATGGTTTAATTCATGTGAGTGTCATTTGAACATGTACCTAGTATGTTGGCCTTATTATTTCATGTATTACATGATTTTGTGTGTACACTTTACATGTGTGCATAATGGATATGTATCTTAATTGCTTATTTTATGAAGCAATGATTAATTCATGCATCTTCCCAACTTCTCAATGCCATGATGGATATCATGCATCCTCCCTGAGTTATTCTATATCAATCTCAATTACTTATTATATGATCATTATTCATGTGTTTTTCATTGCTAACATTTATATCAACATAATAATATGTGCACTTGGTTATACATGCATCTTACATTACTATATTACTCAATTTATCTATGATGCTGCCATGATCTCTAATGTTATTATTATTATTTCTCTAGATTTCAATATTTTATATAATATCATTCACATAAATTTAATCTTTTGAGTTAAGTTATTGTGTAGGGTTCATAACTCACCTCAAAAGAGTGGTCATACACAATGACTTGTCTTAGAGACTATGTTGTAACAACCTAATGCATATATAATATTTGTGCCCAGTTAATCACAATTAATGATAAGTTTATACCTAGAAATTAATTTTAGATAACAACACTCCATTTGGACAAAATTGGAGCCCATAGTTATCTATAAAAATGCACTTTCATCCCAACATTTAAAAAAATAAAGTGTTATATAGTTATTTAAATTAAACTTAATCTATAGATTAGTTTCTGTAATCACCTAAAAATGACACTTAAGTGCTAAGAGTGTTACTTGAGACCACTTATCCCTACACCTCTATTAGGGCCCATTTTAAAACTTATCCAACCTTCATGTGGGTCATAGGTGTCAATATATATCCCTAAAGTAGTCCCAGGCCCTCATTCTCACATCTTGGCCCTTTGTGCCTCATGTTCTACCACTTAGACACTAGCACCACAATAAATAAAATAACACCACATGGTGCTAATGTCCTAATTTTGGTGCTACTATCCTTTCCCTCTTTTTTCCACAAACAGATATATTTTCAAATCTTAGGCCTCCTAAGGTTAGCCTAGACTTACTTAGCATTGGCATAAACACTAGATAGTATACATACATGAATTTTATCCCTATAACCATTATATATAAATTAAATTCAAAATTACACATACAAACTTAGAACAATTTGTGAATAATTAAGGTTATCAATCCCTATTCTACCCTACTTCTGCATACTACCATCTACAACATTCCTAGGCTTAGATTACTTAGATTTCTAGTCTCAAGCACATTTAAAGCACTTATATCTATCAATTAGACTAGATTAACTTGCACTTGAACCAAAATATAGGTGGGGATAACTACATCATGCTTGATCCCTCTTTAGAGTATTGGTATGTAGGCAACTCTCATCATAGTGGGGTGTTGAGTACATCCAACCTACCCCACTAATAAACACACTTTGTTGCATGTATAAACTAGATATCCTAAAAACATAGAGGATAAGGTTTTTATCATAAAATCAATCAAAATGGGTCATCTAATGGTTTTAAACCTCATGGAAGCAGGAATAAGCTTGATATACCTAGACATAGGTGCACCCAAAAGCTTAGACCAGTTCTGCATAGAGGACATCACCACCAAAATAGGAACACTAGCACCACATGACACTATTGTCTAATTAGGATTATACTATTTAAAAGGGGTTTTGATATTTGGATTTTATTTGTGACACTTAGACCAACCTCTAACTTAGTTTTCAACCTCTAGATCATCTATCTCAGTCATTTTCCAACTAAGTGCTCATTTACATTATTTATTACTATTTTTAGAAAGGTCAAATTTAGTCAATTTTTTAACAAATAAATGGTTGTATCTATTGGATATTTCTACCCTAATTTACTATATACAACCCTTTAAAAATATATGATTTACATACATCTAAGTCCTCAAAGGTTAAAACATTTGGTGAATCCATCTTACTTAGAGCACATTATTTCAAATCCTTAGTGCACCATTTGGGTTTACCTTCCTATTTATAACATCTACTTAGTTTTTAGTTTGAATCCTATCATCATGATTATCATGATAGATGCCATTTTATAATTTTTAGTATAAAGTTTTGTGGTTTTCCTAGCATGCTTATTACTCATCATTTATAGAAAAATTCACACGTATACCACTCATCTCATGGATGATGTCAGAGATTAGCTTATTTTACACAATGGTCCTCCCTCTTTTGAGTCCCATTCTTATGAGGATCATTTCTACATAGTTCAATTTCAGTTATCACTAGTTATTACTCGATATTAGAGGGCCTAAAGGACTCCTTTTGTTTTGCCTCCATCTAGACTAGTTGATTATCTTTACTCACATCTTGCCTCTACTACTTACCCTTGGAAAATAGAAGATCCTATGGTTGAAGATATTAATAGATATAATAGGGTGCCTCCTCAGCCTATACATGAAAAACATAATCTCACCAGCCCTCCTCATCCATAACACACTTCAATGGGACATAGATGTCAACACAAAACATATTATATTGTGGATCAATTGAGAAACACACCGACTCAGATATCCATATTGGAATTACTTCAACATGCAACTAATTTCAAATATATTCTTTTTCACATGCTTAATCATACATCTTTGCCTCGTGACATATAACTAACTTAATTTGCATCTATCATGAACACTATGAAGGACGTTGAGGATGTTATATCTTTTTCCAATGAGGACTTACCATCAGAGTCAATTATTGTTCATAATTTGTTTCTCTTCATTTAAGCACAATCAATACCACCATTATTAAATGAGTTCTAATTGATAATGGTTTAAGACTTAACTTATGCAACCTCACATTTATACAGACTATGGGGCTTGATATATCATCCATTTAGAAGACATAAGAATATTAAAGGTTATGATGAAATCATTAGACAAACATTGGGATTTATTACATTATAAGTTATGGTTTGGACCAAAACCTTACCTACACACTTTCAGGTGATGCCTAATCAGTTGCACTACAACCTATTACTTGGGAGACCTTGGATACATTCTATGGAGGTTGCATCTTATACATTACATGGATACATAAAGTTTTTACATGACATATACTTATACACTTATCTAATATATAATCAACCATTATAATATTATAGAGTCACCAAGCCTACAACCTTGAGTATATATTCATATGGGAGACCTCATGTTCTTATAGAGTCCCTATCTCACAAGATTCTAATTGAGTAGATGCATACATATGAGGTTAAGGATTCTATAAATACTATTCCTACACCTATTATAAATCCTCCTACAACATAGCTACCTTCACCCATGATGAAGGAAAACCCTCCCATAGTACATAAATCCCCACCCAAGGTGGATGATTGGAGTTTGACATCATATTTACCATTACTTGTTAACTTAGAAGAAATATACATCCATAACTCTAATATAGATTCCCAGGCCACTTCAAAAAATAATCCATTACCTATTAACATTGATGACTATTTATGTGGATTAAGTTTCACACCAGTGGGCCATGGAGAGTATAAAGATGATTATAAAGCACTCATGCCTTTCTCTTCATTGGTAACACCACTAATTCATGGTCCTATAGATAAAGGCTCACCTACTTAGTTACAATCATCAGTAGATCCCTTTATTCACTTAGCACATATGGCTACATATATGTTTATGGACCTAGTTATATGGATTCAAGTAGGTATTTCACAAGATAAACCACACCAAATTCTATAGTATTAATTGACAGAGGATTGATGGTATTACCCATAGTTCATTAGTAGATTGTCATGGTAGGAAGGTCAACCCTTTTATCATTTTCATAGGCTTACATGACATGATACCAATACATGCTCAACATTACAACATAAGTTGAATAAGGTCAAGGCTTAGGGAAATATTTATATTATATAACTTCCACCTTCATAGGTACAAGCACCATGATAGAATCATCATCAACATAGATACTCACAAAATGATCCATTGACTATATGGATTTTTGTTGTAGATACATATATCACCCATGTTGTGATAGATGAGGATTCTGATCCTAATACTTACACTTTGGCATTTTTATAAAACATAGGCTATTATGAAAATGAGCTAAAACATGCCATACAATATAAGGATTCATTAAGACATATCACACTACCAGTTGTATGTGGCCCAAGGGTGGACAACACATTATTCTTTATCATGATTAGGGGCACTCATATACAAGTTAAACTTGGTAGTACATGGTTACACATTACAGATTCCATAGTTAATCAATTAAATATATGTTTGACATTTAGTCACAAAGGACACATGGTCCATATGTTACATGATGACATAGATGAGAATCACATGTTTCATATAGACACTCTGTGGTCCAATGTGGTTTACCTTGAGACCACATGAGAGGCATCTTACATAATCAATCAACACACTCAAATACACAAAATCTAAACTAATGCCAAGGATAATGATCCACTAGTACATAAAATATTTTATGATGATCAAGATGATGAGGACTTATTTTATTTTAGATAGATCCAGTATCTGACATTGGATGACCTTGCACATTTCAATTTGGTTGTACACTATCTCATTTATATCCACAATTTTATTGTACATACTTTCCTTCTCTCTTGATCCTTTTACATAGTTTCATTTTCATATTGATTGTATATAACTTATATCTAGAAAATATAAAAATAATAAAATATTTCAAAAACACAAAAACATTTAAATATTTACTCAAAAAACATAAAATTATAGATTGCATGCATTGTGATGTTTACATTTATTATATTTTCCAAACACTACATATGCTAGCTATCTTAGTATAGTCAATTTTATCATATGTACATGCTTCACTTGTTCTTGTTGAGTGCTTAAATATTACCTATTAGACTCAGATCCACTACACTGATCCAAATTTATTATTATCTATCCACTGGGAACATATACACAAATACATGGGTTCTTCATTTGACATATTCACCCATTTGAGGGCACCTTGTACATAGTTGCAATTACCAGGTTACATGTTTATATACTTTACATCACAAATTTGGCATTGTTATATCTCAATATTGATCATGCTACATTTATATTTTTTACTATCTATTACTACTTTAGACTCAACATATGTAACTCTTGGATCTTACACAGATTTGTATTATATTTTCATGCTCACTTTAATTTTTTAGCTTTCCTAGTTTAGATTTGATTGTATTTATATGCTTCTTCTATTTGAGTGCATTTGAAAATTCTATTAATCTTTGGCTCTATGCCACTTATTTTCATAGTATGTATGCTTTGGATATTTTCCCATGTCCTTGTATGTGTTTTCTTGATAATCTATGTGGACATTTAAACATGTCCTTCTATGTTGTTCTAAGCCAACTTGCTTTCTATTTACATATATATACATTTGAACATGTCATTATCTATCTTGATTTCTCAAATTTAGTGACATGTGCCCATGTCCCTTGTAATGTGGACCCTTGGCCCACTTTGCATGCCTCATGTGTGTTATATGTATGCTTTCTTATATGCATCATAACCATGACACTTGTCTCTTAATTTTTAAACACTCCAGTTTTAGATGCCATGAGGGACCTCATGTATCTCCCCTTCCTACTTGGGTGCCATGATACACATCATGCCCCATCCCCCTAGGTAGATACTCAGTTATTACGTAGATTTTCCATTACATACATTATTATATCTATCTTGATAGCCTTGTGAATGTTAGACATTACATATATCATATATTAAAAACTTATGCTCAGATTATCTTCATTATGATGTTATGTATGTACATTATATTAGATTATTATGCATATATCATATATCCTTTGACTAACACACATTTTTTAGAGATTTTTATTTTGAGGATAGTTCTATCATAGGCTCAACAAATCCCCTGAATAGAGGGAGCATTCACAGGGGTTTATCATAGAGATTAGAATATCAAAATAAACTTAGATTATAATTTTTTAACACATAGGCTCAGAATATAAAAATTAGAATTAGGTAAACACAATAGGAAAAAATGACAAAGATCAGTTATAGTTACATAAAAATCAAAATAGTCTAACATTAACACATAAATTGGGATACTAGCACCACATGGTGTTACTGTCCAAGATATGGCACTACTATTTAGTATCCTCATTTAAAAAAAATCTAGATTGGATAGAAAATTATAATAGGACAATCTAGGTTTGTGTAGGTTTAGCTATAAATTTACTAGTTTTGTTCAATTTATCTTAGATTCATACCAATTTGATCAAATTAGGGGCATCATGTGAAACATGATCATTCCCATTTTTTATTTTAGATACTCAAATATAGATTATTACAACTCAGTCTAGAATCTATATTCTCATATATGATATTTGGAGGCATGTGCATGACACATTATTTCTATATGCTCACTTACACACTAGTTGATCAGATGGAATGACAAACTCCATGTAATTCTCTACACTATACACATTATACATCATATTCTAGATTGTACACCAATTTCATCCCTTACTCCATCTATAGTTGTTGGCATTCCTGAGTGGCTTGGAGTCACCTTATATACTTGAGTGGCCACATAGCTAACATCTCTAATTAGACATTTGTAGTTACATCACATAGTTTCAATTTTAGATGCATCTACTATACATGGGCAGGCAATGATGGAGTCATATTCTACTTGAGTTCTTGAGTCACCTACATGAGAGGGTTGGACACACCATTAGTCTAATGCAAGCTAATAATAGGTCATGATCCACCAAGCAGGGTTGGGTAATGATAGAGTCAAAACTAGATTGAGTTCTTGAGCCACCCATACATGAGGATTGAGCAATCCATAAGCTCAATCCAAGTTATTCACCAATTGATCACAATACACACATAGGTTATCACTAGGTTTATACATCAATTCGTGTACCTAGTGAGGTGTATTCATTCATTTCCTCTCTTATCCCTTTACTCAATTTTACTTATTTACTTAGTTTTTTTTTTGTTTTAATATCTCTTAAGGACTGATCTATGCATGTTTCACTTGAAGGACACACAATGAAGCATGCTTCACATACTTATATCTAGACTCACAAGCTTCACCTCTTAGGTAAGTCCAAGTATGATTTTTTTAATTTTATCCTAGTCATTTCACTTTTATGCATTTATATTATAAATTGGTGGGGGAAAGTAATCATCTAAAAATGACACTTAAATGATAAAAGTGCTACTTGAGACCACCTATCCCCAGTTTATCCCTAAACATATCTTAGGGCCTATTTTCACACTTATCCAACCTTCATGTAGGCCATAAGTGTCCCTAGTCATCCCTAAAGTAGTCCAAAATCCTCATTCTTGCATCTTGGCCCTTTGTGCCTTAGATTCTACCACCTGGACACTAGTGCCATAATAGGGATAATAGCGCTACATGGTGCTAGTGTCCTAATTTTGGCACTACTATCCTTTCCGTCCTTTTTCCATAAACATATATATTTTCAAATATTAGATCTCTTGGGGTTGTCCTAGACCCCTTTAACATATACATAAGCACCAAAAATGTGTATATACATGACTTTTATCCCTCTAACCACTAGATGGAAATTAGATGCAAAATTACACATACAAACTCAGAACAAGCGATGCACAATTAAGGTTATCAATCCCTATTTTGCCCTACTTTTGCATAGTACCATTTACAACATTCCTAATCTTATATTACTCATATTTATAGTCTTAATCACATTCAAATCACTTAGGTCTATAATCATACTAGATTCACTTACACTTGCACTAGCACCTAGGTGGGGAGAACTACATTGGGATTGATCCTTCTTTAAAGTATTAGTATGTATCAACTCTTATCATAGTGAGGTGTTGAGGATGTACAACCTACCCCACTAATAAACACACTTTATTGATTTTATAAAATAGATGCCTAATAACATAGAGGATTTGGGTTTATCATAAAATCAGTCAAAATAGGTCATCTATAGGGTTTTAGAACTTGTGTGTGTAGGAAAAGGCTTGACAGACCTAGACATAGGTGCACCTAAAAGCTCAAAATAGTGATGCACAAAGGACACTACCACAAAAATAACGACACTAATGATAGATGACACTATTGTATAATTATGACACTACTATTCAAAAGGGGTTTTGAAACTTGGATTTTATTTGTGACACTTAAACCAACCTCTACCTCAGCGTTTAGCCTCCAGATCATCCATCGTAGTCATTTTCTAGGTAAGTTCTCATTTACATTGTTTATTGATATTTTTATAAAGGTCAAATTTAATAAATTATATAAAAACATTAGTAGTTATATTTATTTCATATTTCTACCTTGATTTACTATACACAACCCTTTAACAACATAGGATTTACATACATCTAAGTCTTAAAAGGTTAAAATATTTTCAATATTACTCAAACATAGTCTTCTAGATTTATGTTTAATTTATCTTATATTTTTCTCATATTGGGAGCATCATGCATGGCATGTGTTCCATGGTTTTATATAGATTTTTACTTAGATACTTATTTGATATTACTCATTTACTATAATTAATATGTTTAGATATCAGATTAGCGGTATGTGCATGACACATGACCACCTCCTCACTTAGTTTTGCACTAGTTCTTGTATAAATGATGAAAATCCACATAATTATTTATGTTGTATACACCAAACCTAAATCATACTATTTTTCACTAGTTTTACATGATAATTGAATCTTATTACATCTACATCAGTTGATTCACCTTTTTACATTAATTTTGCACTAGAATGATTTATTAAATTCAGAGAGGGATTCCAATGTATTCTATTACCTTGGGTTTGAAATTATGGAGTCAAGAATAGCTTTATTTATTAATCACACTCTTATTTTAGTGAGGATTAGGGCATGCACAATCCAATCCAAGTGTTTCAACAAAAAATTTTCCTAGGGTCTTACCCCCTATAGTCACTATTTTTTCACCAAAAAACACAATGGTTCACATACCCAAATAGGTGTATTTATTACTTATTATTTGATATATAACATTTTTATCTTTAATTTTAGGTTTTCATCTTAAGTGAGGATTGATTTATACATGTTTAATAATAGGTTTGCATGAAGCACAATTCAAGTGTGGTTTCCATCCAAGCCTACTAAACATAGGTAGGCTCAGGTATAACTCTTTTCCTTTTACTCTAATAATTTTTATTGTTGAATTACTATAATCAAAGGGGGAAAATGTGACACATAAATTAAATTTTATTACTAAAATAATGCACATGTGACCAATTCTTTTACATACTTAAATCATGCTCAAATATATGGCTCTAAGCTGCTATTGCTCTACTTATATATAACTGACCCATACCTTTTAAGAAAATTTTGATTCTAAATATTCATATTCACCATTTAAAATAAAATAACATCATAATTTAATTTATTCACACTTCCATATTATCCCTCTATGCTTATTAGACAAGGATGCTTATTCAAGACTATCCTGCTCACCAATAATGTATGAATCCATCGGTCGTGTCCTACCAAATAATTATTATTTGCTCAAATTGAATTTCACCAAATGGGTCAACCCACATAATTTTAAAGTATCATTTGACTAATTTCAATAAAATCACTATAAATCTACATTTTCTAACCATTGTTCACTAGAGGCTCATATAATTGAACAACATTAAAATATTTAACTACACATTGAGAGCAAAGCATTTATTTTTCCCAATTCAGAGTCCACAAAACTGTAGTAGCCTTGAGATAAGTATGAATACACATCCAAGGTCACAAGTCATTATTTATGCACATAATTACACCAGGATTTCACCAACATATAACATTACATCAATATTTCACATGTACACCAATGTAACATGGGAGAAATGACTGGAAAAATTAACTTGCCAACTAAATTAACATAATCTAATCACTGTACGTACAACCCAAAAAAATGTATTCCAAAGGGGCCATCACTTAGTTTATTGAAAATTATTTTTCATTAAATTATCAACCTAAGTTATATATACTTTGGTAATATGTCAGCACTATATATGCATACTAGACTCTTTGGAAGGCTAAGATACTAATCATTATGTAATTGAAACACAGTTTGTAAAAATATAAACTACATAATGTAAAAACACTTGTATGAAATGGAAATTAAATGGAGTGAAAATTACATTAAGTAGATCAATATTATTTTGGAATATTCCTATATTTGAACTAAAGATACTTGATCAACCATACATAAGAATAATTTCTTGTAATGAAATGAACTATGGAATTCCAAAGACACAAAAAAGTTAGAATGTAAGCACACAACTGAATTGGAAGATCTACTTAATATATGGGAATGCCAAAAAAACTCCTCATAAGTGGGTCCTCCTTGGTTAGACTCATGCTTTAGATCCCTTCCTTGATTACAAATGCTTTAATTCAAGTCACTTTAATCACATTGATCAAATTCTGTAGCAATAGAATGATTGCTACAGGAAAGTAAAAAGGATTTCAACAACTCTATTACTCTTACTCAATATCTTTTTATATTATATATTGTTAAAATTGAATCACCTAAAACTATTCTCTTTATATAAAAAAGGTGGGTGTTTATTATATAAGTACATACATAATGGTTACAAACATAAGATGCACAATGACAAAAATCATATTTAGATAATGAAGTTGTTATGATGATAAACCATATAAATGTACAATTTAATGATTAAATCAAGGTCCAATGGGGTTCCCATATGTTATAATAACCCCTCATCATGTTACAAGACTATTAGAAATCATAGAATGAGTTGGAAGATGGTTGGAGGTGATAGCTGTAAGTTCTATTCTAATTTGGGAAATGCCCACCTACAACCATTATTGTGGGTACATTGAGTTAGCTACTACATGTGCTCTATGTTTCCAAAATATAGCCTATGAAAAAATACATGTGTGTTTGTAAGAGTGGCTATGAGTTATTGAACATAAAAAAAAAATGTCTTTTCCATTCCATTTAGCCATTAAAATACCACACCATTATGAAACCATTAAACCATATTAGAAAACTTAGAAATACCATACCAAATTATATATATATATATATATATATATATATATATATATATATATATATATATATATATATATATATATATATGTATGTATGTATGTATGTATGTATGCATGCATGCATGTATGTATGTATACACACACAGACACCCACACATACATACGTACACACACATATAAGAAACACATACAAATTTAGAATGTAAACACATAATTGAATTGAAATATCTAATTAATAGATGGAAATATTATAAATGCTTTAAATCAAATCAATTTAATTGAATTGATTGAATTTTATAGCAATATAATGATTACTATAGGAAAGTACAAAGGATTGTAGCAACTCTATTACTCTTACTTGATATCTTTTTATGATATATCTTGTTAACCTTGAATTACCTAAAACTGTTCTATTTAAATAGAGAATGTAGGTGTTTATTATATCAATACATACATAATAGTTACAACCATAAGATGCATAATGATAGAAATCAGATTTATAAAATGAAGTTGTTATGATGCAAAACCATATAGATGTACAATTATAGTCATATAAAATGTCACTTGAGTATAATGAGTGTTACTTGAGACCAACCTATCCCTAGCTTAGCCTTAGACCTATCTTAGGGCCTATTTAAATCCTTATCTAGCTTTCATATAGGTCTAACCCATCCCTAGATGTACCAAGAGTAGTCCTTAACCATATCCTAGGCATCTAATCCCATAATGCACCAAATTATACCACTTGGGCACTAGTATGACCCTTTGGACATTAGCACACCACTCTAGTGACCAAGGGACTAAGCTATTGTCCCTTATCTCTTTTTTCTTCCAATAGAAATATTTCCACTTATCAAGAGACCTTAGGGTTGACTTAGACCTTTTCCATATCTTGATAAGTGATATATTAGTATATAAACCAATATTACCCCTTTACCCACTAGATGGAAATTAGATACAAATACTCATGAATAAACTCAAAAATAGTTGTGCAAATCAAGGTCATTAATCCTTATTCTATCCTAATTATGAATATAACCATATACAACACTTAAGACCTCATATTGATAATATTTATAGTCTCAAACAAACTCAAAACACTCAAGCCAACACTAATACTAGACACTTGTACTTTCACCAATCACTTAGGTAGGAGAACTACATTGGGTTTGATCCCCTCTCAAGGTATTGGTATGTAGGAAACTCTCAGGACAATGGGGTGTTGAGGTCACATCTAGCCTAACCAACTAACATTAAAATTTTACTACTTGTGCTCCTTAAAAACCCTAACAACATGGAGGTCTAGGGTTTACTACGAATCAAACAAAAATAAGTCATAGGCAATAAATCAATGTTCATCCACATAAACATATGTGTCTCAAACTCAAGTGAGGCTATTCCTAAAAGTTCACATACTTTTCAAAAAAAGGACACTAGTGCACTAAGGAGGACACTAGTGCACTAAGGAGAAAATTAGCACAATGCACTAATATCTAAAGGACCACATTACAATCCAAGAGATATTCTAAGACCTATTTCTAGTTTGTGACACTGATCAGCTTCTACACTAGTTTTTAACCTCTAGTTCATTCATCTCAATAAATTTCCAACTAAGTACATAATTGCATAGTTCATTGCTATTTTTAGAATAATTAGATTAGGTTAATTATTATACAAATAAATGGCTATATTTATTACATATTTTATACCATGATTTACCATTCTAACGCTTCAAAAACTTAGGGTTTACATTCCATAAATCACTTAAAAGTTAAATCATTTAGTGAACTTGACTTACTTTGAATATTGTTTAAATCTTAGACCTAAATGCTCTTAGGGTTTATATCCTTTTGTTTTCTATGTTCATAAATTAATTCTAAAATATCAGATCTAATTTATTATTTTTTGCATTCTTTCATAGATTATATTTCTTAAAAGGTTCAAAATATACAATATTTTGTTTTTCTACTTTCAAATCTACAATGGTAGAATCTAATAGCCAATTTGATGAGACTGATAAGAGACAACTGCAAAATTTCATATCTAAGCATTAAGATATTCAAGATGATCTTATCACATTATCCACAAAGAACTTCAAAAGTCTACTGATGGTCAATATTCTAACCCCATTGATGCTAATATTATTACATCCACTATGAGGGCAACTCAGATTCTATAGCCTACTAGAACTAGATAACCTTCACTAGTGGTAGAACCTCTTATGGCTAGTACACATTCCTCCCCTCCATTTTTATAATCCCTTATAAATGAGATCCATGATTAATAGGCCAAGGTGATATTTGTTTAGCAGGGTAACACTAGACCATTTCATGCCTTGGATTTTCATGTTCTTATACATACACCTTTGACACAACATACATTAGAAACTCCTTTTCCATCCATATTTTTGGCACCCAAAATTACTCTATATGATGCTAAGGGTGATGTAGAACATCATATACAATATTTACACACACCATGTTTGGACTACGTGTCCAATGCTTGACTCCTCAATAAATTGCTCCCTTAAAATTTAAAGGACTATGCATTACAATGATTATATGATCTTCTTAATTAATCCATCACAAAATTCAATCTATTAGAAGATATGTTTTTGACACACTTTTTGATCAACATCAGTGATAAGATTTCCTATTCTCAATTTTCTCAACTCAAAAAAAAAACCAATGAGCCAATAACTAAATATGACTTGTGATATAAAACTATATTAGCAAAGATGACTAGCCCCATGTCAGATAGAGAACTACAAGACATATTCAAATAGAGTTTATTATCAACATTATATGAAGCTATTATATTCAATAAGTTTCCATTATTCAGATATCTATGCCATATAGTTAAGGAATGGGAAGTTAAGCTTCTCTATATGGGAAAATTAAAGTACACAACTAGATCAGATTCAACTAAGAGTTATAATAAGCCCCCATATAACATGAGGCTCATTGAAAATAATAGCTATCAAAAGACAATAGTTAATGTAGCTTCAGAGCCACCTCCTCACAAGTTTTTATCATCTCTTCCAAGAATACTTTTCACAAATCTTCCTAAATCACTAGCACACATTATTCACCAACTCTTCTAATGCAACATCAAATCTCTCCCTCCCATGAAAGAGGTTGATATGACTGAGCCTCTTTCAAATAATTTTAATTTCAATGCATTTTGTGACTATCATAGGGCACTAGGCCATACTACCAATAGATGCATCAATCTATGACATAAGATACAAGATTTAATAGATTCTAATATCATTGATGTCGACACTCCTATAGAGGCATCTAGGCCACAACCAATAGAAGCATAGCATTTAAAATATTCTAAAATCCATTTCCAAAGCATGTAGCTAATGAGATAACTAACAATTTAGGTGTCCATTATGATTATCAAGCACATCCACCACTAGAATCCTATCATACACATATGAAAAACACACACCCTCTCAGTAATATCATTATTGTGTTTCATATTATAGTGTCAAATAGACCTCTTATCACTTTCTTAGAGTAAGAGATTGTTGATGATGACTCAGATTTATATGTACTTTTTATACGAGCCTACATTGATCATCATCCTATTTAGAGTGTTATTGTTGATAAAGTGTCAAGCATTAACATGTGTATTATTACACTTTTACAATACTTGGGTTATTCAAAGCATGACATTTCTTAGAGAGATAAAATTATTCAAGGCTTTAGGGGCCATGTATAGAGCTCCATCAAGGAGATAATACTACCATTACAAGTTAGTCCCACATATGTGGCCACCAGATTCATAGTCATACCTAATACATACATATTTGATATGTTATTGGGTAGGCCTTATATATAACAACTCCAATCCATTCTATGTACCATACACATATGTCTCAAATATATACATGCTAATCAAGTGGTTATAGTTGAAGGCATTCAATATGAGTATCCTTCACCTATTACATAACTAATTATATAACAAACATCAGTTATAATTCAATACATAGAGTCTATTATCCCATGTTTGATATCAATCAATCTATAAATAAATGTGAGGTCTACTCCTATGACATCATCATATATACATAATCTCCCACAGAGTCCTATATTAGAGAGACCTTTACATCATAGACATGTTATGGATTCTAGAGAGCTTATCTCTACCACATTACCATACATATCAATGTTATAGCATAGAGTATCCACTCCAATTATAGATTCTACAGTAGATGGGTTTCCAAGAGTCCCACACCTCACATGCCAATCTTGTCAGCTCCAAAAATTCATAGCCCCAATCCATAGTTTCAGCTACATATCCCTCAATACATCCAATTCTTTGATCTTAGATACCTCATCACACAACATGCATAATCATTATTCTTCTCTTTGACACATGACACATTGATTGTGAGTCTCTTACGATACTCATCAGTTACCATGTTCTTCCATAATTTTACATATTTTCTCTTATTTTGATCCTTGTATATAGTTTCATTTTAATGTTGCTTGTACATAGCTTATACTTAGAAAACACAAAAAAATTTAATATGTTCAAAAATACAAAAACATTTAAATATTTCTCAAAAAATACAAAATTTTAGATCACATGCATTTCCATGTTTACATTCCTTATATTTTCCAGGTACTACATATGATATATATACTAGTCTAGTTGGTTTTATCATACAAATATGCTTCCCTTGTTCTCTTCAAGTGTTCACAAGTTATTATAGAACTTAGGTACTCTACACAGTTATAGATCCACTACTATCTACCCATTGGGGGAACATACATAACTTTAACATTAATACATTTTACCATTGGGGGAATCATACCACAAATATTCTAGTTTTCCAAGTTACATCTTTCTATACTCCATATAACAAATTTAACATTGTTTATATGTTGATATCGATCATCCTATTCTATTTATATATTTTTTGACTACTACTATAGACTCAATTATGTATATATTTTCACTTATATAGATTTGTACCACATGCTTATGCATACTTTCATTTATAGCTTTCCTAGTTTATATTTGATTATGTCTCTTGACTTCGATATTTATTTGAGGGAATTTTAATATGCCTTTGTTCTATGACTCTATGCCAATTCCTTTCATTGTGTGTATGATTTGAACATGTGCCCATGTCCTTGTGTGTGCCTTCTTGATTTCGTATGTGGACATTTGAACATGTCCTTCCATGTGAGTCTAAGCTAACCTTACTTATTATATGTGTATATGGACATTTGAACATGTCCTTATATGCATTGCTTTCTCAGATTTAGTGACATGTGCCAATATCCCTTGTATTATGGCCTTTTGGCTTAATTTGCATGCCTTATGTGTGTTGTATGTATGAGTCATGGCTAGGACAATTGTCTCTTACTTGTCACACTTACACTCAGTTCTAGATGCCATGAGGGACCTCATACATCTCCCCTTCCTCCTTGGGTGCCTTGATGGACATCATGACCCATCCCCCTAGGTAATTACTTAGATTATTTATAGATTTATTGTTCATATACATGATTATAATGTTTTCTCAATTTTGACAACCTTGTGAATGCTAGATATAAAATACATCACCCATTACCAACTTATTCTCCAATTATTTTACATTCTAATGTCATGTATACACATTATATTCATTTATCATGAAGATATCATATATGCTTTGGCTATTACACATGATATAGATATTTTATTTTGAGGACAATATTGCATAATTTAAACAACTCCCCTCAAAAGAGGCGGCATTCAAATGGGTTTGTAATAAAGATTAGGCCATTTGGGTGCACTCCAAATATAATTTTAACACACATAAAATATAGAGTAAAAAATCAAGAAAAAAGTGTAAAATATTCAAACACATACCAGTTATAGTTTGGCACATAAATAGTATTGAAGGACACTAGTGAAGCCTAATGGACACTAGTATGGTGTACTAATATCTAAGGGACCATGCTACTATCTAGTAGCTCCATAAATAGGAAAATATATATTGTCTAAAAAGGTACAATAATTATAGTTTAGGTTTGCACATTTTCAGTCATAGATTATCAGTTATGCTTAGTTTATTCTCAATTTTACATAGAATCATACCAATTTGCTCAAATTGGGGGAATCATGCATGCCATGGTCACCTCTATTTCAGTTTCAGATATGTTTGAAGATATATTACTATAATTAAATCCAAAATCCATATGCACAAGTATCAAAATTGGGGTGAGTACATGACACATTATTTTTGTTTTCTCACTTATGCTCTAGTTGATGAAATGGAATGGAAAACTCCATGTCATTCTCCACATTGTTAATCTAGACACCATTTACATCAATTTTACACCAAATTTATGTCTTAATCTATTTTTAGTGGTTGGTATTACCGAGTAGTCCCTAATCTACACACCTAAGTGTTAGAGAGGCCCTTGAGGCACTTTTCACATTAATTTTTTTGAGTGACCCCAAAGCCATCCCATATAATTTTAGTTACATCACATAGTTTTAGTTGTAGATGCATCAAATACATAGGGGTAGGCTATGATGGAGTCATAACCTAATTGAGATCTTGAGTCACCTCCATAGTAGGGTTAGATAAGACATCAATTCAATCCAATTTATTCATAATTTATGATCCACCAAGTAGGGTGGGCAATGATGTGGTCAAAATCAGATTGAGTTCTTGAGCCACCCACACATGAGGATTGAACAAGTCATCAACTCAGTCCAAGTTATTCACCATTTGATCACTAGCTATAGACATATGATGTCACCAAGTTATTGCATTGGTTCATGTACCTAATGAGGTATATTCATTCCTTTCCTCTCTCTTATATTTTGACTCATTTTTTATTTGATTTTGATATCTCTTGAGGACCAATTCATTCATGTTTAATTTATAAGACATTCAATGGAACATGCTTCATATACTTATACCTAGATTCAAGGGATTTACCTCTTAGGTAAGTCTAAGTACAATTATTTTTCCTTTATCCAAATCATTTATCTTTGATAAATTTATAAAATAAAGGGGGGGAATGTATTTATATAAAATATAACTTGAGAATGAGTGTTACTTGAGACCACCCTATCCCTAGCTTATCCCCAGACCTAACTTAGGGCATATTTTGATCCTTTTCTAAATTTTGTGCAGGCCTAACCCATTCCCAAATGTACCAAGAGTAGTCCCAAACCATATCCTAGGAAATTAGGCCCCTAGTGTATTAGAATCTACCACTTGGACACTAATGCAACCCTTTGGACACTAGTTCACCATGCTAGTGACCAAGGTACCACACTACTATCCCTTAGCTCTTTTCTCCTCCAATAGACATATTTCCACTTCTCAAGATACCTTAGGGTTAGCTAAACCTATTCCATATCTTAACAAGTACTAGTTTAGTATATATACACCAATTTTATCCTTTACCCCTAGATATAAATCAAATGCAAATACTCTTGAACAAACTCAAAAATAATTGTGTAAATTGATGCCATTAATCCTTATTCTTCCCTACTTCTGCATATAGATATATATATAACTCCTAAGCTTAGATTACTTAGATTTACAGTCTCAAGCACACTCAAAACACTCAAATTGACACTGATACTAACATTCACTTACACTTGTACCAAGCGGTTGGGTAAGATAACTTCATCAGGCTTGATCCCATCTTGAGGTATTGGTATGTAGGCAACTCTCAATATAGCAAGGTGTTGAGGTCATATCCAACCTATCCAACTAAAACCACACTTTTTCTACTTGTGCTCCTCAAATAGCCTAATAACATAGAGGTCTATGGTTTACTCCTAATTAGTTAAAAATAGGTCACATGTAACAAATCAAGGTTCATCCATACATACACATGCATCACAAACTCATGTAAGGTTATTCCCATAAGTTCACATAGTTTTTAGCAAAAGGACACTAACATGATAAGGAGGATACTAGCATAGTATGCTATTATCTAAGGGACCATACTATTGTCTAGGAGGAGTTATGAGACATGTTTCTAGTTTTCAACACTCTGATCAATTTCTACACTATTTTTCTACCTCCAGTTCATTCATCTCATTCAATTTCTAGCTAAGTACATACTTTCATAGTTCATTGCTATTTTTATAATAATCAGATTAGGTTAATTATTATAAAAGTCAATGTTGTATTTATTGCATTTTTGTACCCTAAATTATGCTTTCATCCCTTTAACAACCTAGGGTTTACATTACATGAATCCCTTAAAAATTAATAAAAAATCTAAAGATGAAAGTAAGGTTTAATGGGGTTCCCATATAGTTATAACAACTCCTCATCATGCTTATAAGTTTGTTGGATATCATGGAGTGAGATAAAAGACATTTAGAGGCGACAACGGAAAGTTTTATTCTAATCTAGGAAATGTCCACCTACAACCATTATTGTGGGTACACTTAACCAACTACTATGGGTGCTCTACATTTCTAAAGTCCAACAAATCAATGACTACATGTGTGTCTATTAGAGTGGTTATGGGCTAATGAACATAATAAATAAATGTATTTTCCATTCCTTTTATCAATTAAAATACCAAACCATTATAAAACCATTAAGCCATATTAGAAAACTTAAAAATACCATATCAAAATTAAGATTTAATTTACACACATGTGCACGCCCACACCCACACCCAAACAAACACACACACACACACACAAGTGCATAAAGTTGGGGCAAAAAAGGGCCCTACCTATGAACATATTTTTTTAGAAAATTGATAAATCTCAAATGTTGTAGATTATTTGAGATGACTACACTTAAAATTTGAAGATGGTATAAGAGCATGAAATCTAGTATTTCGAGTCTAGTTTCTAAAAAACTATTTTTTTTATTAAATGGTTAAGTATAAGTAAGCTAAACATCTAAAATTTAAAGAGGAACTCCTACTTTTTTAGGAAAAAAGAGTAGATATCCAGCCGTACGATGCATCATTTTTTTAGCATCATTTAGTATTGTTTGAAACCCTTTAGTGGAAAT
The DNA here is from genome assembly GCA_037957365.1 of Torreya grandis. NCBI lineage: Eukaryota > Viridiplantae > Streptophyta > Pinopsida > Cupressales > Taxaceae > Torreya > Torreya grandis. The sequence continues at coordinate 607,114 of JARHVA010003800.1, read as the reverse complement.
TTAGATAAGATCATATAGTTTGTGATCTATATTTTTTAAGTTTTAAATGAATATATATATTCATTTTACAAGTAAATAGATTATTAAAATTGATAAAAGATGGATAGATGGTTGTATGACCTCCATAAGTACCTAAAAAATTAGTTTTTTTATTTGAATGCATATAAAAATAGGCTTAGTTTGTGACCATATATATTTTTTTGAATTTGGATCAATGAAGAAAATAAACATAAACATATATAGACATGTATATTTTCAACATGTACTGGCCTTAAAAAACCATAGTTATAAATAAACATAGATGCAAACCTTAAAATAGTCCAACAAAAAAAAATTAGAAAGAGGAGAGTGTGTTCGATGTTGTAGTAATAATTTTATGAGTTGTTTCATTAAAATTCATAGTGTTTATGATGATGGAAATTGGATTTTATTATTTTTTGTTAAAAAACCTAGATTCAACTGTGTGTTAATAGGTCCAAGCCTCAGGCTCGAAAATCCAAGCCATTTCTGAGCCAAGAGGGATGGTTTTGAATTGAAACATAACAAATCACGTACATGTTTATTTAACATTGTACAAAAAAATAAAATGGATTTATGTATATGTGTTTTAGTTAATGCATCTATCTATTCACATTTATAATTATATATTTTTATTTTAAGGTGGAGTGTGTCAATATGTACACTACCAAAAAAAGGACATAATGGATATATTGATGCAATTTGGGTACATTTACACATGTGAACATAATTTCAACTATATATAATATGATTTAGGGTTTAACCAGGCCTAATTTCATTACAAAACAAATGAAAGAGTTAATTGTTTCAATGATGGAGGTAATTAGGGCCAATTTAAATCCCTTTAATGTAACTTCAATTATACGATGTGATTTGGGGCTAAATTAACTTAGATTTCATGAAAAATTGAGTGAATGGGTATAAATAGTGATGTACTTTATGCAAAATTGAGCCTCATGAATATAATTTTGACTATAAAGGTTATAATTTAGGGCTTTCAACCCCAATGTCCTAACAAAATAAACTAAATATTCAATTGGTTCAATCTAAAGGCAATTGAGGCTAATTTGAGACCCTTAAACCTAATTGTGACTATAAAATATGATTTGGGGCTTAATAAACTTTGATTTAATTAGAGAAAGAAGAAAAGAATCATTTAGTTCAATGATAGATGTAAGTTTGACATGTATAGGATGTGGTTTTGGGATCAATAAACTCAAATGTCATCATATAATGAATGAAATAGTCAATTAGTTAACATTTGGAGGTAATTAAGGTCAATATGAGCCCCATTCATCTAATTATGACTATGCAATGTGATTTAAGGCCAAATTACCTTGGATTTCATCATAGATTGAGCCAATTAGTCAAATGGTGCAATCAATGACATAATTTTAGAAACATTAAGCCACATGAACCTTTCAATTATATATGATGTGATTTGGAGTGAATTTAACCTTAATGGCATCATATAATTAGCCAATAGTTGATTCATTTAGTCAATGAAGTAATTAAGGCCAATTTGAGCCCCTTCAACCTAACTACAAGAGAAAGACATGATTTAGGGATAACTTAACTCAGATTCTATCATAAATTGATCTAATTAGTTAATTGGTGCAATTAGAGATGTGATTTGGGCCAAATTGATCTTTATAAACCTACATTATGGCTTAATTGATTATATAAGATACCACATATCACTTAAACAACCATAATTTTATCATAAATGCAAATGTAGAGGTAATTAGGAGCAATATGAACATGTTGAAATAAATTAAGAGTTTAGGATGTGATTTGGGAAAAAATTAACTCATATTTCCTAACATATTGAGTTAATTATTTAATTGTTACAATCAATAATGCAAGTTGGATGAAAGTAAATCTTGTGAACCTAATTTTGACCATGTTAGATTAATTTGAGGGTCAATCGACCCCACCATCATAAAAAAATAAACCAAATAGTCTACCTATTCAATCAAAAAGGAAATTGGGGCCAATTTGAGCCCCTTAAACCTAAATATAAGAGAATGAAATGATTTAGAGATAATTAGCTCTGATTCAATCATTAATTTATCTAATTAGTCAATTGGTGTAATTAGAGATGTGATTTAAGTCAAATTGATCCTCATAGACCTAAATTATGGCTCAATCAATTGTATAGGGTATTTCAGACACTAAATTTGATTTATATAACACCCTAGTGTTGTACACTTGGTAAATACCTATCATGGCTATACCCTTTAGTTCATAGATCTTCTCATTACTGAAAGGCTCACATCCACTATCTCTTGTTCCTATTGTATATCTCTTAGTCTAACCATATGTTATTATGATGATTAGGCATTCTATACTATGATAAATTCTATAAATCTACTTATTATCATCCTCTATAAGTTTTAGTTTTATACCTATTTTATAGTTTCCTAGACACTTGCATCTTAATTGGATGCTTACATTGATGATATTGTCATATGCCAAACTAAACATTCATAAAATTTCAAATTATAAAATTTCCTTATGGTTGAACTAAGTGATTTAATGTGATATATTTACAAAAAGGATTGGTATATATACAAGATCAACCCTCATTCATTCATCACCTAATATAGACCTAAAAAATCACAAGGTAACCTATCAAAGGCACTCAATCAAACATTCAATAAACAAAGCTTCCATACTTCATTATAAGTCATAAGGACAACCCATTTATAGGTTTGAAGTACTAAATTAACATTCCATGATCCATATTTGCCAATTTTCAAGCTAGATCACTCTATGTGCTTACTTATCACACATTGCATCCTTATGCACACTCAAGCCAAAATGTAGGGGATGACTACATAAATTTGAGGTCATTTTTGGAGTTTTGTCTAGGTAGGTAGTGACCATTGATAAAAGGGTCCTTGAGTAGCTCAAAACTATGTTCCCATTAACCTATTTTTCCCACAGTGTCTCAAAAGGTGAGGAAGCTAGGGTTTGATCATTTGAGAAAGAATGATAGCTTATGCATGAGATCTAAACACATCAGAATAAAGGTGATAGAAAATATAGAAGGTTATAGATGGTTTCTTTAGATCCAGTCAATATTCTATACTAGACACCTATGTTTAACTTAGACACCACTGTTGACACAACTGTCTAGGTCTAACACAAGCATCCAAAGCCATCAATTGTAATTTTTTAGAATATGAAGATTGATCTAGAATCCAAATCCAGCTTACTTCCATCCTATTCCATATAATATTTACATGTGCATAATAAATTAGCTAAGTAATCTTATTTTTAATTCATGTCAATATAAATTAATAGTTATACTTTCTATTTTTAACATATCTCAACATTTAAATTTTGAATATTTTTTATTTGATTTTACAAGTTAATTGGCCTATTATTGATTTGTTTATCACCCTTGTGCTTATTCATTTATATATTCTTAACCCTATACTATATTGAACCATCTTAATTTAGGGTTGAACATTTGGTGAACTTGAAATTAGAGCCTTCCTTTGGAAACCTATCCTGATATAGGGTTTCTAACCTCATAGGGTTTTAACTTGTTATGATTGATTTTTATATCTAAAACTTTACCTTAGGGTTTTACACTCATATAGTTATATGGGTTTTGTGTGCATATGCTTAAAATTTTATCCTCCTTGATTTGCTAATTTTGTCATCTAAACAAATCCATTTTAAAATGCCTTATAGGGATTTTATACTCATGTTGGTATACTCAAAAACCTTTTTTTATCACCAAAATTTGGTACCTATTTTTTTTATTTTTACAATGTACAATTTTTAGTAAAAAATTAGATATATGATAAATGGTGTACTTATTGTCTAATTAATTTATGGGTTTTTTAAAAAAAATATTTTATTCAAAAATCACTCTCAGATCTCTAAAATAATTTATTATTTTATTGAAATTATTGTTTTTTATTGGGAATATTCTAGGGTTTTTCTTGTGAAACATTTCATATTATTTGGAAAATTTTTGATTCATAATAGATAAATTTTCCATTTCCTCAACTCTTTTGATAATCATGTTGATATAAACAAAATCCTCTTTTTATTTTCCAAAATATTGTATGGATTTTTCAAATTTAGCATTATACTATTTTTAGTAAATTTAGACCTACATGCCGTACATTGTACTTTTGTTTTCATATTTTTATGGGTTTGTCTCATTTATTTTTTTCTCAAAAAACCTATTTTATATTCAAAAATTTCTATACCAATCACTTTATATTGATTTATCTTCATTTGCCACATTGTGATCAACCCGACCTTTGGTCTCCAAACCCTAGTTGACCTAGGGTTTCTTGATTTTCCTATTTTCCTACCTTTTTATTTATATTTTCACAATATTAAAAATTTAAAAATAATATCTTATTTTCCTAAAAATCATGCTAAATATGGATATGTATGTTGAGCACATTATCTTCCAATATCTCACTATGGTCATTGCTTATTGTCTTGTCTACATTGTTACAAATATCAAAAACCCAAAACCAAAGAATGATCCTAATAAAGATAAAACTCAAACTTATCTTTACCAATATTATTGTAATAATATTTAACCTATTCCTGCTAACCCCTAAGATGGTGATATCTACCATCCCTCTAACTAGGTCCATGCCATCAGTCCTTCAAGGGATAAGATAAATGGTATATGTATGCACATTAAATTTGAGGCACATAGGGTTTGTACTTATGAATCCCTAAAATATCAAAACATCAAAATGAACAAGTTATCATTACAAAATCAAAATCATTTTTTTAGTTCATGTTTCACATCATTTGAAAATTAGATTACATACATGTAAAATCCAAAACATGCTAGTGTTAATCGTGTCTTTGCATCTTCATCTACTAATATTATGAAAAATAAGGTTTCTTATCCAAATGAAAATATAAAATATAACACATCTAAAATAATTTATTCAAGTATTATATGAAATATTACTAAGAAACCAATCAAAATCCTAAGAGAAATGATTTGAGATAAAGTGATCAAATTACATCCTCCACATCCTATCAAGAGATCCAAATATTATTGTGCATATCATATAATGTATGACAATCATATAGATTGTTGTTTTGCATTAAATAATAAAATACAAACTCAAAAAGGTAGTGGTGATCATGTTAATTATACATCAACTAAGAAAACCACTCACATTATGAGTACATTTCCTAAACCATAAGTACTAAAACAATAAATGTGGTTATGAAAGAAAAATTTAGAGAAAAAATAGTAGTAAATATAAAAAACATAATAAGAAAAGGCTCAAAAATACAAATTGGATCAAGATAAGGATACAAATTTACCTCTCAATAATGACACTCACAATTTTCTAAACAATATAGTTTTGGAAAGTAATATTGACAAAACTTTGGTTATCATGGTCAAGGATTGAAAAAAAATGCACAAGGCATCACTTGTCCTATCTCTACATCTGATCATAATGAGTGTCCAGGCTTGGGATATATTTGAAAAACTAGTGCAAATCATTCAAATATGCCTATTCACTTTTTTAATGAAAAAGAGCAAAAACTTACGAATGACAAGAAGGTAAAAAAAGAACAATGGGCACATCAAATATTTTAAATGAGATTTCTAAAAAAAGAGGTCAAAAATAAGATACACTTGATAAAACTAATGTTCCAAATGTGGATATAAAGGAGGAAACTACAATCCCTTCCTCAAATCAAGCCAGATTCATTGCTCATATAGATGGTGAATGATCTTCATATGAATGATTAAGAAAACTATGTTTTGATCCATTTGGTAACATACTACGTAATATATTCATACCTATACGAGTTGGTACCCATCAATTGAATCCAACATTGGTAAATGAGATACCAAATAAATATAAATGCAAAACAAAGATACCAAGTAAAAACTTACCAAAAGAGAATGATACACTTTCTAATTCTATTATGCATGCATATGGCACATATTTTTAAAAAAATATTACACATTTCCCATTCCTCATAGATTATCATCTGAGATCATATGATAATATTTTATTTTTAAATATTAGAAAAATACCAAAAAAAATTAAAACATTCAAAAATAAAAAAATATTCTTAGAATTTACATGTTCTATTATCTCCTTGGCATCTATGTTGTTAGTTCCATGTTGGTAAATAACATATCATATATTTCTAAATACACATGTTTCATGCATCTTTTGAGTGTGATACATGCATACCCAAACACATGATCTATACACTTTAAAATATTGGGCATTCCTTCTACTAATGCCAAATAGACATTGGGGCATCCACTCCTTTGATCATGATACATATGGTTTATATCATTCTATGATCATTTTCCATTATCATGTATGAACTTATATACTTACACATGCCTTTATCCATGCTTATATCTTTTGAAATATACTTGATATGCTATATACTTAATTTTTTTTGCTAATGCATATATCTTAGACCAATATGATATGATTATGTTGGTTGATTATGTTTCATACTATCCTTTTACTTACTTGAGTGTCTTGTCTTGTATTGCTTGTTTGAGCATTTGATCCATTTATTATGGCCCCCATGCATTTATTTTCCTATTTTGACATTTAAAATGTCATTTCTTTCCTTGTGGACATTTGACTAAGTCATGTGCCTTTGATTTGAAACATTTGAATATGACCCTTATTTAAGGTTGCCTTAGAACATTGCCTTTTGTTTAGTTTTGAGTGATATTGTGTGTGTGATTTATTGAATGTTTATTTGTACTATTACTATCTAGACATGCCATGATTCATATCATGCATATAAGGACTTGATGTGATCACATATTAGGTACCTCATTATTATATCTACCTATACATGCTACTCCTATATGCTACATGATCCTTACATAGATTATACAATTATATTATCCTTTTGGGGAAAGGTAACTACTAGTTTTCTATTTTCCATCACCTCAAAAGTGGGGTATATTTGTGGGGGCATGTCATAGAGGCATGGATTTCACACCTTCATAGTTTTATATTTTAGTGGGGGCATGCCAAAAAGGCATGAATTTCACATGTATTCAGTATTTATTATTTTTAGATTATAGTGGGGGCATATTATAGAAACAATTTCTCCACACTTATACTAGTTCTTAGTTTAATATTTTAGTGGGGACATATCACGAAAACATCCACACTTTCAAAATTTTAAATTATCCAAAATTGCATAATTATATGATTCAGATACACATTTGTGGTAGCATTCTCTACATTGGTACCATTGTTATACCCAAGTTTCATATTGAGACATATATGAGGTACATATGCCATGAAAAAGAGCACCTTAAATTTTAAAATCAAATCATCTTTCAGATTTTAAATACTTCTATGGACTTTACCATACACCAAGATGGACTTTTATAGACTATTCTTGAGTCAATCTACTACAATATTTGGTTCATTTTTGTCATGGTTGAGGTGATTACATCACTCAATATTAACAAGTTTATAGGATGGAATGACTAAATCATCCACTCTCACCAGATCTATAGTGTGAGTTGATTTAGATCACTCACACTCACCAGGTTATAAATATGATTGGGTTACACCATTGAGCTAATATCAACTACTGAATGGTAACTCACCTTTTATCCAAGGTTGGCGGCAAGTTATCCTCCAATATATATATTGGAGGATAACTTGCCGCCAACCTTGGATAAAAGGTGAGTTACCATTTAGTAGTTGATATTAGCTCAATGGTGTAACGTGGCATGTTATCCTCATATATATATATATATTCACTTGTAGGTTTTTATATTATCTTAAATCTCTTCAAATCAAATTGCCAAAAGGCAAGATGATTGCATCAATATATAGGTGAACTCCTAATTTTTCTCTCTTTATTTTGAATCATTTTGAATTCTTTCAATTATAGATTATATAAATTGATTATATATTGTAACACAATTTTGGTTGCAGGTTAGTCATCAACAAAGCACTCAAGTGGGACTCATGTAAAGACAAGGTGTATTATATACACCTAGGTATGCATTCATTTTCCTTTAAACTAGCAATTTCATTACTAGATTAAATGAGTGGAAAATGTAGACACTAAATATGAATTATATATTACCTCAGTCTTGTACACTTGACAAATACCTATAATGGCTATAACCTTTAGTTCCTAGACCTTAACACTGCCAAAAGGCTCACATCTACTATCTCTTATGCCTATTTCATATATTTTAGTTTGACCATATGTTATTATAATGACCAGGCCTTCTATACTATATAAAATGATATAAACCTACTTATTATCATCTTATAAAAGTTTTGGACCTATACCTAGTTTCCATATTCTTAGACACTTATGTTCGGGCTGAACACTGATGTTGATACTAGTGTCATGTGCCAAAATAAATGTCTAATGCCCTAAATTCATCAAATATATAATTATAACTTGTCTTTATTATTGAATTAAGTGATTTAATGTGAGATATTTACAAAATGTATTGGTATATATACAATATTAACCCTCAATCATTCCTCACCTAACATAGACTTAACAACTCACAAGGAAACCTACCAAAGGCATTAAATCAAGCACTCAAGTGAGTAAATATTACCTATTATTTGTTATTTCAATATCAGTCATATGGATAACCCATATACAAGTTTGAAGTATTGAAGGAACATTCCATGAGCCATCTTTTCCAAGTCACAAGATAGGTCACTTTATGTACTTGTTTATCACACATTATATCCTTATGCATACACAGGCCATCATGTAGGGGAGAGATACATAAGTTTGAGGCCTTGTTATGAGTATTGGATATGTAGGTATCACATAAGTATAAAGGTTTCCTTGGGATAGCTTGATACCATGTGCCCACTTATCCATTTTTTCCATAACCACTCCAAGGGTGAGGAAGTTAGGGTTTGATCATTTGAAAAAGAGAAATAGTTTGTGCATGAGATTTAAACACACTAGAGTAAAGGTGATATAAAATATAGAAGGATCTAGGTGGTTTCACTCATATCTAATCAATATTCCATACTAGACACTTACATCCAACTTAGACACCATCATTTATGTAACTATTCAAGCCTAACACAAGCGTCTGAGTCCAAATCAAAAAATTTCACTATTAGTAACACCTTTAAGGATTTTTCATAGAAAAGGCAAGAACTTAACTGAATTTGATGAAATGATTTTGAAACCAATGCCTAATAAAATGTCTGGCTACCATTCAAGAAGACTAATTGAAAATTTCTTTGAAAAATTAGACTTTGATAGTCAAAAGTGTCAATTATTTATTTAATTAATGAAATTTATTAACATGTGACCTATAATGTACACCCTAGGACTAATAACATTTAACATGGATGGTTAAAACAAGGAAATTGTTGAAAATATACATGATGTATATCATATTGTAGGCATGAAAACACACAATAAAGATTGTAATGTTGTCAGGTGTATAATTAAAACTTGTGTAGTAAGTGGTCAAATAGGGAGAAAATGCTTGATTTCAAAAACTATCCTAAAATTGAATATAAAAAGAAAAATAATAATAAAAGTAATTGGAATACGTAAAAGATTTAATGATACCAATATGAATGAGCTCTGGTCATTCTTTGGTATACTTCCATGAAATGACAAGGCTATAAATGATGCTCTCAAATATTTAATTGCATAATTTTGGAAAGATAATATAAGAGTTTCATCTAACACAAGAGATGTAGTGAAAATAATTATTAGTTTTTGTAACTGTGAACCACATCCAAAACAATTCTTGGATATGTCCCAAACACAATTTTACTATAAGTTTTTATAAAAATAGCCACACATTCCTATTACTTAAATATATTTTAAGATGGCCAAATATTTTTATGTAAAAATAAATCACACACACAAATTTTCACTATAGGCAACATGTTGAATTTTCAATGCACTATGATGTTTTTTGACATATACATTATACTTTGCATACTATTTTTTTTTTCAAGATTTTGGCATGGAAGTTACACCAAAATTAATGTTGGATAATTAACCTTATTTGGGTTCACTATAGGTTTCTAGGCTTATCCTAAGTCTTATTGTGTGTGAATTTATTAAATGCACTTTATCCTATCCTTTATGAGGTGTCATTAACCTCTCTTGTCCACTTGTTGGATTTGGAATTAATCTCACAAGTAACTCCTCCACCCACATGTCACACACATCATACTAATTTGTAAGGGTATTAGGACACTTGACACACATGCTCAATATTGCACATGTAACTCTTTATTCCTCCTAGATCTATTTATTGAGTTCTCCTCCTCCTCTCTTCTTACCTTTTGGTAGTGGTACAATCTTGATATTTGTATTTATTTTGCATCTTTGTGATGCTATTTTGGCATAAATCCATTATTTCTCTCACTCTTATCTTATTATTTCTATCTTCTTATAGATTCATTATTTAAAGACTTCTAATAATATTGTGGGGTTTTCTCCATCCAATGGTTTTTCCACTTATCAAATCTCTTGTGTCAGATTTATGATTTGTTCACTTTAGTAAGGTAACATTATTCCATTGTTTGTACTTCACCTTATTTTAATTATATCATTGAAAAATATTCTTTCAATCAACAGGAGAATTTATTCCAACCATTTTTTATGAAAGACCAAATGGATAGTTTTTTTATAACAAAACATGTTTGGATGGAAATTATAACATTTATGGTGGATTGTCAAAATTAAAAAAATGTATACATGAGGAGAGTGCAAGTGTAATTGGAGAAGAATTTGTTGGTTTGATCAAATATAAATCTATGACATATCAAGTAAAATATGAAAAATAATATAAAAGGTGTGAGATTCTTACAAAATAAATACCTATTTCAAAATTTATGGTCAAATTTAGGGAGGAAATTGTTTATGAGTATGTAAAGCATGCACACATGATTAGATGGTTAGATTAACATTTAAAGTTAATACACAAAACATTCCCACTTAGTTCTATTGTTTGAATAGTCAAATTTACTAAGAATTACAAATTCAAACTATAAATGGAAGTTCAGTTATAATACAACTCAAAATAGGTTGTAATATTTGTGCATATAGAATTAAAGAATACACCTAATAGTACAAAGCAAATAAAAAAATATTAAGGTAGTACCATTTATTTTCACATAGTACATGCAAGCTTGTTTTGAGATGTTTTATGTAAATTTGACTAAGAGGAAAATTACTTTCAATCAACATTATATTTGGTTAGACAATTACACATAGTAATTCAAGAATGCACGAATGCTTTACTAGTTGAGTAGGATGTACATTAACACTAAAATATAATATATTTGGAGTTTTATTGAGGATGGCTATGGAAAAGAGGAACATGATGGTGTTGGATCATATGTAAAAATATTCATTGTAAGAGATGAGTTAAAGTTAAATGATGCAATATTTTGACTCCTATAAAAATCATTATTGAATGGTGTAATGAGAAAATGGGCCATGGTGCTCAAGAAGATTCTAATGTTCATAGATATTTCTAGTTGATAGAGGAATAAAAATTGTCAAAGTATGAGTTTTTATGACTGTAATGGGATCAAGTGAGCTCCACTCATTTCATAGCTCAACTGCAAGTTCCTAGACTATTCATATGAGACACTTGACATGTTTCTATTTTGCAAGCATGAACTTTTTTTGGACTGAGTGTGAGTCATAAGAGTGGCTTGATGAATGGAGTTATAGGTCTCTAATTCTAATCAACACATATTGAGTTCTACCAGCATTACAAATTATAGATATGACATAGTCATATAAATTTAACCATGTATCTAATCTAGTGCAACTAGGTAGAGGATTAATCATTATGTACTATTTATTATCATTATCTATCTTGACATCACCATTAAAAAATGTTATTTATGATACATGGCATGTTTTTTAGTTATTTTTGATGAGGATAATGAAGAAGAAACATATTAATACTTATGTCAGTGTGTAGAGGGAAAAAATAATTGACTTCCCCAGTCATAGATGGGGAAAACATTGACTAACCCACTGGGTCTATGGTAGTCACTGAAACTTGGTTTTATTGATATCATAAATTCAGATGTATGGTTGTTTGATGACTATGAAACACATAAGAAGATATTGAAATATTAAAACTTGGTTCTTGCAACAAATATTAAATTAGTCAAATATCATGGGAGGCCACTAAATAATAATCTATTGAAAGTTCGTGAAGCTATTATTGATATCATCAATATTAGAGTAGATCCTAGTGGTTTATTAGATTGAAATTCCAAGTTATATTGAGTTATAAAATGTATATGTATTTAATTTTACTAAGATTTATTGATTGTGTAGGTAATATATATATATATATATATAAACTTCATTTTTAATTACTTATTAATGTCTTTATAGGTTAGTGGTGCCAAATAAGCTTCCACCTTCATGTGGTTGGCACTGTTAGTAAATAATTTCATATTCTTAAAGCTAAGAGAAACTTAATAAAAATGCTTCATTATTAAAAAAAGGACATTCTTGAGGCTAAAATGGGTACTCTATTTCTTGACTGGGCATGATCAAAGGCTAAGAAATTGGTCTTTGATGTTATCCACCACCCCAGACATGTTGGTAGTGCTAGTTTCCAACCATGAAGCATGAAGGTAGAAATCTTGAATTGTCGATTCAAATTTGAAAACATTTGTTATTAGTCTTTACAAGCTCTTAATTTTTTTTGAAAACACACATCCAGGTGAATTTGGAGGTCTTGGAATTTGGATCAGGTGTCATATACCTATCTAAACATATTTAAAGTGATATTTTCATGTGGAGGTCCTAGAGGTGTAAATGTCAATTGGAAGACAAAAACTTGTCTTGTCATTGTAAAAAAGTTGCATTCTAGGATTGATTACTGTAGCATGTGCACCAAATTCATATCCAAGGTTCCATCAACATGCTCTAGGTTGAAATTAGAGGGTTTTGACACATACACGAGGGTACTTTTGGTTCATGAAAATGACTTACAATTTCTATTTTACATGCATCTAAGGTTACCCTAAAAGTTGCACTTTTTTTGTATTGGGAAGGGCATTCTTGAGGCCAAAATGGGTATTCTATATCTCAACTAGGCATGATTAGAGGCCAAGAATTTGATCATAGATGTTATCTATCACCCTGGATGTGTTGGCAATGCTAGTTTCCAACCATAAAACATCAGAGGTAGAGATCTCAAACTGCCAATTCAACTTTGACAACATTTATTATTAGTGTTTCTAAGCTCTTGAATATTTGTGAAAAAAAACATATGGTGGATTTAGAGGTCATATCCTTAAATTCACATGTCATCTACCTATACAGATGTGTTAAAATTAATGTATTTGCATGTGGAGGTCCCATAGGTGGAAATATCAATTGGAGGATAAGAACTTATATCTTCACTATAAAAAACTTACATTTCAAGACTAATTACTACAATGTGTGCCATAGATTCATATCCAAGGATCCATTCAAATGATATGGGGTGAAACTAGAGGGATTGGGTTCTTTCAATTTGTGCAAATGACTTATGGTTTTGTTTTATGTGCATCTAAAATTACCCTAAAAAATTACATTTTTATCATATTAGAAAAGGTGTTCTTAATGCTATAATGGGTACTCCATCTATCAATTAGGCATGTTTTAAGTCCAAAAACCTAGTCATAGATGTTTTATACCACCTTGACTATGTTTTAAGTGTCAATTTACATCCATGAAGCACTAGAGGTGGATATCTCAAACTGCCACTTCAACTTTGACAATATTTGTTGTTAGTGTTTCCAAGCTCTTGAACAATCATGAAAACACACAGTCAGGTGGATTTAGATATTTTAGAATTAATATAACATGTAATTGATCTATAGATGTGTTCAAAGTTATTTATTTTCATGTGAATGTTTTGGAGGATAAGAACTTGTCTTTACACTACAAAAAAGTTGCATTTTAGGAATGATTATTGTAATGTGTGCCACATATTCATCTCCAAAGTTCCATAAATGTGCCATAGGTTAAAATTATATGGTTTTAACATGCATGTGATGTTTATTTTTTTAAAAATATATTCATAGTTTCTAATTAATGCACATCTTAAGTTTGCCTAAAAAAATATAATTTTCTCATATTAGGAAGGGCATTCTTGAGGCCAAAATGGGTACTTCATCTCTTGAATAGGCATGATATAAGGATAATAACATGGTAATACACATAATACACCACCCCAAATGTGTTTTTAATTCCAATTTTTGTCCACAAAGCACTAGGGGTAGAGATCTCAAACTACCACTTCAAGATTGACAATATTTATTGTTAGTGTTTTTGAGCTCCTGAATAGTTGTGAAAACACACATCTAGGTGGATTTGGAGGTCATGAATTAAGAAAATATTTTATTTGACTATATATGTGTGTTAAAATTGATGTATTTTCATGTGGAGGTCTTGAAGGTGGAAATGTTAGTTGGAGGACAAGAACTTGTCTCTTCACTGCAAACAAGTTGTTTTTTAGGACCTATTACTATAACATGTGCCACAGATTCATATCTAAGGTTATATTGACATGATTTATTATGAAATTATAAGGATTTAACATGCACATGATGGTTCTTTTAGTTAATGTAAATTAATTATAGTTTTCATTTTATGTGCATCTAAAGTTATCCTTAAAAACTACAATTTTCTCATATTGGGAAGGGCATTCTTATGGCTAAAATGGGTACTCCGTCTCTCAACCAAGCATTATTTAAGGATAAGAACTTGGTAATAGAAATTATATGTCACTTTGGATGTGTTATTAGTGTCTATTTATAGACATAAAGCATCAAAGGTGGAGATCTTAATTTACCACTCCAACTTTGACAACTTGGGAGGTCCCAAAGGTAGAAGGAGACCATTATCAAAATGGGACAAATGGTTTTAGGGAACATGAGAGCACAATTAGGATTTTTAATGGTAAAATAAAATAATATGATGATGGAAATATTGTATAAAAGGATTTTAAATTGGAGGAGATATATGTATGACAATGGTCTAAGTGACAATGAACATAATTTCAAGTGGAAAATAACTTATCACATGTGTGAATTAAGTGAGGATTGGGATGATGATAAGTATAAAAACATAGTAAGACTAAAAAAACCCTAAGACAAGTTATTCATAAGAACAAAGAAATTAGGAGTTGTATAACATTCCTTCATCCACAATCTCCATTGTTCAATGAAACCAAACCATTGTAAGATCTTATCAAGAGACATGATTTACTCTATCATAAGAATTAGATATATACAATTTTAAGAGAAAGCCTTTCCTCTTTACAATGTATAGAGAACTAGAATATCATGAATTGATGCAATCCCATATCAAATTTGCTTACATTACAAAAAACCTACTTGCTCATGAGATATTATGGTAAGCAATGGGACCTTCAACCTATTAACAAAACATTATATATAATTTGTAGGTAGTGTTGCATAGGGATATGAGATGAAATTTCTCAAGCAATATTGCATCTTCTGATTTTGGAATAAGAGCTAATAAAATTGTGTCCATAACCTTCAAGGACCTTACAAGAGGACCTATATTCCTCTACCACCAGTGGCTACTCATCAAAAATATTAAGAAAATTACATTCATCAAATGAATGTAGAGAAATAAATATACTAAATAATGTATAATTATAGAATTATGGAAATCCTTTGATTATAATTTTTTTGATTATTATTTTTCTAGATTTTCTCTAATGGAAAGTGGCAACCTGAAAGTGATTTCAATATAACCTTTTATTGGCTAGAGTGTCTCTTGAGTATGTATAATATTTTCCAACTCTAGTGGATGATTTATGAGTGGTCCAACAATTATATTTTTAGAATAATATCATTGATTCTTTGATATCCCAACTTTGGTGACACAATTAACACCAACATTGAGTTTTAATTTCTTCTTAAGATATTGCTATTTAACTAAAGTTTTTGTTTCTAATATTTAACTAGAGTTTACCATGCAAATGAGACCAACCTCTTTCAAGGATGCACAAAATATGATTGAGTTATGTTTGGTAAGCACTACACCATATAATTTTTTATCCAATCAAGAATTGAATGAGTCCTTTGGTAGTTTTCAAAATCATATAGAGGGAAATGACTCAAAGATGTTATTAAGATGGGTTATGATGAAAATGGCTTGGAGGAATGGGAAAGGAATGAAAAATCCCATAAAGGTTTAAAAAAGGGATCAATATGTAGGGTTGGGGTATATTGATGGAAAATGATAATTTGGAGAATGCTCTAAAATAGTTGATGCATGACAAGCTTACAAAGATAAAGAGCCCAAGTCACTAGCTCAACAAAAATAGAATTGTAAAGTAAAGCCATCATTATTTTTGTCAAATATAATGAGGAATTGAAGTTTATAAATAATGGATAGGTTTATAATGAAGAGGAAGGCAACATTACACTACTTCAAATGACCAAACAAGGGTCTTTAAGAGAAAGGATACAAATGTATGAATAAGGAGAGAACACAACATCGATTCATGATTACATGGGTGAATACAAGTTGAATCCAAGAAGAGGAAAACATTTAAATAAAGGAAAAATCATCAAACAAGAATGTAAAACATATCCAAAGAGAGAACATCCCAAAGGAGGAGGTATAATATAATCACTTCATCAAACTTTCACAAGTAAGATGTATAAGGACATCCAAATAAGGTATGTAAGAGATGAGTATTCCATTGTTTGATTTAATTATATAAACAAATGCCATATAACCCAATAATGTTGGAATACCTATCCATGTTCATTTTTTAATGAATAACCATTTTTTGGCCATGTGTTATAATAATAAATTTATCACTAAAAATCTAAAGTATTTAAAAATGAATAAAAAATGATAACACCACTCTCCAAGCCAAAGAAGAGATCATGGTGTAAGAATAAAGAATGATGAAAGTTGTAAATACCACTCTATAAATCAATATTATAAGAATAAAAATAAGAAGGAAATGTTTTCCAAGGACACGGGTAAGATTTATTATACTTATTGTAACATGGATGGGCATTCATATGAAAAATATTGGAATGTTCATTCACAACTCCAACCAAAGGATTTAAAGGGCATTCCAATAAGGAAGAGGTGTCTAAAGTTAGGAAGGGAAAAGTTTTTATAACACCTACAAGTCAAATGATATAAAATTAATAATAAGAGCTACCAAAGAAGAAGCCATAAAGGAGAAACAACCCATAGAGAATTCCCCATCACCATTGAAAGTGGGTAAAGTTAAGAAGTCATTCTTGGTG
This sequence comes from Torreya grandis, assembly GCA_037957365.1. Classification (NCBI taxonomy): domain Eukaryota; kingdom Viridiplantae; phylum Streptophyta; class Pinopsida; order Cupressales; family Taxaceae; genus Torreya; species Torreya grandis. The sequence continues at coordinate 589,790 of JARHVA010003800.1, read as the reverse complement.
TCATAGATAAAATAATTGCAAATATAAGATGTTTATTTACATGTATATTTAAGAATAACCTCAAATTTATTTGTTGTTCCATTTTTTGAAAGAATAAATAATTGAATTAACCCCAATTGCATGAGAAGGTAATGAGTAATTTCACTCTTTGAGGGTGAATATGAAGTAACTATCCAATATATTTTAGAAGCATAAGTTATAACAACACATTTCATTAGAGGTTGTATCATTTTTAACATTCTCATATTAGCATATGATGAGAAATGCAGAAATGACCAAGTTGAGTGCAGTGTAGAGGGAGAGAGAAAAATTGAGAAAGTGAAACATAAGAGCTGTAACCACCAAAATATTCCAAGGATTTAATGATATTAATAAGTATAATGCATAAAAACATGAATAATAAGTGCCAAATGATATAAAATCAATGTATCTAGGTTATCCACACTAAAATAGTGAAATGTCATCAACAAAGCTAATAAGGATGACAAGACTATCCATAAGTAGCCAAGCATAATACCCTATTACAATTAAGGACCACAAAGAAAATCATCAAATGGTCTATATCAATCATGATAGTCACTTCACACTAATCAATATATGACTCTATCTCAAAAATTATATTAATTTATCCCATATAGTTTTAATTGTAACATATATTGAAAGATTGTAAGTTAGTTTTAATAATTACATGAAGGAAATATTAAACATGATCATATTAAAATATGGCCATACAACAATTAAATTTAATTTTAAAATAATAATGTGAGCCAAATTATACGTAAAAAATGATCACCACAAAATGTGAACATATATATATGTATCCATAAAATCCACAAAGACATACAAAATAAAAACATAATAGAATGTTGGGTGAAAGCCATATAGGCATAAAAAAATGTACATCATCTAAGAACATAATATAATGTTGAGTGAATGCCACATAGGCATACAATGCCAACAATGCATTAGTTGCCACATAGGCATACAAAAAATTACATCATATAAGACATCCTACTCATCAAAAAACCTCCATCTCTTTGCATTCCTCAAATAAGACTCTCCCTCAAATTCCTTGTTCATAGATGAAGATCCCTCAAATGCATTGGATTCCTCCAAGGTCTGACTGTGATTCCTTCTATGCTCATATCTCACCTATAACTGGTCCTATTCATATACACATATTATTATAAACTTTACGTATTAGAGATGTAACTAAGTTATTAAATTAATTTTTAACTAATAATAACATTAATTAAACATGCACTTACCATAATATCATGGTCACACTCAATTTTACTCTAATGATCAACATGGTCAGTGAAGGTCAATATGCACGTACATTAGTGCAAAATGGGGAAACACATGAGAAGGTGCCCTATTAATCATCTGAATGGTACTATCATATGTCATCAAACCAACTTGTCTACACAATACATTCACACAATTTATTTTTGCCTAAGATTGAGGAGTCTCCACTATCATCATCAATTGAATAAATAATATATGATTGTTAGTTGAGCATAGACATATATAAATAAATACATGCACATGAAGTATAATATTAATGAAAAATTAACTTTGTATATATAAATATCAATCAAGCAACATCAAATAATGTAGTAGTTAACAACCCAAAAACTTGTTGTGAATATGATGGCATTGTCTCTTCCTGTAACATAAAAAATTACATATATATTATTGAATTTATATGTAAATTAATTATTACCTTTATTAAATATAAATATAATTAAAATTCAATAAAATATATAATATATCCATGTATGTGTATTTAACATCTACACACTAAATATATGTACCAAAAACTCATCTCTCAAAACTATAGCATCTAGGCCCTCAGAAACACCACCATCATCATCTAAAGTTCTAGTGCATATAACACTATAATATATACAAGGGTGCAATTTGGAAAGCACACTATGTGGAGTATCCCCATGTCCACCTTCTCTAACATCAATCTTGGAAGCTTACTCATATATTGAACAAGTGTGTCAGTAAGCATACTAAGTGCATGCAAAGTTTCAATCTCAATGACCTCCTTCACTATAGAAGGTATCTTAGGTTGAAGTGGATTTTAGGTAGATAATATTTTAGGTTGATTATGTGTATGATGTGGAATTGGTCTATCTTTCATAAAGCCTTTACCTTAGCCCTAAAACTTTGAGTGGTTAAAAAAATTAAGAATCTCATTTAGGACAAACTCAAAAAGAGATTCCTCAAAAAATACAATGGAACCTCATGGTTGTTACAAGGTGTCTAATCAAACACCATCTACCATCAGTCCAAAAATTTACTTCTTATAAAATTATGCTGGCATCAATAGATTGGGAAATATTTTGCTAATAATAGAAAAAGGTACATTGGTTGATGGATCAATGAATAAGTCACAAATTTGGTTTTTTGTTATTTTTTTCCTTCACCTCATATGTTGATAATTTGTTAGCATAATAATCCCTATATATATCCCTACACAATGCTCATCTATCAATCTGACTCATTATCAAGTCAACTTAGTCTAGTACTGATTCTAAAGTATTAGCCAAATATGTATGATGGGTGTTAGTAGAACTAAGGTCCCTCATTCTCTTGATTATCTCTTCAATTTATATTTTGTTCATGACTATGTTTGTATCCAAATATTACTAACTACCTGGGGGGTATTTTGGAATTGTAGGAGGGTTAAGATGGCTAGGAGGGCTAGGAGTTTTTTAATCTTGCAATTGAATGACTTGTTCAAACAAAAAAATGGGTTTTAACAATAAAAAAATGCAAATAAAAAATAATTTTTAAAATCTGGTGTTAACAAGTTTTAATTATGTTTGCTTACCTCCCCTCTATGGCAACATTGTCGATTCATCAAGGTAACAGGTAATAATAGTGTGTTTTCTCCTCCTAGTAGTAAAACATGATCATGGTAAGGTAGATATGAGACATCAAGGCAAAGAAAAATGAATATGGTTGGGGTTTCGATTGCATTTTTTTAATTTTTTATGTCTAATATATACAATGTAAATGTTCTTTCATTACTATAAGAAATGTGTATGCACTTCTTATAGTATAAAAATATATACATGTTTTTAACACTATAAAAAATGCATACACATTTTTTATAGTGTTGAACATGTGTATGAGTTATGTCTTGGTAATCACCAAGCCTAAATTTGATTAACATGTATGTGTTATTTCCATTACACGTATGCATACACTTTACTTAAAAATGTCCATGGAACTATAATCCAACTTTGTGTACTTAAACTACATACATACATACATACATACATTACATTACATATGCACATGAGTGTATTATGAGTCTTTATGAATGGAAACTATAAAAAAAGGAACAAGTTAGGAAAAGATTTAAATAGTTTGATGAGGCTATTTTAGGGTCTCATCACCCCCAACTTAAAGTTTTGTATGTCTCTTATGAAAATAAAATGTAGATCATGAAGGTCCAAATGAAGAATTAGAAATAATGTGGCCACACATCTTCCTAAAGTCACAAGGGTTTTTTTATCCCTATTGTATGTTATGGAAGGTATACCCTATTCCTTTACAAATATTCCCATTTATAGATATCTTCGTGTTGGTATATTTGCTTAATTATAGTCCAGTGTGGAAAAAGATACCAAAGTATTGGCATTCTATACTTCATTTCAATTTACTAGACCATATTAAAATTTAAAAAGTTTATAAACATGATAACTCTTCCATTAGCTTCTTTGAAATTTTGGATAGAAAATGTTTCCCAATAATGCATGTGAAGTGTTATCTCTCCTCATCTTACTTTACAGGGAGAAAGAGAACCTTTGAAAATATTATTAGAAAGGGAAATAAGATGGTTGATTGATTCCTTCATAAAAAAATGAACTAATGCATTAAACTCAGGGTTTTGAATGAAAGTGTCCCATTGCTTGATGATATTTATGGGAATGAGAACTCTAATCTACTATTTAATGGAGTAGAGTTTTTTGATATAGACTATACTTCTATTTATTGACCTCTCCTCAACTCATTTCTAAGATTGAGACAATAAGCCCAATGCTATACATATCCTACTATAACATTCAGATTCCATGCATTGTCAAAGGTTACCACTAATTCATGATAGTGAAATTCACATAACAAGTCCTTGTATTCTTTTATACCAACAAGATATTCATTAAAAAATTCAAAAGGTAATCCTATATTTTTTTCACATGAAATCAATCAACCTATGTGAAATTGGATCCATTGTTCTTGAAGATAAAATGAATATACTCTATGTGGAGGTATTCATTGAAAACTTTTCATAGAGATCTCACAGATTCTAGGAACTAAAGATTCAAAACCATCAATAGTTATTCTTTTTTCTTTTTCTTCTAAAAATCAACTTTTTCTATTGGATCATTATATAGAATAAATTCCCCACTATTGATAATCTTATGAAAAGAGGACTCCCAATCCCAAAAATATGTGTTTTGTGTGAAATCAATGTGGAACTGAATGTTCATTTGTTTCTAGATTGTTCCTTTGCATTCAAAGTCCTAGGATTCATCCTTTCTAGGTTTGAGATAGATTAGGTGCAACCCTAAATAATTTTTGAAATACGGTGCCAATGAAAGACTTCTTTCAATAGTAAAATTCTAAATTTTCTATGGAATATGGATTTACCACATATCTTTTGGGGTCTCTGGAAATAAATAAATCAAAAAATCTTCAAAGATAAGAAAAGAAGCAACACACAGGTAGCCTTGAAAATTATCAATTTACTAGAATTTTTTTTTGCTTCCTCAAAATCTAAATATAAGAATAAGATGAAAGATGATGAGTATAATATTATTTCCAATTGGAATATAACCATTAATATAGATAATAACAATGATTCTAAAAGAAAGGTTATAAGTTTAACTAAATGGATTTTACCATCTCTAGGATGGCTCAAACTAAACTTTGGTGGTGCTTCCAAGGTGAATCCAGGGAAGACGAGTGGTGTAGCGGTTTTAAAAGATAAAAATGGTTATCTATTAGTTGCATAAGACAAGGACCTTGTGTTTCAACCCAAGATACAATAATGATATGGGGGTGTAGGTGGCCAAAGAGATAGGATCCACTCATCTAATCATTGAAGGTGATTCTTTAAACATTGTTAGCTACCTTAACAATAAATTTATTCCTAGATGGTCAATCAAAACTCTTATTTAGGAGACACATAATATTATCTAATCATTTAAAGAAACAAAGATAATCCACACACATAAATAATGTTATAAGGTTGTTGATTGGTTTGAAAACAAGGGTTCTTTATTTCAATAATTTGTAATGTGGAATAATGTGCAATATCTTCTAGTAGAGGTATGTCAACTCTTGGAAATGAAAGAATGTTGTATTATGGAAAGAAATCATGTTAATGTATTTTAATTAAGATCCAACGACCTTCAAAACTAAATGGATATTTTGTTGGTACTTAAATTTAATGTTTATCATCAAAAATAAGGATGACTTGTATTGTAACGATTCCTTCCTTTTGGGAAATGATTTATAAAACTGGAGAAAGGATTACCACATTCATGCTAAATCTTAACCCATTATCATGGTTTTAAATTATATTGATGACACTACTTCTCCCTTCGAGTGTGGGGACTTTCCATTTAATCATCTCTCATTTTAAGTTTGGTTTAGAAAGGTCAAGCGTTTTCAACAGGAGGGTTCTTATATAAATCAAATGAAAGTGTGTGCCAAGGGAGGAGATAATTATATGGTTAATCCATCTAATGTATGAGATATTTAAAAAGGGAAAAAACTTAGAGGATTTTAGAAGATGGTGGCCTCATAAATTATATGGAAACCATGCAAGGACATGATCCAAAAGTCTCAATGGAATTCACAAGATCATGGAAATGATGTTCAATGGACACAAGGGGAGTTTCAATCATTGTTAATTAATAATTCATTATTTAAATTATAGGAATATATATGCAGGGGAGGAAATACTTCAAGTTGAAAAGGGACAAAAAGGAGAAGGTTGATCAATTTATTAAAGAAAAGGATAATCTAATCGAATTTCATAGGGGCTATTTGTGAGAGTCCCTTCCATCATGTTGGCATGACGTAGTGCAAAAAATTATGAGGTATATTACCATGGAGGGAAAATTATTTAACCATAAATTTAGATGGGTCAGAATAGTATAGGGTTAAGAAGATAGAAATGAATAAGCATAAGGGTGATAAATAGATCTATAGTAGGCCAATAAATTTTCAAACTTAGATAAAAGATATTCTTAGTTTTAAATGTTGAGATATGCTAAAAATAGAAAGTACAATGATCGATTAATATTAAAATGAATTAAAAATAAGAGTACTTAGCTAGTTTATTGTGTGCATATATATCTAGGTTGGAACATGCTAGGAGTGGACTGGATCTAGATTCTATAACAATCATAAGATTCTATAATTTTACATTTGGTGGTCTTAGATGCTTTCATTAGATATGGATAGTTAAATTGATGCTAATTTATAACTTATATGTAGATGTATAATACAAAATATTGACTAGATATAATGTAATCACCTGGAGACTTCTAGGTTTTTTTCAAATTTGATCTGGTGTGTTTAGATCTTACACATAATTTATTACTCTTTTTCAAATGATCAAACCTTAGCTCTTCACCCTTGGGGTGACTGTGGGAAAAATGGGTTAGTGGGCACATAATGTCAAGCTTCTTAAGGACCCCTATGTCAATGGGCACTACCTACATAGCCAATACTTTGAAGAGGGACTCAAACTTATGTATTTATCCATTACATGTTGTCTTGTGTGTGTATCAAGATGCAACATGTGATAAATAAGCACATATATCAACCTAGCTTGCAACTTGATAATTATGGCTCATAGAGTGATCCTTTAGTAATTCAAACCTATAGATGGGTTTCCCTATGATTAATATTGAAATGCAATATAATAAAGAAGCTTTATTCACTTGAATTCTTGATTGAGTGACTTTGGTAATTTTTATTGTGAGTTTTTAAGTCTATGCTAGGTGAGGAATGAACAAGGGTTGATCTTGTATATGTCAATACCTTTTGGAAATATCTTACATAAAAGTACTTAGGTTGACTATAGGGATATATTTCATTTGTAAATTTGATAATTTTAGGGAACTAAACACTTAATTTGAAAAAGGACAATAGCATCAAAGTAGGCATTCAATTGGGATGTAAGTGTCTAGAAAGATAGAAAATAGGTGCATGTTTAACACTTGTAAAGGATGATAATAAGTAGGTTAATAGAATTTTGATAAATATAGAAGGCCTGGTCATAAGAATAACATATGATTAGACTAAGAGATAATAAATAGGCATAATAAATAACATATACAAGCCTTTAAAAAATAATAAGGTCTTAGAACTAAAGGGTATAGCCATGAGAAGTACTTGCCAAGTATATAAGGTTGATGTGATATATAATTTAGATTTAGTGTCTACACATTGCAAAATTAATCAATAGTTGTACTTTATATTTTTAGAATTTCTCATCATTTAAATTTAAAATATTATTTAGTCCAACCATGAGCCAAACAATGCAAATAATTAAACCTAAGGTTGAACACATCCAATATCCCCCCAAACATAAATTTACAAATTTAAACTTACTTTGTTGAATCATTTTCATCATAAAAATGTTGTTAGTTTTTGTTTTTAATTGTTGTCATTTTAGAATTTTATCATTGACATCTAGTCATGGAAAGTTGTTATCCCCATACACCAAGATTTATTTTTAGTATTTTTTAATCATGCTAATTCTTTGTCTCTTGGACCTTCTCAAACTATCAAAATTGTTGATCCTGGTAAGGAAGTGGTGGTTATTAAAGGGGGAAGGAAGGGGAATACGTCAAAGAATATATCCACCAATATTCTTAGGGTGAAAAAATGGCCCATTGTAATAAACCCCCTTTAATTGTCTCTTTAGTCTCTTTGGAGGAAGATTTTGTCAACACTAAGATAAGAAAGTTAAGAAACTTTTCAGTAAGGAAGGAGGATCAAGCCTTGGAGAATTTTTATGTTGACACACTAGCAGATAAGCAAAGAGTTGAAAGAGGGGGCCTCTCAAGGTTTTATAGATACTAAATATAAAAAGAGAAACTTTGAAAATAAAAGTGAAGATGTTTAGGATAAAATTATATGGATGGTGCAAGATTTAGACCTTCATAAGAGTATTTTGAATTAGATTATGAAGGATAATGATGTAATCAAGGATCACATAAAGAATATTTAACTCAACTATGTTGGGAACACAAACTAAGTCAGACTTCAAAATGTCATAGGTGAAAAGGAGATTACCATTCAGAAGATGAGGGAGTTAGACAAAAAATTCCAAACTGAAAAGTGACAACTCTTGGTTGAAGTAGGATATCAAGCATGTTATTTATATCAGTAAGTTGATAATAAAAAATAGTGTTTCTAATATTATTGTGTTGAAATAAGTGATCAAAGTTTGGAAATATGATCAAGGTAGCCAAAGGATGAGTAAGAGGAACAAAGGCAAGCTGATTAAGGTGGATAAGAGTTGCATTGGAGACCTAGAGAAAATCCTCAACTATTTGGTATAAGAATGACATGCAATCCTTAATGGACTTGATGCCTAGTCTTAGTTGTTGTTGGCATGTTATTTTCATTTTTATTGAATCTAGTTCTTTTATTGTCTCTTAAATGTTGATTTTTTGTCAATAAACATCATTTTGTTAACCTTGATGTTATAGTTTATTAGTTGGTATTTTTTTAGCTTTTTGACTCTTCCATGTAAAAGGGAATGGACCCTTTCAAAACCCTCACTTTACATTTATAAAAAAAATTCATTTTTATTTAGTTTGCTATCTTTTTCTACCATTTATTTATTTAAGGTATTATTCTCTTGTATCAACAAATGGATTTTAGTTTACTGTCTTTTATGGGATTTACACCAACTCAAACTTAAATTATTCAACAATATCTTGATGGTTTTTGCTTGAAACATAATTTTCATGAGTTTGGTGAATTCATTTTACCATACATGTTTGTGTAGTAGAGGCTACAATTTCTTTAATGATGATGACTATAGGTGGCTTAGGTGCATTAGCTACATGCTCTTCAGGAGACATTGCTTCTAAGTTAGTTGTTTCAAGTTCTTGTGTTTCAAATCCTCTCTCTTCCTCTTCAACCACCACTTGAGTTGGTGCATCCAATCCATTTTTTCTTGCTTCTAACTCTAGGATTATTTTCAATAGAAGCTCTATTTCTTGATATGCAATCAAGAGTTTATCATGAGTACTTAGTTTTGGGTTAATAGGAGTAGGGGGTGTTTTATTTCTTATACCACTAAAAACTCCTCCCTTTATTAATTTTGAGATTAATTACTATCAACAAGATCCACACTCTCTTCCTCTAGAATTTATTCACTATCAATAGGCTCCTCTTCTATTTCTTCTTCTTTAGAACTTGAACTTCCACTAGTTATTTCTTCACTACTATCTTCCACTGTTTCCTTGTCACTCATACTCAAAGATTCTTCTTAAATGTATCATCATGAGGAAATATAAATTTTTATTAACTCAGAGGAGGATCATATTATACTTACTCCCTTGGCTCTGAAAATGTGGGAGTGACTCCTAAGTTTACTAGATGAGGCCTCATAAGTCTTTTGCCTTTTAGAAAGTGGAAGAGATACTGTAGATATATCTATTATTGGTGCCCTAAACTAAACATCTAATTGTTATGGTAGATGGGGCATAACCACAAAGTCTTACCAATTGATATTAGGCCCATTAGTGGTATAAATATTTTTCACAATGAGTGTAATTAGTCAATGGTGGGATAGTGCTGATGGTTTCCCTTTTTGATATTATTTAGCCATTATTTTAAAGAAGTAGAGGAAGTAATTAGGAACATTTATAACATGGAAATGCATTAGGTGACTTAATAAATATAAATAATGGGTATAAAACAAGGATGAACTACCTTTCCTTATAAAATACTTGATAAAAAATATATAAACTTGGTGCCAGGTAGCAGGAATGGATAACCTATGTGTTCCTTGAGCATTGAATTCAAGTCAATATCCTTGCTTAACAAATCTTGCCCTGATATTAGTAGCCACAATGATAGTCTATCCACTTATAGATGATATTTTGTGATTATATATCACCTTAGTATTATACACATGGTAAACTTAGACCTTAGTTGTTTTGCTCTGTTATTACCTTTCTTACTTTTTAAAGTCTTGCATTTACTCTATCCTTGTACCTTTTAGACTATATATCTTAGTTTGACCAATATTATATTGATAATCCAAGTATTATATATTTCCCAAAATGATTATAATGTATTTATCTTCCATCTCTATAATTTCTAAGACTGTACCTTCTTTCTTACTCCTTGGACACTAACATTTGGGACATACACTAGCATCAATGTTAATGTCCTAAAGCTACGTAAGTGTCAAGTGCCCTAAAGTCATCTAGTTTGCAAATGAAATGTATCATAATGGTTGGCCTAAGTGACTTAATGTGATTTATTACTCTAAAGGGGTTGATATAAATATAAGATTAACCCTAATTCATTCCTCACACAGAAAAATACAAAAGAAATAAAGGAAACTTATCAAAATAACTCTATCAAGCATTTAATAGAACAAAAATTCCACATTTATTCCTATTTCCATACCAATCATAGGGACCACACATATACAAGTTTTAAGTACTAAAGGAGTAGCCCTAAAGCTAAATTTTCCAAGTTACAAGTTAGGTCACTATTGTACTTATTTTTCACATATTTTATGATTCACACATAAAACAACACATAGGGGAGAATTACATGTGTATGAGGCCCTCTTTAGTATATTGGATATGTAATTAATGTCCACTAATAAAGGGGTCTTTGGGGTAGCTTGACATCATGTGCCCATTAACCCATTTTCCCCCAAGGTCACTATGAAGATGGAAAACTAGGGTTTTTTCATTTCATGAGGAGTAACAGTTCATGACCTAAATCTAAATACACCAGAGTGAAGGTTAAGCAAAACCCATAAGTATCCAGGTGGTTTTATCCTATTTTAGTGTATATTATATACAGGATAATGGTGTTGAACCTAGATAGTAACATCAATGTAATCGTCCTAGGTTGATGTTACTATATAGAGAGTTAGAAGTATTAGATCTAGAATTTGATGATTTTTCCAAAATCTCCTTTCTTCCTGCTTTCATCTTGTTCTAGATCTAGAATTGCATTAGCATTAAAAAAAGATAAGTACTTCCCTTTTTTGTCATTTATATATCTATCATAGTTATACTTTCCATATTTAGATTATCTTAGCATAATAAATTTGATGTATGTTTATATCTAAGTTTATCATCTAATTGGGATACTATAAATTTGGTTATCACCCTTGTGACATTTAATTTCTATATAAACCTTTAACATATAGATAAACCCAATCTAGATTTAGTGTAAAACTAGTGAAAAAATGTGAATCAACCATTATAAATAGAATAAGGTTCATTTATGGTGAAAAACTAACACAAAACTAGTGCAAAAAGATAATATGATTTGGGTTTGTGTATACATTGTGGATAATGATAAGCATTGCCATTTCATATACTAAAATGGTGTAAAACTGAGCAAGAAAGTGGTCATATGACATGCACATGCCTCTAATTTTATATCTTGGTGTACATGGATTCTAAGACTAAGTAATAATAACTAAAATTTTGATAAAAAAACCTATGTGCTAACCTATAACACATACCACACATTATGCCCCTAAATTGAGTAAATATGAGACAATCCTAAGTATTTTTCTAGAAATTGAATATGCATATCTATTGCTAACTATTTTTTACTACCTATGACTCTAATAATTTATGAAAATGATTATTTTCTACCTACTAGGATAACAATGCACTATTTTAGATAGGGCCAGGCTACACCCTTGTCCAAATCAAATGTTGTTATCCAAAATTTATTTTTGGGTGATTGATGGGTATGAATTCTGATCACATGTATAAAACCTATAAATTTATTATTTTTTAATACAAATTAATAGCTTAATATTTGAGACAAGCCACTATGCATGCCCTATTTTTAAAGATGAGTTGTGAAACCTAGATAATAACTTAAAGGAAAAAGTTATATGAGAGATGTTACTAAAATATGTAAATTTGAGTAGTAATGCTAACACAGAGGTGTATGGCATCACCATATATATATAAACTAAACAAAATAATAATGTGACATACATGTAGAAATAAACATAAAAATTGACATTATCAAGATAGATGTTTTCAGTTTGGTGTGTAGATAAGTGATCACAACTGAGTACTAAAAGCTCAATATAACTACTTGGGGTGGGGTGCATGATATTTATCATGCATCAAAAGGCTAGGAAGATGTATGATGTTCATCATGGCATTGAAAATTTATCAAATTGAGTAAACAAGTGTCATGGCCATAATGCACATAAATAACAAGTACATGTAAAACATACAAGAGAAGGCCAAGGGGACACATATAAGGGATATGTTTAAATGTCACTCAAATGTATATAAAAATACAATCAAGGCCATTGATCCACATACAAGAACATGTTAAAATGTTCATAAGCAAAAATAATGAATACACACAAGACATGAAGTGAGAAAGGAAATATGAAAAGAATGCATGAATACATGCAATTGATAAACAAGAGAAATTTGTAGCACTACTATATTCAACAACATAGATAACTAGTAAGATATCAATGTGTGAGTAAATGAATGATATTGATAAATTTTGTGCAATGTAAATAAATAAGATATGAACAATAAAGGATTGCTAAAAAATGATAAAACCTATGTATAAGATGTCCCCAATGAGCTTGCCGATGTTTATAGAAGATTTAAGATGAATATGTCTTTGTTAAACTTGAAAAATAATAGCTTGTGCTCACTGCAACAAGGCTGATGGGATAGGACAACAATGTAGGTTGCTCTTATCTAAATAGGGAGATTTTATCTATTCATAATTTTGGAGTTTAAGATAGTGAAATAACTTGTAATTGTGTTTGTAAATGGTAATTTGTATGCCCTACATTCATTCATATACACTTTTTAAGTATCTATGATATGAAATTGGATAGAAATAAGTACTAAATAACTGATATAAAAATTAAAGAAATGTAAATGAATTAAACATAAGCATGCACAGGTCCTTATTTTTTATTTTTATAGAATGTTTTACTTTTTTTTGGTTATTTATACATTTTTAAAATGTATTTTAGATTTATATATATATATATATATATATATATATATATATATATATATATATATATAGATGCATAATATTCATGATGTCCTTAACTATTTTGATTTTAAGTGAAGCTAGATGATAAAATTTTATGCTTAACTTTTCTATCATCACATATGGCCCTAACCAATTTGGCTTAAACTTCCCTTTTGTTTCCTCTTTTGCATTAATTTTTAATATATTTTATTTTAAAACCAAGTTTCCCACTTCAACTTCTCTACTATGATTTTGTTTGTTATAATCCTTTTAGATGTGATTCTTATATACTTTGAGATGTTATATTACTTGTATTCATGTAGGATCTAATTGTTTTAACTAATGTAGGCATTTTTATATATAATAACCCCTTTAAGGGATACACATTAATATGTAATTTCTAATTCTAAAGGGAAAATTACTTTTGTCCCATAAACTAAAGAATATGGAGTATCCACTATATGTGTGTAAATGATCATGCGGTAAGCCCATAGTGCATAATAAATTTGCTTATGTCAATCATCACTAAATTTGGTGACTATCTTGCTAATGATGTTATTTATAATCTTATTTATAGCTTCTACTTACCCATTGCCCTGGGGATAGTAAGGAGTAGAAATGTGTGTTGAATATTATATTTAACACATAATATTTTTATTATTTGTTCTTAAAACATGAACCATTATCTGTAATAATCACTGAAGGTAGATCAATGTGGGAGATGATGTGTGCCATCAAGAATTGACAAATATCTTTTAGTGTAGTAGATTGTAAGGGTATTGATTTTACCCATTTGGTGAACTATTTAGTAGATACAATTATGAATTTGTGCCCACCTTCTGATTTTGGATTTTTTTTTTCCAATCAAGTCAAACCTATAAAGTGTGAATGGCTAAGGTGAAACCATGGGTTTTAATTCATGTGACATAACATGGTTTAAATTACTTTAATGTTGACATTTATCACATAACAAGGCATATTCATGACATTCCTATTCCATGGTAGGAAAATATTACCCTTACCAAATTAATTTGTATGACATCATTTTTCCATAAAAATGGCCATCACATTCACTATCATGTATCTATTGTATTGCTAATTTAACCTTTTAGTACATAGGCATCGAAGTAACTATCATTTGAATGATATTTTAAATAAATAACTTCCAATAATTACATAATATATTACATCTCTTTATAATTTATGTTTTTCATTTTGAGTAAAAGTATCTAGTGTAATATATTTATTCAAAAATTTAAATTTAGAGGTAAACCATTCTGAGCATTTTACATTGCATGTAGTTGTTAAGACTGATAAAGTTATTAGATCCACATCTGAAACTAATGGATTTTATATATGTCATATACTGAATATTTCTTAATCATAATTTATGTTAATTGGTATTAAAGATGTTGCACTCACCATTACATTTTCATGATAATTATCTATGCATGGAATATTCACAATTAAAAAATTGTAAAAATGTGCCCATAAAAATTGTACCATATTTTTGTATGGAATGAGTTTTTATTATTTTATATAATAAACATATATGACTTGATTAAAAACTAATTATGAATCTCCATATATCTTAATGAATTTTATTTGTAAAGTACAAGTGACATATAAGCCCACAATCAATGCCTAATAATCTGTGATGTTATTTTTACATGAAAACACCAATCTATATGCAAATGGAATAGGTTATCCCCATGGATTAATGAGAATGATTTTTGAACCAATTCATGATGCTCATTTTGAGCCATTTAAAATAATTATGTATGTATCCTCAGTAACATTATATTTTGTGAAATCATCTCTTCAAGAATCTATGATGGGTTTTGTATATTGAAGTGGGGCGATAACTAGATGGTTTTGTTTATTGATTTGTGAGTTATAATATTTGATTCAAATTTCATGAGTAACATCACCCATTTTATAATGTGTCCTAACAAGTGAGGTTTCAACATAATAAACTTCAATGGATTGGCCTTATTAATAACCCAAGTTTCATTATTAATCATAAAATGTCAATTTTTTTACATGGATAACATAAGAGAAAAACATAGATTTTCCATTGTAGTATAATTTTTATCATAATCAAAAAGTGTGGGGATAATATAAGATATGCCTCATTTTTTGTGATCATCATCATATTAGGCTAGTAAATTACATAATGCATGTTCTATAGTATAAATGTATAGTATAAGTGGTCTATCTGGTATCAGAGTCATGATAATATGTGGATTAAGTAAGTATTATTCAAGTACCTCAAATATCTCCTAGAATTTTTTGTCCCATTCAAACTTTATATCCTTTTTAAGTAAATTTGTAACATATTGTGTCATATCTGTTAGTTGGGTGACAAAGCTATAAATTGCTTGAATTTTGCATTGCAAAAATTAGAGATGTTTTAATCCTTGAGGTGGAGGCATATCAATAATAGATTTGAATTTTTTAGGATCAATTTCAATACCTCTTTGAGAGATGATAAATCTCAATAATTTACCATATGTTATGCTGAAAACACATTTCTTTGGATTTAGCCATACATTATACTATCACAGTCATTTAAATATCTATCCAAAGTCAATTGCATAATCTTGTTTCTTTTTTGATTTTTCTAGTAAATCATACACATAATCCTCTACTGTCTTGTGAATTAGGTCATGAACAATATGTGTTATGGCCCATTGGTATATAGCCCCCCTGCACCCCCCCCCCCCCCACATTTTAAAGGTATTAATATAGAACAAAAGATGCCTCATGGTGTAATAAATGACGTTTTTTCTTAATCTTCCGCAAAATATTTGGTTTGGTTATAATTGGTGAATCTATCCATGAATGATAAAATCTCACACATGATGTGGAATCCACAATCATACCAATTTTGGGCATTAGTAAAACATATTTAAGAAAATATTTATTTAAATATCTAGAATTTGAGAAACATCAAAATTGCCTATTAGGATTTAGATTATGCTCAATTTAATACCAGGTATGAAAGTGATTTGAAAGTCAAAAGGAAGAGATAGGTTAAATTATATTAGAGTCCATATTTTAATACCTACAATGTTTAAAATCTTCTTGATATCTACATGAATGTCTTGACTGCCACTAAGTGTCCATGAATGATCATAAATTCTTGTGTGTCTCTTCTATAGCATGTGAAAATATGGTGTACATGTAAATAAATAATCATATTTTCATGTAGATCAATGTTTGTATAAGATAATAAATAAGTAGCTAATGAAATAACTAAATAAAAATGGAATGGTAGGAATGAATACACTTGGTGGTATGTGAGCCACACTACCATATGTGATGTTTTTAAACTATCATGGGTTCTCTTAAACCTAGCATGGAATGAAATAATTGATCTATGCATCCTATTGACCCTGATAAGTAGTGGAATCTCTAAAATTTGGGTCTTATTGAATTTTCAAGTGGAAAAAACTCTTTGCTTATAAGATGAAGTAAAAATATTATTCCTCTTTACAACATCTTAAAAATTTATTGTAACATATTTAAATTATGTAGTTAGAAATGGAATAAGGTAACTATATTCTCCACTTTTGGGGTGAGATATGTTCCTACATATTACTTATCTCAAAATAAAATGATTACATTAACCATGTGCAAAATAGTTAAAAGCATAAGTTGTACTAATAAAATAAGCATATTTGTAATATATGTATATAATCATAGAAACATGTTATCATCAAAGCTCATCGATAACTAAACACTAATATGAAAAATACAAATAAATATAAATATGGGAATGGAAAGTAGGGCAAAGAGATATGCCCCAATTAAATAATATGCCCAATTATGAACAATATATTACAATGAAACACAAAAAAAAATGCTCTAATATGAATAAGACATAAGATTACATATGGAAAGTGCCTACCCTAATATAGCCAATGCACAATGTATAAACACATGGAAAAACCATGCCTAAAATGGAAAGATATAAGTAATGAAGCATAATAATAATATGCCCCAATAATTGGATGGAATAAACCACTACAACATAAGAAAAACATAGAATCTGCTAAATAATAGTGTGCATGATATAGACCTATTAGTGTAGGTTTTTATTTTTCCCTATTATTTAATTAGGGAAATTATATTTTTATGCATACATGGAGTTTTCATACATTTGTGGGATAGGCTATCTTATGTGGAGATGTGTGTCATAAATGTGTCATAGGTGTCATAAGAATGTCATAAGTAACTCCCTTGATGGGAGTTACTTATCTATTCTTAGCACCTTATCACCACCTTTCATGGAGGAGTTACAGTCTATTCTTGGGGTGCCTTAACCACCTTTTGTGGAGAAGTTACTTATGTAATCTCCTATATGTATTCTTCACTTTGGCCATCTCATGTTAATTAGATATTGGGTTTTTTCCTATTTTGTCTTGTGCAATTTAGCTTCTTGTATAATTTCAAATTGCTTTAGCATCTATATGGTGTGCATGTCATGTCCCCTTTTCTATTGACATCTCCAGAGTTGATGGTCAGCCTATTATATGACCCTCATAGGATGATAGGATGGATAGAGGGTCTTGATGGAGCTTGGCTTGGCTTTGTTTAGCAGAATTTTTACAGTTGGCTTTCGTTTGGGCTCGATCAGACATGTATTAAGGGAGATATTAATATTTGATTGATTTAATTAAATATTAATTATTTAGCATATTTTAATTATGAAACCCTAATTATAATTTAAGAAACCCTAATTCTAATTTAAGAAACCCTAATTAGGGCAAACACATCTTTTTGAGGGTATAAGGGTTTCTTATGGGAGAGAGTTGAGTATGATTATGAGATTATGATTATTGATTTTTGCTAAGAATTCTTCTGTGAAGACTGAGCCAAGGGTTCCATGATTCCATTTGCATTGGAGAATGTCCACTCTTCAGTGTGTGTGATTCAGAGGTTGTGAGAGATCAGCTGATCTATTGCCAATTTGAGAGATAGCTTCATACAGAAGTTATCACAGAGGTTTACAGGATTGAGATATAACTTCACACAGAAGTTATCACAGGTATTTTAGGCATTTATTTCATTATGTTTTGATTCAATAAATTATACTGATAGAGATCTTCAAATTAGGTATCTAGAATATAGGCTACAAAGTATTATCTTGCTTCTGTACAGAATCTGTACCGATCCGTATAATTCCATACCATTCTACCATAGGCCAAACAGTGCCGCAGGGGACACAGGAACTGACATCGGCATCCCAGTGACCGACATCGGTCAACTGAAGACCGATGTTGGTAGAGCAGCTGACTGATAGAGATCGATGTCAGCGATATATCGATCGATGATGATGACTGTGTTGTTGACACAACAATCTGAGAGCCATTCCAGATTTGCAAAAGATCAGGTTTTAAGACTATATTTGTATTATTTCATATGTATGACAAAAGATCTTTATTGTAACCATTTAAAGTGAATAAGAGGATCAAAGTTTATTTAATTGAGAGATTATACTGTGATTTATTTATTTATCTAAATTTCTCTCCAAAATCGTATCTTTATTCATGCAAAATATCAAAAGGGGTAAAATATAGAAAAATAATTCAAAAATATTTAGTTTCAAATTTGAAGGGAAACAGGGGATATTACAGTGGTATCAAAGCTTTTGTCTTTCTATAGTCCCTATTAGTTGGGGATATTACAGTGGTATCAGAGCTTTTGTCTTTTTATAGTCCCTATTGGTTGGGGATATTACAGTGGTATCAGAGCTAAATTCTGTCATCCTATTGGGTAGATTGGACATTGAATCGATTAGTAAATCATGGGTACTTCAAGTACTCAGACACAGTGGGACAAGGATATGAAGAAGCTGAAACAAAGTTTGAATATGTTGGTTAAAACCTAGAAGAGGATGAATGAAATTCTTTCAGACCCTACATTCAAAGACAAATTCGTACGGTGTATGACATCCATTTTTAAAAGGTCCACGTCACAAAACAAGAAGGAAGAGGAGGTTGACCGGTTTCCTCATGGGCTAGAGGATACTCAGAATTCCTTGGTATGTACTTAGTTAGCTCTCTAAGATTCTAAGAGACATGTGGATGAGCTTAGTGATGGGGATTTGGACTCTTAGTTAGTTGCAAAAGATGATGGAGTTGGAGATTGTGATGATGAGGTAGTTTCAGCCACAGCTTCTTTAGAGTTAGATGAGGATGAGTTCGATGCTGGCATTCAGAGTGTGGAGGTATACTCACAAGTTAGTACATTGAGTGTTGGTGAGTATGTTCCTACAGTTGCTACTGAGGAACATGTTAGAGCTGACCCACATGTTCAAGATTTGGGAGTACCTGGTCCTGATGAGTTTGGCATACCAGTGGAGTCGAGTCTCCAAATTGATTCTTCTCACACTGATGATAGTGTGGTACAGTTGATTGTGCCACCTTTATAGAGGGATCAATTTTGGGATGGATTGACACCATCTTTTGCAGATGGCATATGTAGTTGCAAGTTACACAGCCTGCAGTATCGACACATCCAGGGTAGTTGTGATTTTGGAGATTGGTTGAGTTACATTTCCCAGTTTGTTTATGGATTCCTCTTGGTTATATTTTAGAGGATATGGTAGGAGCTTGCATTGATTGTCATCAGTATAGATCATGACTATATTTTGGATCCAGGAGGATTGAGTGGTTTGTTGTTTAGAGATTGCTTGAGGGCAAGCAATTTTAGGAGGGGTGGATTGTCATGTCCCCTTTTCAGTTGACATCTCCAGAGTTGATGGTTAGCCTATTATACGACCCTCATAGGATGATAGGATGGATAGAGGGTCTTGATGGATCTTGGCTTGGCTTCGTTTAGCAAAATTTTTACAGTTGGTTTTCGTTTGGGCTCGATCAGACATGTATTGAGGGAGATATTAATATTTGATTGATTTAATTAAATATTAATTATTTAGCATATTTTAATTGTGCAACCCTAATTCTAATTTAAGAAACCCTAATTCTAATTTAAGAAACCCTAATTAGGGCAAACACATCTTTTTGAGGGTATAAGGGTTTCTCATGGGAGAGAGTTGAGTATGATTATGAGATTATGATTATTGATTTTTGCTAAGAATTCTTCTGTGAAGATTGAGCCAAGGGTTCCAGGATTCCATTTGCATTAGAGAACATCCACTCTTTAGTGTGTGTGATTCAAAGGTTGTGAGAGATCAGCTGATCTATTGCCAATTTGAGAGATAGCTTCATATAAAAGTTATCACAGAGGTTTACAGGGTTGAGAGATAACTTCACACAGAAGTTATCACAGGTATTTTAGGTATTTATTTCATTATGTTTTGATTCAATAAATTATACAGATAGAGATCTTCAGATCAGGTATCTAGAATATAGGCCATAATGTATTATCTTGCTTTTGTATGGAATCCATATCGATCTGTACAATTTTGTACCATTTTGCCACGGGTCAGACATCACCGTAGGGGACACAGGAACTAACATCGGCATCCCAGTGACTGACATCGACCGACTAAAGACCGATGTCAATAGAGCAACTGAATGATAGAGACCGACATCGGCTGTATATCGATCGATGATGGTGACTGTGTTGTTGACACAGTAATCTGAGAGTCATTCCAGATTTGCAAAAGATTAGGTTTTAAGACTATATTTATATTATTTCATATGTATGACAAAAGATCTTTATTGTAACCATCTGAAGTGAATAAGAAGATCAGAGTTTATTTAATTAAGAGATTATACTATGATTTTTTTATTTATCTAAATTTCTCTCCAAAATCGTATCTTTATTCATGCAAAATATCAAAAGGGGTAAAATATAGAAAAGTAATTCAAAAATATTCAGTTTTAGATTTGAAGGGAAATAGGGGATATTATAGTGGTATCAGAGCTTTTGTCTTACTATAGTCCCTATTGGTTGGGGATATTACAGTGCACTTGCTTCATCTCGTGTGATCACGTCTCCATTGCATTTGCATTATCCAAATTTTGGCAACAACTCCGATATGGTATCAGAGCTACCCCAGTAATCGTGTGTCTAGTTATGCTAGTAGTTTATTCTAAAATTCTTACTTTGATTTCTTAGTTTTTTTTGTTTAACTTGGTTGCATTTGAGAGTTTTGGTAGAGTTTCTTGAAAACTCATGCAAATCCATACAGAAATCTGTTAAAAAAATTACTTTTATTTTCATTCAGATCTCTCTTTAGATATCTGAGTTAAAATTTGCCAAGACATCTTGTATAGATCTATTGTGGCTTTAGCAAAGGTAGTGGGATTTATTTTTTTTGGTCATTCTATAGGAAAACAATCTATACACATCTAGTTTCTATTCTTGGACACCATTTGCAGCTTGGGGCAGCTCTCCAAGAAGCACATCTGCATGTGGAGGACCATGTGGAGCATCTGATAGGATGAGGTGTGTGTGGAGTAGGACTCCAGTAGGGCATAGTGGCACTACATGGCATCCAATGTGAGGAAAGGGTTGAGGAATACTAGTCCAGGTGATGCCCACTCACAAACAATAACTTTGTGAAGCACGTGCTCTCCAACAGTGGCAATCTGTTGCGTCCCAAGGCCACGCTGGACACTTATCTATTTGCACTTTGCTGAATTGGTAGCCAACCCCAATTCAAAGACTCAAACATGCCAATTTACCCCTCTAAATCCAAAGTATATGATATTTTGCTCACTGCAGATGCGCTAAAGAATCACGCCCCAGGCACCGAGTTCAGACCTTTTTTGGTTTCCAACTCCCATGTGGTGGGCCCACCCTCTCTTGCTGTTATACTGGTAATTTTGCTTTTGTCTAATAATTATTCAGATATTCATAAATTTGTATTTTGATTTTTTTAATTAAAGTCAAATTAGAAATTAGCATTCAAAAAAATAGTTTAAAGTTTTTCAAAACTTGTATCTTCGATGTACGAAGACGAAGGGTGAGGTCCAGATTGGTAGGAGGCCAATTCCCCCTCAAAAAGACCTCCTTTGGATTCCTCAATCTATGATAAGTCTAATGAGTGGTTGGAAGGCCACTTTCTCTCTCAAAATAGGCATTTTAAAAATGTTTTAGTGCTATTTTTTTGCAAAATTACTAGTTTACAGAAAATTAAAACTTTAAAATCTTGCAAATGGTAGCTCAAATTCGAGTGCCATATTTTGAAAAAGTACTTAGTTTTCAATTATCCACAACTTAGGCTAGATAATTTTCAAAAATGCACTACTTTATAAAGTGCAAAAAAAAAAAAAAATTGGGTCTCCCGAGATGCATTTTTGGCTAAGTCTGACGTCCTGTTTGCTTAAAGTCTTGCACTGATTGCTCTAAGATGCATTCTAAGCTAAGATTGACATCTTTTGATCATGCACTTGCCTATTTGGGGGGGGTCTCAACATTTTAGGGGGGTGTGATTGCTTTTTAACACTTACAATCTTTGCTTTCATTCTCCTTTCTGCATAATTTCACTACTTGCAATCAACACAACTTCACCTAAATTTAGCGTAAAATGGATTATTTCAACTTAAAATCCTAACACCATTCAACTATCATGAATGGAATTTTGAAATGTCAATTATTCTTAGAATTAAAGGGTTGTATAGGATCACCATGGGTACTGAAGTAGAACCCAACATTGATGCTGAAAAGGTCAAGTGGTACAACCGTAGTGATGAAGCCTATGGATTACTAAGCTTGTCCTTGTCTCCAAAAATTTTCTTCCATTTAAAAACCTCCAAGACTCCAAAAGACATATGGGACACCCTAGAAACCTTATTTGGGAAGCTTGATGAGATGAGAGGTCATGAGCTCGAAAATGAACTCATAAGTCTAAGTCCTAGCAACTTTGACACTCTACAGGACTTCTTCACTAAGTTTAAGGCCCTTAGATTACAATTGAAAGAATGCAAGATAGAGAAGAAAGATGATCAACTCATCCTTTATATTCTCACAAAGTTAGGTCTAAGCTATTTAGTCTTTGTCTCCACTTTCCATGCCACAAAATGTGCCCTTGGCACTACATGGAAAATGCCTTCTTTGGATTCATTCATTGCCGACTTAACTAGGGAGCAAGATAAGATAATTCAAATGGGAATAATGAAGTCTACTCAACCCCAAGCTTTGATAGCTAGAAATGGTAAGGATAAGACTTCAATAAAGGAGAAGAAGAAAAAGAATAAGGACCAAGAGAAGAAGAAATAAAACAACAATCCTGCCAAAAACAACACTGAGTCTTCCTCATCTAATGCTAAACCTAAGAAGGATAAGATTAAGTGTGCCTATTGTAAGAAGACAGGGCATGATGAACACAAATGCATGAAGAAACAAATAGATCACCTAACTCATCTTCTAGAGAAGCACAACATAGGTGTTCTTGAGTCTATCAAGTAGAATTCATCTACCCAAGATTCTACTAAGGCAAAAGGCAAGGGTAAGGAGAAAGAAAAGGGCAAGGCCCTTATAGCTACAACAGCTTCTACATCTTCATGGGTCATTGACTTAGGTGCTTCTCACCACATGGGCTCTTCTCTAGTTGAGTTTTCATCTTTAGAGACTTGTAGCATGACTTTAATTAGTTTGGGTGATGACACATCAGTTTCCGTTGTAGGGAGAGGGTCAGTTGAAATGGAAGGAAGAACATTCAATAATGTTCTAAGTGTTCCTTCTCTTTCAACCAATCTCCTATCAGTGTATCAAATCTCTCACATTGGTTGGGGCATGAGAGTTGAGTTTTCACCAGATTCAGTGGCTATCAGGGAGTTACATAGTGATACTACAGTGGTAGTGGGTAGGGCAGATCACCAGGCAAGGTTATACACCTTCTCACATTTTACACCTGATTCTTCTCCAACAACATTGCTAACTCATTTAGATGGAGTTATAAAATTATGGCATGAGTGGTTTGGCCACCTTAACTACCGCTACCTTGATCAACTTTGCAAACATGACATGGTCATTAGCTTGCCTCATGTCCAATTCTCAAAAGGACTTTGTGAGGGGTGCTCCCTTGGGAAGCATCCCAAAGCAAAATTTGACAAAGGCAAAGCTTGGAGGGCTTCACAATCTTTGGAGTTAGTCCATAGTGATGTATCAGGACCCTTTCCCAAACCATCTTTCATAAAGGCCAAGTACATCCTCACTTTCATTGATGATTTCTCTAGGTGCACTTGGATATATTTTCTTAAACAAAAGTCTGAAGTGTTTGAAAATTTTATAGACTTCAAGGCTCTTATTGAGAAATAGAGTGAGAAATCCATCAAGGTTTTTCGAACTGATAATGGAGGGGAGTATGTCAGCATCAAGTTTGAGCAGTTTTGCACCACAGAGGGGATTGATTTGCAATGCACAGTCACTTACAGTCCTTCACAGAATGGGGTTGCAGAACACAAAAATAGGTTCTTGAAAGAGATGGGTAGCTGTATGATTCACTCCAAATCCTTACCACTATATAACTGGGCTAAAGCCATCAAATGTGCTTGTTACATTCAAAATAGGGTTCCTCACAAAGCTTTGAAAGGGATAACACCCTTTGAATCTTGGCATAAAAGGAAACCTGACATTGAGCACCTTAGGGTTTTTGGATCCCCAGCCATGGCCTGCATTCTAAAGAAGAAATGCAAAGCTATGGAACGTCAGTCCAAGCCTTGCATCTTTATAGGTAATCCAGATGGTATTAAGGGGTATCACCTTCTATATCTAGTCACTCATGAGTTGTTCATCGAGAGAAGTGTCCATTTTTAGGAGAGTGCTAGAGACTCAACACTTGGCACTTCTTCTCCCTCATCAGATCTAATTCTTCATGATGGTTCCTCATCAGATTCAGATTAGCCACAACAAGTTCTTGAGCCAGAGACATCTTCTTCTTGTTCGAGTTCAAACAATGAGGATAGTGATGTAGAGGCATTCACCTCTAGTCAGTCAGAGGATGAGGAGTTAGCACCTGACTCGCCCACTTTCAAGCCACTTTGGGCTAGACAGACACTTGAGAGTGCTAGCACTTGGGTAGGAGATCCCATAGATGATAGACATACTAGGGGGGATTTTTAGAGAGATCCACATGCCTTCTTCACTTTAGTTTTAGATCCATAGACTTTTTGAGAGGCATCAGGGGTACTTGAGTGGGATAGTGCTATGGAGGAAGAATATTCTTCCTTAATCAAAAATAACACTTGGGATTTGACTTCACTTCTTAAGCAAAGAAATATGGTTCGATGTAGGTGGATATATCAAACCAAGTTTGTAGCAGATGGGTTAGTTGATAAGTACAAGGCATGATTGGTTGCCAAGGGTTTCTCACAAGTGGCAGGCATTGACTACTCAGAGACCTTTACACCCATTGCAAAGATGACTTCTATCCAACTCACCTTGGCTATTATCATAACACATGGTTGGGATGTGCACTAGATGGATGTGAAGAGTGCCTTTCTTCATGGAGACCTAGAGGAGGAGATCTACATGGAGTAGCCACCAGGATTTGTTCAAGATTCTTCCTTAGTATGTAGACTTAGGAAATCTATCTATGGCCTCAAACAGGCCCCTCGAGCTTGGTATGCCAAGATGGATTTCTTCCTTCTCACAACGAGTTTCTCTAGGTGCCATTCTATGTAATGTCCCTTACTTAGGGGCTCCTTTTTCTAAGCAAAAGCTCTGATACCACTGTAATATCCCCTTTAAATAGGGAATATAGATCTTTCATAAATTTGGAACGACTCCAATACAGAAGATCTTTATCCGTACAATATTTGAATCAATACCCTAAATCAAAAACTTAATAAAATAAATCCCTGTAATACCTGTGATAACTTCTGTGTGAAGTTATCTCTCAAACCTGTAAACCTTTGTGATAACTTCTGTATGAAGCTATCTCTCAATTTGACAATAGATCAGCTGATCTCTCACAACCTCTGAGTCACACACAATGAAGAGTTGACGTTCTTCAATGCAAATGGAATCCTGGAACCCTTGGCTCAGTCTTCACAGAAGAATTCTTAACAAGAATCAATATCAATAATCAATCATGAATACATACTCTCCCCCATGAGAAACCCTTATACCCTCCAAAGGTGTGCTTGCTAAAATTAGATTTCCTCAAATTAGAACTTGGGGTTCTTAAATTAGAATTCCTCAAATTAGAACTTGGGCTTCTTAAAATTAGACCAAATAATTAATTAATTAATATCTAATTTAAAATTAGACCAAATAATTAATATTTGATTAAATCAATCAAATATTAATATCTCCCTCAATACATGTCAGATCCTCAAACCGTCTGAAGCTGGTGAATCAGGGAGTGATTCTGCACATGACCATATCAAAACAAGGGTGCTCTGCTACATGTCAAATATCCCTAAATAATAGGAGCTCAGGAAAATATGTCTACAAGACCCTGAATGAAAGCCAATTGTAGAGATTCTACTAATTGAAGCCATGCCAAGCTCCGTCAAGACCCTCTATCCATCCTCTCAGCCTACGAGGGTCGCATAATATGCTGATCATCAAGTCTGATGATGTCCACTAAAAAAGGGGACATGACAATCCACCCCTCCTGAAATTGCTTGCCCCCAAGCAATCATAGGACAATGAACCAATCAATCCACCTGGATCCCAAATGAAGTCACAAGCTACCCCGCTGTCAGTCAACACAATCTCCATGCCATGTCCATCTTCATCTCCACCTTCAAGATGAACATTAACATGGCTATAATCTTTAAGGCTTGTATCAAAAGAAGTCTAACGGATCTCAAAATCTGGAAGAGGAGCCTGCCCTTCTAGGATTTGCAGCGCCGTTCTAATGCTAAACCTTCCTTCGAGGCACAGATGCGAACAAAAGAACCCTAATTTCAGCACTCTTTCCATTTCTTCGTCATCGTACACACCATCAAGATGTGGATCAGCTGCGTGCATGAGTTTCCCCTTCTGATACAAATCCCTCACCCAATCCAACAAAGCAACCTGTTCAGAATTCTTGGACAAATCTACAGGCCTTTGGCCACACGCAACTTCTAGTAAAACAATGCCAAAACTGAATACATCAGAGCTTGCAGTAAATTTTACTATATTTTTAACTTTAGGAGCTATATAACCTACCATTCCAACAACCCTAGTTGTCTCTAGATTTTGCATGTGGTCGTATAAATGAACAAGCTCAAAATCTCCTAGCTTGGCGTTAAGCTCAGAATTTAGCAATATATTGCTTGATTTAACATCTCTGTGAACAACTCTGCGATCCCATTGCTCGTGAAGATATAACAAACCTATTGCGATGCCCTTCAGAATTGCGTATCTTTGACCCCAAGATAGTACTGTTGTCTTTGCCCCTCGGTTCACGAATATCATTTTATTCAGGCTTCCATTTGGCATGTAATCATAAACAAGGAATAGTTGTTTATTTTTCCTACACCAGCCATGCAGTTGAACAAGATTTATGTGCTAGAGATGACCCAAGCTTGAGATTTTTGCAATAAATTCCTTCATTCCTTTAGTAGAGTCTTTTATGATACATTTAACTGCAATTTCAAGGCTGCTTTGGGCAAGAACGCCCTTGTAAACACGTCTGAAACCCCCATGGCCCAGGAACTGCTCATTTTCAAAGCCCTGTGTGGCAGCTTCTAGGTCCTTGTAAGGAATTCTATGCAACCAATATTCTAGCTCCCATGCTTCAATCCATTCTTTATCTTTTATTTCTTTTGCCTTAAGCAATACAAAGAAAACTGCTACCAGGAACAAAACTACAGATGCTATAGTAACAGAGGCTGTGAAGCCTCTGGATTTGGTTATCAATTTTTTCATGATAAATGAAGGGAGATCGGAGAGATCCAGTGGTGGTGCCTTACCTGGATCCCAAATGTAGTCATGATCTACACCACAGTCAATCAACGCACGTTCCTGCATTATCCTCCGAAATAGAACAAAGAGGAATCCATGATCAAACTGGTGGCTACAACTCAACCGAACTCTAAAATCACAAATACCAGGTATGCAGTCCACCCCGCTATGTGGAAGGCACACTTGAACTCTGCAACAACTACCAAATGGAACTATGCCAAGTGTGGAGAATCCACGCACTGTACCTCTATTGTGATCAACATATCTCAGCAAATCACCACTGCCCTGGATGTGCTGATACTGTACGTTGTGTAATTGGCAACTACCAATTCCATCTACAAAAGATGGTGCTAATCCATCCCATAACTGATCCCTCTATAAAGGTGGCACGATCAACTGTACCACACTGTCATCGGTGTGAGAAGAATCAGTCTGGAGACTCAACTCCACTGGTATCTCAAACTCATCAAAACTAGGTACACCCAAATCTTGAATATGTGTGTCAGCCTCAACAACATGCTCCTCATCAGTAGCTACAAAAACATACTCATCACCAATACTCAATGTACTAACCTCTGAGTATACCTCCACACTCTGAATGCAAGCATCAGGCTCATCCTCACTATCTAACACCTGAGCTAAACTCACCTTAAGACAAAGCTCATCCACAACATCCTCAACTGCTCCTACCTGTGAAGATAATGCAGATAAATCATTCCCTGAAGATGTGTTAATGTCTCCCTGTACTGGATCAGCATGTCTGTCAAACTCATCATTCAAACTTTTGCATGTCATAGGGAAAGTACTACGATCCTTAGGCCTATCAATTAAACTCTTTAACCACATACCGACTCTAGGTGAGACATTTTTCTCTTTTGTCCAGACATACCATAAATCTTTTGCCAAAAGTTTAGAAATTTTATCCTCCTCCTTAAACAAGATTGTGAACATGATAGAGTGCATTGATGCTAATACATCACTAGAATGAAACTCATCTAAAATATTCCAAAATATGTTAAACATCCTGCGAATGCCACCAATACAACCTACTAACATCATAATGTTTTCAAATCCATACCTTGCAAATATTTCAAGTAATCTTGCCCTCTTTGAGAAATGAGGGTCTCTAATGTCATCCAACTTTTCAAAGCTTTTTACCATGGCATGAAGTACCTCTCTCATAATCTGATCATCATAAAAATCAAAGCCAGCTATTATCCTCATGATTTCACTAATGCAAGAGAGAGTTGCAAGTCTTACCACCTCATCATGATGTCTTAATAATTGGGGCTTCACCAACGAACCAAACGCTGGAGATAACGTTGTTTGCATATCATAAGAATTTGATTGATCAACCTTGCCTAAATAAGTTTCTAACTCCTCCAAAGTTTTTAGAATGTCTTCTGCTCGTTGAAATGTATTATCTAATTTATTCTTTGCATTGTGCATTCTTTCTTCCAAATCTTTGACACCTGTTAAAGCCATACTGATAACCAAACTACCCAGCAAGGTGGTAGGACATCAGCTCTGATCTACCCAACAGGATGGCAGGAATTTGGCTCTGATTTGCCCAAACTATCCAACAGGATGGCAGGAATTTGGTTCTAATACCAGTGTAATGTCCCTTACTTAGGGGCTCCTTTTTCTAAGCAAAAGCTCTAATACCACTGTAATATCCCCTTCAAACAGGGAATATAGAAGCACAAAAGCTTTGAACAAAGATGCGATTTTGCAGAATAAATTCAAATAACAAATCAACCACAGTAAATCTCTTAATTAGCAAATCAGTGCTCTTATTATTCTTTAGAATGATTACAATAATGAATCTCTGGCATGCATATAAAAGAATACAAATATCATCTCAAAACCTGATCTTTCATAAATCTGGAACGACTCCAATACAGAAGATCTTTATCTGTACAATATCTGAATCAATACCCTGAATAAAAAACTTAATAAAATAAATCCCTATAATACCTGTGATAACTTCTGTGTGAAGTTATCTCTCAAACCTGTAAACCTTTGTGATAACTTCTGTATGAAGCTATCTATCAATTTGGCAATAGATCGGCTGATCTCTCACAACCTCTGAATCACACACAATGAAGAGTTGACGTTCTTCAATGCAAATGAAATCCTGGAACCCTTGGCTCAGTCTTCACAGAAGAATTCCTAACAAGAATCAATATCAATAATCAATCATGAATACATACTCTCCCCCATGAGAAACCCTTATACCCTCCAAAGGTGTGCTTGCTAAAATTAGATTTCCTCAAATTAGAACTTGGGGTTCTTAAATTAGAATTCCTCAAATTAGAACTTGGGCTTCTTAAAATTAGACCAAATAATTAATTAATTAATTAATATCTAATTTAAAATTAGACCAAATAATTAATATTTGATTAAATCAATCAAATATTAATATCTCCCTCAATACATGTCGGATCCTCGAACCATCTGAAGCTGGTGAATCAGGGAGTGATTCTGCACATGACCATATCAAAAAAAGGGTGCTTCACTACATGTCAAATATCCCTAAATAATAGGAGCTCAGGAAAATATGTCTACAAGACCTTGAATGAAAGCCAACTATAGAGATTCTGCTAATCGAAGCCATGCCAAGCTCCATCAAGACCCTCTATCCATCCTCTCAGCCTATAAGGGTCGCATAATACACTGATCATCAAGTCTGATGATGTCCACTAAAAAAGGGGACATGACATTCTGACCCCAATGTCTACTTCTTATGGTAGGATGATTCACTCCTAATTTTGGTTCTATATGTTGATGACTTTTTGATCACTGGGAGTTCTTCATCGACTATTATAGTAGCAAAGGCATCTCTCCAAGATAGATTTGACATGATAGACTTGGGTTTGTTGTACCACTTCTTTGGCATTGAGATATCATAATCAGATTTATGGATTTCTCTGGCACAGCTTAAGTATGCTCTTGAATTATTGGCTCAGTTTCACATGGTTGATTGCAAGCCATCTCTGACTCCCTTTCTATCAGGATTCAAGCTTGAGGCTAACTATTCTTCACCATTGGTTGATGCCACTTAGTATCGGTAACTTGTTGGTAGTCTCATCTACTTGACTCACACCAGGCCCAACATATCATATACAGTGGAACTTGTCTCCAAATTCATGTAGGAACCTCATGAGCTACATTGGAAAGCAACTAAGAGGATCTTGCATTACATACAAGGTTCACATAGATATGAGATTCATTATAGATTTGGCATAGAGGTTGACTTGGTTGGATTTACAAATTCAGACTGGGCTGGCAATTCACAGACTCGCAAGTCCACTTTTGGTTATAGTTTCTCTCTAGGTTATGGTCTTATCAGTTGGTAGAGCAAGAAGCAAAATGTTATTGTTATATCATCCACAGAGGTAGAGTATAGGGGAGCTGTTAATGCAACTACTGAGGCTATTTGGCTTTAGGGGATACTTTTTGAGTTTGGCATTCCTATCAGGCAGCCCACCATTATTTATTGTGACAACCAAAGTACCATTCAGATTTGCAACAATCTAGTTCAGCACTAGTGGACCAAGCACATAGAGATTCACATGCATTTCATTCAAGAGCTTATTCATATTCAAGTCATTGACTTGATATTTTTCCAATCTTCAGAGCATGTTATAGACATCTTCACCAAACCTTTCACTGAGAGCAAGTTCATTCATCTACGAGCTCTTCTTGGGGTGCGGTCCACATCTATAGCAACATCATCTTTGGGGGGCCCCACTAGCCTCTTCCTTTCTTTTTTGTCTCTCTTTTGGGGGGGGAGTTTTTTCCTATGGGTTTTCTCCTTTTCTCTATCTTATGGGAGATTGTATTTGTACATGGGTACCTCATCAGGCCTAGTTACTGGGACCCATTTTATATTTCCACACTGCCCACCTAAGCTGCGCTTATGGGGGAGTATTAGTGTAGATTTTTATTTTTCCCTATTATTTAAGTAGGGAAATTATATTTTTGTGCATACATGGAGTTTTCCTACATTTGTGGGATAGGCTAGATTATGTGGAGATGTGTGCCATAGACGTGTCATAAGAATGTCATAAGTAACTCCCTTGATGGGAGTTACTTCTCTATTCTTAGCACCTTGTCACCACCTTTCATGGAGGAGTTACAGTCTATTCTTGGGGTGCCTTGACCACCTTTTGTGGAGAAGTTACTTATGTACTCTCCTATATGTATTCTTTAATTTGGCCATCTCATGTTAATCAGATATTGGGTTTTCTTCTATTTTGTCTTGTGTAATTTATCTTCTTGTATAATTTCAAATTGCTTTAGCATCTATGTGGTGTGCACTTGCTTCATCTCGTGTGATCACGTCTCCATTACATTCGCATTATCTGGATTATGGCAACAACTCCAATAAGACCATGACATCAAAAATATAATATCACATAATTTATAAGCACACACAATCATGTAATGCAAATATGATAATTGTAACAAATAAGTGAAACACAATAATCAAAATCAAAAAAGAAATAAATCATTGATAAGTGTCACAAAATTTAAAACTAGAGGATCTTATATAGAAAATAAAATAAAGGAACACCAACTAATATACATAGGATTACAAACACAATCAAATAAATCACAGGGAAAATAATAAAAAACATACAATATATAAAACATGTGAAGCAATCTAGAAACAACACATAAATTACTCATGTATATAAGAACACAAGATATATGATAGAGTAGGATAGGTATAATCAAATACAAATCTTAATATGATAATGGAATATAGGAAATATACAAATTTAATCCCATTGAAAATTCCCCTTGTAGAGGCCCCCAATGTAAGGATGCCCCTAGTGAAGACATGATGAAGCTATTGAACAACTGTAAGTCCATAATCATATGAAAACCTATATATATTGCATCTATCTCAATGATAGAATCAACAACATGTGAATAAATAATGTTTATGTAAAACCTCTAATTATAGGTAAATAATCATGATATGCCAAATCACATAGTAATGTAATAAAAAAAGATAAAGGCAAAGCAATTTTTTTTGGTTTTATCATTTCTATAATATTTTAAAGCAAGAATTAGAATAAATTTAATTACACAAGAAAAAAGAGAAGATGAGAAAGTAAAAATAAGAGAGAAGAAAAAGGTACCTACTAACCTAAAACTTCCCTAAAAAATGTGCTCACTAGATGGGAGGTCTTTATATATATATATATGTTTTCATCATTAGGAAGTTCACACAAGATTTTGGTATGGGAGACAAAAATCAAAGGTAAGGGCCAAAGAAACAATGTATTCAATCATGAACTAAGAGGCTATAAGAATAACATAGAAAACTAAAAAATAAACACAATGAATAACTGAAGATATGAATAAGAAGGTAACTTAAAAATTCAAAGAAGATAAATGTCAAAATCAAAAGAATCTAGAAGCAACAAAAAACTCAAGAGATAATAATGAGATGATAAAAGGCTAGAAGGAAACACAATGAACCCAAAATCAACACACAAAACAAGATATATAACAAACGTTAGAGACACACATCAAATAGAGGAAAGCAATTTTTTTTATGTACAATTGATTGTTAATTCTTAGCATAATGGGTTATCAGGCAATGTTAACCAATAAAACCATCCATATAATAATTTATGTGGCCATAATTTTAATTAAGAGATGTCATATTGTCTTCATAGTCAAGATATAAATGATCTTGGGACCATGAATCTAATATTTACAACATATCATCATCACTAGTATCATCCTCAATATAATCATGAGCTGTATGGTAACTAGAATCACTATCACTACTATAGGAATCACTATAGTCATAAGTAAAAATTATAATTATAATATGATATTTTAAAGGATCCCCTCTCTTATTATAAATTTTATTTTTTTATGGTTATACCCTTGATAAGTGTTTTTTCTTGAATAGGCACAAGAGGTTACGATATGACCATTTTAGTACGTGGTTGAGTAGTTAGTTGAACTTGAGATTCAATCATTTGAGGTTGTATGATTTGTTGTTTTGGTAGCTATTTAGGTAATATCTCAAATAAAAATTATGATGGGGACTCATATAGAGTGATTGAATAGTAGCCAATTTATATCATGCATAAAATTTAAGCATTGATGTAATGCAGATGAGAATGCTTTCATTTGTTTGAGCCAATGTCACCTAAGTAATACCTCATATGTATCATTATCCAAAATACATGAAAACACACTAAAATGGACTTATGAACTATGGTGAAAGGTAATATGCTATCGAGTGGACTTTGAGTAAGGATGTCATATCCTTTAATAGTTATACCATCTAAATTCTTCTGAGTGATATATCCATGATTGGTAAGTAAATTTATTATGAAGATGTTTATTCTTAAGCCATTATAAACCATAATAAATTTTTTTAGACTCGCATGTGTATCTATGATATATCATATAAACAATGATCCATTATTAATAACTTTCCTCCATGATCTCATGATCATATAATTTTATATGTGGAAGCTCCTTACATGATTACATGACCACACCTATAAATATGTCTTGACGATGAACATTATAAACTAATGGAGAATATGTTTGAGCTATCATATGAACATCATCTTGGTTTTTATGATTTTGAGTAGCATGATTTGGAATAGATTTGTTAAAGACTTTCAAATGTTGATTCAATTGAGCAATCAATTCAATTAAAGTATTGTTATGTCCTTCCACTTGTATTTTATTATTATGAGTCAAATATTGATATTATGCCTAAGAGAAAAAAACATATGTTGGCTCTACAACCAAAATATACATGAAAATAATAGTACTTATTAGTATCATTATTCTTAGGTAAAGGTTTTGATGAGTTAAACTTTCATAGTGGAGGTAAAAATATCATATTGCATTCAATTAATTATCTAAGCATGTGGTGAAGACTCTTATCCAAATGTGTATAGACACCTAATTATGGTATAAAAATTATTATTACTATGTTTTCATTAATTATCTGTACATATGGATCATCACCTTGTATTATGGGTTAATTGATGCTAGTATTTATGTTTCTTTCTTCTTTGTTCAATCTAGTGGTCCTCCCTTCCTTGGTTTGTTGTGTTTTTCAAGTTTTCTCATGCTTATGGGCCTATTTTATATTTGATATCTTTATGTGTGCTTGTTATTTATTATTGGGAATACCTACATGTTGTGCAAGTGTGACCCATTTTTTATATTATGGGTCCTTATACCCATGATTGCATCTTTTGCATGGGTGGATATGTTTGTCAACCATTTTAATTTTATTTGCTCTATTTTTTCTTGCCAATTGGTCCTTAATTAAAATAAAAATAAGACAATATATATAAATAATCTAATATAATTTTAAATGGAGAATAATATAAGGATAAATACAAAATACATCAAGGTAATACATAACCTCTAACATTACTTCTTATTTTAAGTCTAAGCAAACTAAAGAAAGATTCATCTTTGTTCGAAGGACTTACATCACATTTACATCCTCATGTAATGAAATAAGGTCTAAGATAGTTGCATCTTCACGTAAGGAGAGAAGGTTGAATCCCTACCTCAAACTCATTATCTACACATTACATGCACTATAAAGGGTCTAATTTAGGTGTCTTAGATATGTAGCTTGCAACTCCACTTAGTGGTTTTTATACCAAACTACTTCTCCCTTCACTCTTTTGGATTGAGATCTCATTGTGCCAAGCTAGACCAAAGATAAAAAATTAGTGATTTGACATATACTATCTAATATAAATAGGAAAGTGAGGATATACGAAGATTAAAAATCTAACAATAAACTAATGACACATAAATGAAATTGCATAACTGTATGCAGATCAGACTTGGTAGAAGATAGTCATACATGATAATTTAAGTCTACCAAGTGTAAATCTACCTAGGTCAAACCCACATAAAGTGAAAGTCTTCTTAAAAGCCCTGAATTTTAGGAGAAGAACATGGATAGTCTACACAATCATACTCTAGATCCAGATCTCTTTTACAACCAAGTGTGATAATTTATTTTCCTTTGTACTTATTTTTATAGTATAGTTAATTTATCTCTTTTTATTTTTTCTATTAATAAATAATTGGGGACAATTACTATATTATTAGATCTATTCATTTTAATATTTTAAATAAAACCATAATTAGGGTAAACATAAATAGTGACTCTTAAATCTTGTACACATTCAACCTAGGGTCTTACAAACCCTCATGCCATTAGTATTTGATTCCATTCTTCAAATATAATTTTATTATTTGATTCTCACATTAAGGCTTATCCCTTCCTTATCTAACCCTAGGATTTCATTTTCATTGCATATGTTTGGCTTCATTATGATGATTTAAATTAATGAAATGGATATGAATGATTTATCTTTGCTGGATGATTGAATGCAAAATTAGAATGTTTTAAATGATGAAAATATTAATCAATTCATTTTACAATCTCTAAAATAATATTTTATTTATAATCATATTATCATCCATGAAAGTATACACATGTATAAAAATACAAAGAATTCAAGTGTAGATTTCCCTAGGGTTTGTGATAATATGTCTAAATATTCTAAACCCATAAAGAATAGTGTACATATGGTGGACATAAATGGAAATATTCAACCATATTGAGAGTGTTATTGTCCCTTCCCAAGATATTTTAGTGCTAATGTAGGCTGTTGTAGAAAACTTAAGTCAGAGATGTAAGGTTGTTTTAGTTAGTTTTAGACTTATTTCAACTAGGTACAAACATGAGATTTTCCCTCTGTGCTCAACATTTTACACTTGGATTTATTGGCATCAATTCACATAAGGCACATGTCTTATGTGCTCACCTAAAGTGCAATAGAGAAAGAACTAGAGCTCGTGTTGGGCTAGTTATGCCATGACATAAGTCATGAATTATAGGACTTGGTTGATTTAAAGAGGGTTTCAAATAGATTCATAGGCATATGACTTTTATGGGCTAATCCTAGTGGTATATAGGTAAAATATTTTAGATGGATTATTCCTAGTGTCATATGGGTAAAAGATCTTGTTAAACTAAGTCTAGAGTCATATCGACATTAGAAGGGTCAAGGGGTTGCTTTTAGTTAAGTGCCCAAACTAGGCTTGCACTTCTTAAAAAGGGGATAAAAAATTGGTGTATGGGATTTATGTACTTAGTATTCATACAAGTTATGGATGACATCATCATCTATTTACAAGGATGCCATTAACACCATGAGCTAGAAGCTCACGTGAATATAACATATGTATATTGAAATTACAACATTATAATTACTACACTTTTAAATAATAATTCAAGACATATATAAACTAGATAGAGTATAATTTGATATAACATTCAACACCATTAATAAAAGATTTAAGCAATATAGATTCAATAATAGGAAATGAATTCAAGTTTATACTAATTAATGGCCTAGAGTCTCATAGGTGAGCTTGGGAATATACAAATGGATCCTTCATGGAATCCAAGCTGGTCCTAAGTCTAACGGAGGTCATTAAAATACATAAAAATCTAATTTTAATTCTCTAAAGCTTTGCTGCACCAAGTTCTCCCATTTTGCTTCACTGGTTCAAGTTCTTTTTATGGCTCTACAAGATCATCTTTGCCAAGGTGGAGTACACATGTGAAGTGTAAATTTGGAACCTTGGTGATTATTCCACCATCTCCATTACCTTATGAAGTTAACACTACACTTGACATGTATTGCCCAGTCCTAGAAGATGCCCCAAAAATCCTAGAATTGGTTAGCCACCTACCAGCTAGTGCAAGGTGTGTGCCAATTCCTCCAACTAGCACCAAGATGCCAAAATGTCATCATCACCTAAAATGATTACTCATTATAATGTGTCTATCATGCTATCATGAATCCTTACATACAAAATTAAGGGTCCCAACATTACCCCATACAAAATTTATAGCCCATCCTCAGACTAGGCTATTAAAGTTTTTGGCATGCATAACTTAGGTGTGCTCTCCTAAAGCTCAAAAATGAAGTCCTCAAAGACATTTATAGTGAGATTGATTTCTTCAATGGTGTTATCTATTTATGTGGAGGCAACACTAAGCATAAACACATCAATCTTATTGAGCTCCTTCCTGAAGGATTCTAGATTTGCCTTGTCCTTTATCACACCCCCATCTAGGATTGATCCTTGCGCATAGGACTTAGTCTATAAATCATGGAATAGTGCTTCTAGGTTATATTCTTGGTCCTTTATTTGGGTTTTTAGCACATTTACATTTCACATGATTTGTGAACATTCTAACTTGCTTACAAAGTAAACCTATAGCATTAGCTTCTCCTTCTCTTTTTACTACTTGAGGCACACATCTATGAATGATGATTGGCTGGATAAGCTCAAGAAGATGGCATTGGATGCATCCATTCCCTATTTTATCTTTGAAAAGAGGTCCTCCACCTCTTCTAGCTTAGCAACAATCTCATTTTTTAGAATAGTGTAGGGATCTTCTTCTTCTTCTTGTGCTAGCTCCAATTTCATTCTTAGGAGCATATACTCCACTAACACACATATTTTATCAACCTCATATAGGTTCAAAGTATCCAAAAATTACTAGAAGGGATGGTTCACCTATATCTATGCACTCACATAGATGATATAGTTTGAATTTTATGGCATGTGCTTCATCTTCAACTTCTTTGCAAAATTTCTTCCATTTTATTTCCCTACCATCATTGATGATATTTCTATGTGAAAATTTAGTGACCATTATAGTAAGCACGTTCCTAGACCAAACAAGGTTTAATGCATGAGGGTTTAGGAGGAAGGAGTTATACCCTTCTTTAGGCTCTTCCATACCCAATATAGCCTTTTGAGGTGCCTTAAAGTGAGGCTCATCCATGTAGTGATCAAACACAAAATCAAGTTATTTATGAATCCCAGTTGTGGTGGATTTGGGGGGAATGGTGATAAACATGTAAAAATATTCATCCTTCCACCCCTTCTACACCTTTTCTTTTATGCTCAAATCTATTTTATCCTTCTCGATGATGGTCATCTCTATTTTTTCTTCCTCCTCTTCACTGGTGCTACCACTTTCTTTAGTGCTTTCCTTAGAGGATTCATATTTTTTTTACTTAAGGGGTTCTTCCTTGTAATTTTAACCTTTATCCACTTCTTCCTCCTAGGATTTTTTAATGTTTACCTCCAAGTTTATTCCCTTCATGCCAAATTCACCTTGTTTCTACTGGGGTTCCTAAAGTGTCTCCATTTGCTATTCTAAGGCACTAGTATTGCCTTCCTTTGCTTTAGGAACCCCTTCACTACTTGGGCATGATTTTTGTGTAACTTCATATAATTTCCTAGTGGGGGAATTGAGTGCCTTATTTTCTACTTCAATGGTTGGTATTACACTTTTGGGAACCTTCTTGGCCTTCTGTACCTTGGTCTCTTCTTTTTCCTTTGCACATCTATACTTTTATTCAAGTACCAATGCCATCTCAATTTCTTCCTCATTATGGACCGTTTTATTCCACACCATTCTCTTCTCCTCTTTAGTTCATGGAGGCTATGTGAAGGGTTATTATCTAGATGAGGAGCTCATGGCTTCTCTACTTCTTAAATAAT
Source organism: Torreya grandis (assembly GCA_037957365.1). Taxonomy (NCBI): domain Eukaryota; kingdom Viridiplantae; phylum Streptophyta; class Pinopsida; order Cupressales; family Taxaceae; genus Torreya; species Torreya grandis. Next base: position 550,058 of record JARHVA010003800.1, on the reverse strand, counting down.
GGTGGTTGTGTCACTTTAGAGGGCCTCCTACACATATTTGGTGCTTGGATCCTCTTTCTCTTCTTTTTATTGTAAGATATATGTTTTTGAAATTTCATCTTCTTCCATCTCTTTCTCCAATTATTGCATGAGGGTATCTTCCTCCTCCATTTCCACTAGAGTTATTATAGGGAGCACAACTAGTCCCTTAGACTTCTGTTTCTACTTCTTGTTGGAAGAAGTAGTCTCTGACATGAAGGTTATGTTCTTCTTGGGAGCTAGAGGTGTAGCTTAATATTTAGAGGTAATATTCAACTTGATTCACTTGTTAATATCCTTAAGTGTCTTCCCTCACTTCTTTTAGGGGTCTTCTCCAATGTCTTTGATGCTAGATTCCATTCATCACTGATCAAGAGGGGGTGATCATCATATTTTATACAATGGCACCCTCATTATGTGGATTTATCTCATAATATAGGTTGAAGATGCACTTGGTGATTAATTCCCTTCGAAGGGGATGGATATCCATCTGGTTAGAGTTATCCTTCTAATCCTTGGTGGTCTTTACTCTTGGGTGCACATACTGGTGCCTCAACCTACTCCTTTATTGATCCATAATCTTTACCAAGATATATAGATACTATGCATTGGGAATTCTCCTTAACAATACCATGAAAAATTTAGCAAAAAATGCATAAAGAAACATTAGCCAACTCAATAGGTTTTTATCTATGAGCACTAGGCACACTACATAAAAATGCTATATTATGACAAAGGTTACCATTCTTACCATGTGATTGGGAGCTCTTATGAGATGCACCATTCAATCCTAAATGCCTTGATTTATTGATCAAACCACCAATGCACCCTTGTTTTATATTTTTGGGAAAATCTATGTGGGTAAATAAAGTCTTGGTACTTTAGTGATGAAAAGTCATTATGCGGTGGGAACACACAAAGGTTGTCATCATTGCCATTGGGCACACTAATATCCTTCATCATATTAAATATCATTATAGACCCCCATTGAAAGGTCTAGCATGCCTTGTGGAACTCTAGTGCATTCTTAACAATCTCCTCTACAATAAACTTGGAGATGTTAAACTTTTCCCCTTATGCCATGTGGTGGGTGATACAGAAGTAAGTCTTGCTAATGTTAGACCAATGACCATTAGGGTAAAGTTTGGCACTCACTAGGCATGCCATAGCCCTCATGTTAGGGTTATGTATATCCTTAATAGGGAATGAAAACCTTGAATTGTATTAACCTAGGAGTTTCATAACCCTCTCCACCTCTATATCATCTTCCATGATTTGGTAGATGTCTATCCATGTGCTTGGGAAACCTATGATTCTACTAATGCGGTGCATCGATATTCATTTGTGCCTCCATGTAAAATAAAATTTGTCATCATGGATGCATAAGAGGAGAAATTATACCAATTCTTCTAGATTTCCAAAGCTTGATAACTCATAGAATTAAGTCATACCTATCATCACTAGCTTACCTCAAATGGAGACATCAAATAGTGCTGCACCCACATTGGTATTCATTCTTATGTCAATCTTCTAGTCTTGGTTGAGATCCTACACATTGATCAATGTCTGATGGTTGTACTCCTTTAATCTATACATGTGCACAAAGGACACCCATTTCTCTCCCACTATGGCCTCAAGGGGGAATTGTATTTCTGTATACACAATCTTTGTGCTTATTTTTGAGTCTACCACCATGATTTTAACACCTTCTACCAGTTGTGCCTCTTTATTTGTAGCAGCTACATGTTTTATAGTATATGACTTCTTAACATCCTTCTGTACTTATGAAAGACCCAAACTTAACTTTTTCTTGCCCATTCTGAATTGATTGTTGTTAAAACATGGTTGGTTGATCTTCCCAAATCCCTTAATGTTGCTTGGTGTTTCTTCATAGTCATAGGGTCTACGATTGTAACTTTAAATCTTAAGATTTTGGCATCATTAATGATATTATCAACATATTTTATAATTTTTACTACCCTATTCTCTCATAATTCTAATCCACTCACCTCCTTTTTGCTTCAAATTAGAATGCAATCTCTGTCTCAATTCAACCATTCTCACTTGGTAGCTATGGATTCTTGGTTTTCACTATGGTAGCAATTTTTTGGTTTGTCTCTAGCTTAGCTAGTATGGTAGCACATGGTTTCCTTTAAATATGTTAAACCCAAAAAATCTATAAAAATCCACTACACATTCTTATTTATTATAGATCTTTGTGCCTCCACTGTCATAGTCATTAAATTATCTTAATGGCTTATTTGATGAAGTGACAAGTGATTCAAATGGCCATTTACATCGATTGTTGGGTGGGTGTTAGATATATCAATGATCTCTCTCTTGTAATTTTTTCACCTTGGCATGACCTTCACCTTTTTTATGGTAACCTAGGAAAAACACTTCACATGTGTGTGATTCAACTTCCTTGGTTCTATCTGTCATTGATTTTGTGATTCCTTTCAATTGCACCCTTCTTTTTTGGTCAATTTATCTATGATTTCATCTATTCTTGCTTCAGTCTTCCTTACCCTATAAAAATTCCTATGCTGGTCCTTCAACACTTAATTCTCTAGGTTTCTTGTGCACTATCATCTTGTGTACCTACCTTTATCAACTTGTCCTCATATCTATCTAAATTTGGCATTCCCCACATGCCTAAAAACTTAGGTGTTTATCCTTAGGAACTTTAGAGAGCATCCATGCTTGACTCACCTGAATGGATTTATGCATGTAAGCACCAAAATATTTCTCCTATGGGCTTGAAAGTACCACACTTATTCACCTAACATAAAAATAAACAAACATAAATAAATATTTGGCTTGTGCTAGATTTTTATCTTGGTCAACCCAAAACAATTGAATTATGGATGGGAAATCGATGTCTGATAGTGCAAGTGCCATCCTAATGACTATAGTGCTTCAATCTATTTCCATTGAAATGCCTAGGGATAATTTCACCTATCAACATACATAACTTACATGTGCTAGTATCTAATATATAATAGATGACATAGGGTCTCATCCACCTAATCTATAGCTTGCTTAGGTTCTTGAGGTACTTTGAGTCATAGAGTAAGACCAGTGTGCCTTTGGTAAATACCTTATGTTTGATGTACTTATTGTGCCATAGATTTTGGCATACTTTTTCTACTTGCTAGCTCCATCTTGCTTGAGTGTGTGTCTTGTCCAAGCACTCCAAGTCTTCTAGTCATGCGCTCAAATATATTTGGTCATCTAGCTAACCAATATACAAAATGCACAATAAAGGAACTAGAAATTCCATGGGTAGAATGGCCTTTGTACCAAACATTAGTTGAAATGGTGTAGATTTGTTTAACCACTTATAGGTAGTGTGATAGGCCCATAACACTGTTAACACATAGTCATCCCAATATTTGTAACCAACATTGCATATCCTTGTGAGACATGCACCCAATATCTTATTAAATGCCTCAATATTGCCATTTACCTGGGGATGATAAGGTGTCATCTTATGGTGCACCACTATATATTCAATTAGTAGAATTTGAATGGTTTCATTGATAAAGTATACACCATAGTCACTAGTCAATCTAAACAAGAATCTATAATGACTAATGATGTTCTCATAGATAAACCTTACTATAGTGGCATCTATGTATTCTTTGGTTGGTGCTACCTCGGTCCACTTGGTTAAATAGTCTATGGTCATCAAAATGTATTGTGCACCTATGTGCCTTGTAATGAGAGTAATTGGCCCAACAAAGTCAATGGCCTAAGTAAGGATGGGGATGAGAGGTATCTCATCCCAATGATTGGGTTTTCCCATGTATTGGTAGATGTCACATGCTTTGACTTACTCTTTTACATCCTAAAATAAGGTTATCCACCATAATCTTGATTGTAGTACCTTGCATGTTATAGCATCTCTAGTGTAATGGTCTCCATCAATCCCCTCATGTGCCTTTTGCAATACTAAATCTCATTCATGCTCTAAGACACATCAACACAAGACCTCATCATGGCTTAACTTGTATAGTTCCCCACCAATGAGTTAAAAAGGGGTATTATGAACTGTGAGCTACTTCTTCTCCTTGATCATCATAGTTTAAGGAATAGATAAAAATGTTATAAATGTGGTGATCTACACTAAGTATTATATTATGTATTAAACCTTATAGAGTTACGCATCAGACATATTATCTTTTATAATCACTACCACATCACTAGAGTTGATGTGGGATATATGGTCTGGACCTAAGTTTTATTTTCCAAGTTTTACTACAATAGAGAACTAGAATGATTGAAACAAAAAAATCCATCTAAAAATGCACCCATGGAGAATAAGCTTATTTACTAGGTACTTAAGTGCCCCTTCATCAATGAAGAAGATGAAGAGGGTAACCAATAACTACTACCAAAATTTTTAGAGGGCGTAGATGATGGCAAATATCTCATGCTCAATTTTGGTATAGTTATATTCTACCTTGGTCAATTTTCTTCTTGTGAAAGAAATGGGATGGTCCATGTTGCTTTTGCTAGGTTACACCAAAATGGTGCCAATTGTAGTACATATACATTGTCATGGATATGAAATGGATTTGTCTAGTTTGGAAATTATAATATCAACACACTTGATAGTTTGAGCTTCAAGGTCTCAAATGCATCTTCCTATGCCACACCCCAATAGAATGGTCCATCCATTCATAAGAGTTATTCAAGTGGTTCTGTAATATTTTTATAGTTCTTTATAAAATTTACATATTAATCATAATGTCCAATAATGGCATAAACTTATTTTTTCATTCATGGGGTTTGGATCTGAAGGATAATGGAAATATTTGTTATATCAACATACAGACCATCCTTGCAAATCATGTGCTTGAATAAAGTGCCAAAAGGTGTTGCAAAAACACACTTTTTGAGGTTTAAAGATATCTATAATTACATGCACCTCTCAAGCATTAGGTGAAAGTTGTCATAATGATCCTTCACTAGCCCATACATAGTCCAATCATATAAGTACACTTGGAGGAACTTATGAATGAAGTCTTTAAAAGTAGTGATCATGACTCTAAAGAATACAAATGGTATATTCTTGAGTCTCAAGGGCATCATGTTATATGCAAAATAATCCCATTATATCACAAAGGTCATTTTAGGCTTATCCTCTTCTTAAATATAAACTTGATGGTATCCTTATAACACATTAGTGAAAGTGTATTTTTCACAATCTACAATGCCATCCAAAAATTCATCAGTGAATGGAGTCAGAAATGGGTCAATTATGCAAGTGGCATTTAATAGTCTATAGTCTACACAAATCTAGATGCACCCTCCTTGATGCTAATGACCATAGGGATAACCCATTAATATTATTGCATAGGGTAGATGATGCTTGTATCTAACATACCATTAATCTCTATTTTGACCTTGGAATGAAGATTAGGGTTTATTTTATAAGTTGCTTCATGACAGGTCTTGTACTATCGACTAGATTGATGCTTATCTTCCTAATGAATGGGTGTGTGCCTTTAATATCTTGATAAATCTAAGGGAATAAGTCTTGAAATTAATTAAAGCATTCCACAATACATTCAATCTCCATGTCATACTAATAGGTTCCCAAAGTAATAATATTTGGTTCTCCTTCTGAGCTAATATCTACCTTTGTTATTTTTAGCAGTTTATGATAGGGCTCATTCTTATCTTGATGTGAATCCTTGATTTGTCTGCTACGCTCAGTTGTTTCTATGTGAATATGGGTAGGGTCTTCTTATTTTTAGGCACTATCCTCAACTTGGTGCACTAACTTCCTCTTGCTTATCAAAAGTGTCCAGTTGTGCACCTTCTATGTTTTATCATCCTGTTCACTAGATTCACTATTGAGGGTTAAATCTTCAAAGAAAGTTGGGAGTGCTAAACCATTTTCACCAATATATCTTTTAGGTGATCCTACAATATTATAGTGTCCTCAAAAATTTACCTTCAAACTATCTATAGTGGCTCAACTAGTTTAAGGTTTTATATAAAAAAGTAGAAGGTGTGGACAAACCACTCCTTAAGTGCATCCTAGTTGGCTATCTTGCAACACATCTCATTGACAATGGACCATGCCTGCACTTAATTTTTTAAGGTCTTATAGAAGGAATGCACCCATATATTCCTTGGGGAATTCTCACCACAGATAGTCCACATTTATTCACAAAGGTGTACATACGCTATAGGGTCAGATTCACCAGAGTAGACATAGATGCCTAGGTCCTCATTTCTCTTCCTAAATCTAGTACAAATGACTACCTTCAGATCTTACCAAGTTGGCAAGCTAGGATTTCGCACTACCCACCAATGAGTTATAGTGATATTCAATATATACATTACTACACCCATTCTATCTACCTCTTTTAGGATGCATGATTTGAGGTCATAAACATACTCTTCTACTAGATTATTCCTTTCATATCTTGGGAGTGCCACAAGTTTACCTTTGATTAGGTGAAACACTCTATTTCCCTTCTTATTAGCATAAAGGACCCATATTTTTGAAGTGAGATCAATTTGGACCCAACCTATCTTTATTTCTTTTGGTGCCTTTACATGCACTAAATAACACCTTTGACCAGTGGTCTCATACACTTCCTCAACCCAATGATCACAAGCAATGTCAGTGGTGTCCAAGGCTAATTTTCCATCTTCCTAAGAAAAAACTCCTTGATCATTGGGTTTAGTGTCTCAACACCTTGTGCCATGATGTTATATATGAGGTTAATCTCATCCTTAAGTTCTACACTTTCAACATAAGAGGGTCCTTGGTCTTATGAGAGGGTTATAAATACCCTCTCCTTTCCATTTTTAAATGTCATATAACACCTATTTAAGCACACATCTACATTATTTTCATAACATATTGGATTTCCTAGGAGCACTGGGTAGTTATCCTATTCTGTTAACTTGATCACTTCAAAGTTAGTGTGGAATTCAACACCCATGATATCTACAACTACATTCTTTAGAATTCTAATGGGATATGCTTATGTCTTGTTGGCCATGAAAATTACATGAGGGGAAGGCCTTAAGGTGGGCCTAACCATTTTATCCTAGGTAGCATTGGTCAAGATGTTAACCTTAGTGCCTATGTCTACAAGGACCTCACATATAAACCATCCATCAATAGTGGCATCCATGTGGAGTTCTCGGTCATACTCCACATTCTATGTATGCTAAAATTCTTATGTTATCTCCTTGTGTGGAGCATCAATTTAAACTATATTTTGTCCTATATGATCCAAGAATAAGCTATTAAATAGGGTAAACATCCCTTGTATTTGTAGGAGGCATAGGATCTTTGTTAATTCTTGTATTTTAGCCTCCTCACTATCCTACTTCTTTTGAGAAGTAGTAACCTACACTTTTAGATCTTGCACTAGTTGGATATCCCCTTACAATTTTGGATTATACTCATGGCCTATTTTAATACATATTTTTGGCATGTTAGGTTTGGGTAAGATGTATCTTTGGGTTCAAGCTACATTACATGCTTTGTGTGACCCTTATCCCCATATTAAATGCATAACTCAAGTATTGGCACAACTGGAGGCTGAGTGGTGAATATATTATGAGTATTTGCCTATATTTTGACTATCTTTGGTGGGTCAATTGCACCTTCATAGACCATTTCTCCATTTTTGGCTCTTTCTTGATCATTCCTACACCCTTACCTATGTTAGACTTACTTTGGGTTAACTTATTGTATAGGTGAGGGCATTCCTTGAGCTTATGGTATCCTCACCAATACCCACAAATGGGATGTGTAGGGTAGTCATGATGATAATGATCTATCAAGCCACACTTGTAGCATGAGTATGGTGCAAACCTTATACCGCTATATCCTCTACCTCACTCTTTAATACCTCATTATATCCCAAAACCTACATTATGTTGACTTTAACCTTCATTTCCCTCATTATACTACCCTATGCTTACTACAATGTCATGCCTTGCACCTCTTTCCATGTTCTCATGTATCTCATCAATCACCCTACAATTAGTTGTGATAAGGGTGTAGGCATCACATAACAAATAATAGATGGTTGTGTTAACCTAGTTGGCACATTAAAACAAAGGTAAGTTATGAACATCATGTGCCTCTTGACAAAATTCACAACTTAGAATCAATGTGTGCACATTCCTTTGTGGTAGTTATTCCTGTTATGGCCTTCCACTTTGAAATCACTATACCATAATCCAATTCAAGCATCTTATAATGAAATAGCATTAATATTTTAGTGTTGGGAGGCAATAGATTCAATTTTTTCCTCCATAAATAGGTTGATACCACTATCTACAATTCCAGCTACCTCAACTCTGAACATGGATTCAAGTGCTTTGTGATGTTTTGTAAAAGTTTTCATGGAAAGTGATCTTCAGAATGACACTAGCAACCCTCCAGTAAACCACTATGCATGATGGGAAGGGTGAATATAAATATGATAGTTTTTAAAGGAGAGGCTTGAACCTTGCATTGTATAATCACATGATTTTTGAGAGTCCTTGGGTTATCTCTTTCAACATGGTGATGCTCTGGTATTCAAATTATAGAATATCAAATTCCTTTAAGGTGTCATAGTAAACCAGAGTCTAGTTAGGGCCAAATTTACTATACCAGGTATGGGTATGATCAATTATACTGGTTGAAAATTGGGTTAAATTGCACTAAAATTGGGTTATACCCCACATGCACCACTATAGTTAACATTTTAGCACATGCTCTATGACATTTTCCATGCCATAATACTCTAAAAAGTGCATGGCCATTTTATAATAGATTTATTATGGGGGGACAACTAGGATATGAGGAACTTATCCCCATAGCATTTATCTTAGTGGCATTCCTCCAATACCTCCAACTATTGTGTTAGGTGCTGGTCTTATCATTACTACTGACATAGTTGATGATGATTTCACTGTACTACTTGTGGTATTAGATCACTTCCTATGGGATGCTACCTACTCTACATTATTAACATTGGCTAAGATGGTATGTTCACACCCAATTTATATTATGGTGAGCTAGCACCTACTGGTATAGAGGTAGTTATGTTCACCTTCTTGTATGGAATAATTTGTTCAATCATAAAGATTCACTCCAAGTCTATAAAACATCTAAAATCTATGTTGACAACAGGGTTGGTTATCACTTTTATTCTTTCTTCAAGTGGGGGATCTATCATGTGAACATGTGACACAGGTTCAAAGGGGGTAGGTACATCAAACATATCTTCAGTCAAGGAATATTTTAGGAACCCAATGAATTATACACCTATCAAGTGTTGAGATAGATCCATCACTTCTTTAAATCTCTCATCCTCATGTTATTGTATTCTAAGAGATCTTTCCCCATGCCCTTCTCACTCACTATGGGTTCTCTTTGCACTTCTAGGTTCTAGATATTTCATTATCCTATGTTGTCTCTTACTATAGGTCGATCTTTTGAGCTCTTGGGTGTCAATCTAATCATCTCCTTCCATTACACTTCAGCTACACATCCCCTTTTCCCCCTTTGTATTGCTCATACATGAAAGGACTTTAGCTTTCCATACCCAAAGTTTTAAACCCATAATCCACCATTATATTTTTAATATTTATGCCAAATTACTTCACAAACATGACTCTAGGTTCATGAAAAAACTATAATCTACTTCCTCAGTGCACAAGTATGTTGAAACTGTGAACTCTACTATGTAAATATTTAGTACTCCTTGCCACCATCTATTCACTACTCTAGTCCAAGTGGCATACAAGATATTAAGCATTTCTAAGTGGTCCTTTGTCTACTTATATCACTATCTATATATTCTTCTATAGTGGGTTGGATATGCACCCAACCACTAGTTCACATATTTAGGTAACTAAAAAAAAAGGACCTTATATAGAGCATCATGTAGGTTGTTCTAAACCCACTTTATCAACTTACCCTTTACAAGTTAGATACTTTATCACAAAGCTATTTTCCACCTATTGTAGCTAGTGTTTAATGTTTTTAAGGGAGAGTCAGTACATTGTTATTTTACACCATTGTAACAACAAAATTCAACATAGGTCCCAATAATGGAACCCAAATGTTTTAGAAAACTCAAGTCAGGTGCACAAGGTTGTTTTAGTTAGTTTTGGACTTATTTCAACTAGGCAAAAATATGGGATTTTCCCTCTATACTCAACATTTTACACTTGACTATGCCGACATCAATTCACATAAGGCATAGGCCTTATGCACTCACCCAAAGTATAGTAGAGAAAACACTAGATCCAGTATTGGGCTAGTTGTGCCATGGTGTAAGTCATGAATTATAGGACTTGGTTAATTTAAATAGTGTTTCAAATATATTCATAGGTACAAGCCTTTCATGGGTTAACCCCAGTGGTTTATAAGTGCCAACCTTTAGATGGATTATTCCTAGTGTCATATGGGTGTAAGGTCTTATTAAACTAAGTCTAGAATCATATTGGTGCTAGAAGGGTCAAGGGGCAACTTTTAGTTAAGTGCCCAAACTAAGATTGCACTTTTTAAAAATGGGATAAACAATTGGCACATGGTATTTATGTACTTAGTATTCATACAAGTTATGATTGACATCATCATCTATTTATAGGGATCTCATTAATGTCATGAACTAAAAGCTCATGTGAACATAACATATTTATATTAAAATTACAACATTATAATTACTATGTTTTCAAATAGCAATTCAAAACATATATGAACTAGATAAATTATAATTTGATACAACATTCATCACCATTAATCAAAGATTTAAGTAATATAGAGTCCATAATATGAAATACATTCAAGTTTATTCTACTTAATGGCCCAGAGGCTCATATGCAAGCTTAGGAATATATAAACAGAGCCTTCATGGCATTTGAGCTGGTCCTAAATATAATGATAGTCATTATAATGCATACAAAATAAATTTTAATTCTCTAGAGATTCACTACACTAAGTTCCCCCATTTAGCTTTACTGGTTTGAGCTCCTTTTATAGCTTTATAGGATCATCTCTACCAGGGTGGAGTATACATGCAAAGTGTTGAGCTAGAGCCTTGGTGATCATTCCACTAGCTCCATTACCTTATGATGTTTGTGCTACACTCACCACATATCACCCAATCCTACAAGGTGCCCCAAAAATCTTAGAATTGGTTAGCTACCTGCCAAGTAGCATAAGGTGTGCACTGATTCCTCTAGCTAGTACCAAGATGCCAAAATATCATCATCACCCAAAATAATGCCTCATGCCAATGTGTCTATCATGATGGCATGAATCCTTACATACCAAAATAAGGGGCCAAATATTGGCCCTAGGTACTATTGAATAATTTGACACCCTAGACAAATAAGTTAACCCCCCATGTAAATTCAAAATTTCATAGGGCCTCCTAGGTCATAAATGTTAACTATGGTCATAACTAGGGTCATAAAATATGTCTTGATATTAGTCACATTTGTCTAAGTTGTCCTCATGTCATATCATGCCACCTTTTATCCACTTTGATGAATTATATGGTTTCCTTCTTAAGACAAGTTTTTAAAAGGGTTATCTAATGTCCCATGTTTTAGGTGAATGTTAGGAGACTATTTAATGATTGAAAACTTATAGGATTTAATGTTAAAATAAAAAGACCACCTATAAAAAAGAGAGTTTTAAAAGTTGTATAGACTGCAAGATAAGTTTAGCATGTGTGAAAGATTAAAAAGTTTCCTTTCAAATCCACACAAGTCATATCCATATTCAAATTGCTTTTATAGGTTCAAAAATGACCAAAACTAGCTCACCTATCCCATCGCTCTCTTGTGCAAGTCAAGACTAGTCAACTGGTTTCCCTTATATATGGATAGGAAAAGTAGTGTCAAGGTGAATGCTTTTGGTGGATGATATCACCCCTAATGTACTCAAAATATATTGTTTTAGATTTCAAATTAGTGGATTGTGCTTCATAAATCATCTTCAAGACTACTACTACCTCAAAACTATCTTCACATTCCTATCACCTGCAAATTTTCTCACTTGTTAGTTTAATTTGATGTTTCTAGGTGGTGTATGTGTTTTATCAAAACATGTCCTTCATATTCATGTTGTTTCCAAATAGTTTTCATGTGTGAAACATGTTTTTATAGGCAACACTATCCTCATTATGCTAGAATAAATCACTATTATAATTTTCAAGACATGGTTTCATTAGTTGTAGGGTTTGCTCTCTATTAATGGTTTTAAGGTAGATAATGCACATGTGTCTCTCTTATCAAAGCATGGGATATATTTTTTGCATGTCAGTTTTGCATTGGAATACTTGGGAGTTGATTGAGGTGGTTTTCTCAAGACATAAACAAAGTTTGGTTAGAAATCTTCAATACATAGTCACATATTATCATATACAAGCATGAATAGATCAAATAAGATCATCAAAAAATCCCAAGATATAGTTTGATTTCATTTCCATGACTTGAATGGATTTATCAAGTCATACAGGGTCATAATACTAATCCTAGACCATTTCAAGTAATGTCCATAGTGCAAGATTGATGAATGATGCAAAATGGGGCATATTACCTTATTTTATTTGAATAAGGTTTTTGCCTGATATAATATCATCTACTAGTTGAAGACCATGAGGTTTGTGTGAGACTAATAACTCTATTTTGGTAGTTTAGAACTAAATATCACATCTTGATATGGGAGGATGATTTATAGGTCAAGGGGATTGATGATTGAATGGTATCAACTTCATCAAGTTTATACTAAGTATTTTTAGTGATACACAATGTTTTGAGCTCAAAGAAGCCTATAAATTGCAAACTTTTGATGCATTAATGATGTAAAAAAGAGAGTATGGTCTGAAAGTATGAGATGAGTTTGTTCAGTGTGTAATGGTATTAATTACCTTAAGGATAATATATGAGTGTGAAAACACAATTTTCAAACATAAATGTGCACCTAAGGGAATCTCTCCACTTCCTCCCCAATTGCACCTATAGGTTGACACAATCATACATTAGTTCAAGCTAGTGAGAGACATGACTACATGGTTCTAAGATAGAGATGAATACATCTAAGTATGAGAAATTCTCAAAAACCTCAAGAGTAATATAAATAATTTAGACACTATGTTTTCATATAGATCAACACCTACAAGAAAACCATATTCTTATAATGCACACCTACAACTAGGAGATAGTCTACATACTAGTCCAAACTAGTGAGAGATTGTAAGTTATGGGTAGAGATATGTATTGAGGATAATAAAATAAATTTCATAGTGATGATACACATTTTAATTTTATCTTAAAATTTAGGGGAGATAGATAAAATATTTAAGAAAGAATTGGGTTTGAATCTCAACCTACAATCCACTAAAACCCTGCCTGCATTCACTGTTATAAGAGCTAGACTTGTAAAATTTGATGATTTGAGACTTCTAGGAGTATGATTATGCATTTTAATTTCTTTAATAATGTATTAATAATTCATACAAGATCCCCATGGACTCAAATTGGTCGTACCAATAGTAGAGATACTCTCGATTCTATCACATGTTAAGAGCACTCTAGTATTAGCATAATTTACAGACTTGATATAAGAGTGTTGAAATGATGAAGGAGAATACTTTAAATGATATTGGGATGATTTATATAGATGGTTTGAGTGTGGAGGAGATAAAAAAGACACTTAAAGTCATTGAAAACCTATAGGTTGTTTAAATACACAGTCAAATATAGTTAGGTCTATTAGGCCTAAACCCTCATGTTCTCAAACTTGATCCAAATGAATTATTGAACCTTAAAAATCATTGGAAGACCTTAATGAGTGAATATAAGATGAATTGGGATCACCAGTTTTTAGGGAGTAACTCAAGAGTGATCACTTTGACCTAAGACCATATCAGGCCTTCTCAAAATGCAAGAAAGAACTTGATAGGCTAACTTCATTCACTCACATCTATATGGAGGGAATTCATGGTGGCCTATGAAGTTTTAAATAGTTGGATGGGGTCTCTATCTCAAACTTAGTGGATTTTTTTTGGGAATTAGATGTCAATATTTTATGAACAATCCTTAACAGTCCAAATTACCAAAAACCCTCTCAAAACCTTAGTTTGGAACCGATTGGAAAGATATGGTGGAAATAAATTAAAAGGTGGTTAAATTCACATGAAAGTGATTTATAATTTTTGGACACTCTCCTAGGATCCTTGAAACCCATGTGATCCATACTACCACTTATATAGTCATACCTATTTCTCTATTTCTTATAGGATTTCATTGGTTATACAAGTGAAAAAGGGGTTGATGGATGAAAATAATTGTAATATGTCTATAGAGACTTATTACAACATATAATATATATTTATCACTTTATTAAAGCATGAAAATATATCTACTAGAACTATCACTATAAGTAGTCTAAATGAGACAGTGAGAAAGCAATGAGATTGTTAAGGTTGAGAAGTTTTGTATTGAGTTTCTTGGAGGTATATATTATTGACTAAGTAAAAATAATGTCTTGGACATGTGTATAACACATATTAAATGTATTCTCTTGGAAAAATGTAGGTCATTTGAGTGACAAGTGTGAAGACAAACTGATGAAGGCTAATGACTGTACACAAGTGTCAAGAAGAAAACTTTTAGCTATGGAGGTATATGAAGGCTATTACAATATTGTTGACACATTTTCATGATAGTGCAAAGGCTTTAAATAACCCTATGGAAGTTTTAATTAGTCAAGTAAACTCATCACCAAAAGATAGTGTCAAAGAAGGAAATGAAGTCTTTACACCACCTTGAGGGAGAATGACATGTTTGTGTTGGAAATTTGTCCAAGATGACCTTCATGGTATATTTTCCACTTCATTCCCTAAATTTTTAACTAGTTTCCACAACTTTACACATGGACTTGTGACTCTTCCACTTATCTTCTTCTCTCTCTTCTCCTTTGATCTCTATAAATGCAAGCTATTTTGGTATTATATCTAGTACACACCTATTATGGTGAAGACCTACTAGTTTGTCACCTTGTTTTTCTTTTAAATAAGTCATTTGAAGTTTATTTGATCTCTAGAATCTCCTGAGTAAGTTTTTTAAGTGATGTACTTAGATGTTAAGTGATGAATATGTTCTCCTTGATTCCATGCTACCCTTACATGTTTTGTGTGATGGATATATCTTCTAACAAGTCTCATAAAGTGTATGTGTTTGTTTAGTGTGTATTGATGTGTGAGAGGGATTATTAGTGTCTAATATATGACCTTATTTTCACCCACCTTTATATATGTATATCAATCTACCTCTATGAGAAATACTAATGCTATAAGGCCATATAGTTGAGGTTAGTTTTGGTAATATTCATTCTTAGTGCATATGAAAGTGTGTTTGTGGACTAATATTTTGGTGTATCACATCATTAGTATAGGTTTACATTCTATTACCTTCTTCCCTTTTCACCCCCAAGTGACTAGTCTAGTGTAGTGTGTGAGCTTAAGAAATAAATCAAGGGAGCTATACCTTTAATCTATAGGTTTACCTTTATTATAAGCAACCCATAAGCCTAGAGGTAATCCCATGTTGTGCAAATATGGGAGAGGCTTGAACACCCTCTCCTAGGGTGAAATATTTGGATACAAAATTTTTGGCATGCCTAGTGGGACCAAGGTCCAAAAGAGTAGAAGAATTTTTGGTGTGTTCTTCTTACTATCAACTTTTGGAAGCATTCAAGAAAACACCAACGGTGTCTCTAAATGCATCATCTAGTTACAATAATCCTAGGTACTTATTAAAAATATTTTGATCATCTTTTGTGTTTCATTTGACTAATGAATTTGATATGGATAGATATGTTGAGAGTTATTACTATATAAAACTCTATTAAAATTTTTATCCACCATATGTTCAACCCATTACTCTTCCATATAATCATGAAGTTGTTAAAGAGTCTTATGAGGAAGCCTATGAAGAAGGATATCAAGGAGATAAGTTTAAGGCCCTTGAAGAAAAGATACAATATCTTAAGATGTAAGTTCTCCAAGGAGAGATTTAAGCTCTTAAGAGGCAGATTCTTGAAATTTTTCTTCCTCAATAGCATTTTCCATCCTACAAAACTCTTTTACAACATTCTTAAGTCTAATACCAAAACTCATATCCTTCTCCTTCTCTAATTACACCTCAAGATAATTCATTGTTATAACTCATGATTGAGTTTATAAAATCATAAAGGTTGATGAATAAATGGGATAAAGATCTTGATGTGATCCCTATTTATTTCATAGAGAGAATGAGAAAATTTATCTAATTCTTGGTGAACAAGTGGAATTTGGTTGAGGAAGAAGCCAAATATGTTATTAGTGAGGACTAATATGAAATGAGATGTTACATATAATGGTGTATTGATAGGTTTGAAATGTGGGGAAACCAAAAAGTTGAGAGACAACTTATAGCTATTAGAAGGTCTCATAAAATCTATGGAAAAAGTGAAAATCTATTTGAAGAACAAGTTTGTCTCTCCCATCCTCAAGTGCCTTCTTATTTTCCATGTCAATTCTCTCATATTCCTTTTCCTAATGAAGAGCCTATCCAAACTCCAAAGGAGCCTAATATCCTCAAGGTTCCATCTTGGAACCAAGTATGTGATGATAAGAGTGAAAATTTGGTGTGTGGTCAAATAAAATTGCCTTCCATTCAAAAACCTATGTCTTGTCCATCTTGGAAGTCCATCCAAGAAGGGTTTCAACATGAAAGAGAAGATTTTGTGGAGGTTGAATTTGTAGCTATGAATGAGTTTCAAGAAGATAATGAGATATTTGATAAATAAATTGACATGTTCAAAGGCCAACAAAACTTTCTCTCCTTCTAAGAGTTCTTCCAAGTGTCTCCTTCCATACCCATGCCCATTAATTATCCATCCATCACACCTCCTACCTTTTCTCTAAACCATGAACCAATCCACCACCCTCCTACCTCATCCCCTCTTGAAGGAGAACCCATATCATGGGAGGCAAACAAAGAATAATAATCTCAATGTGTAGCATATCAAGAAGATGTTTAAAGTGATTGTGAAGAAGATCTCTTCATAGGGACACCCATTGGTGAAGATAAGAACAAGGCATCCTTATGAGTCAAGAAAGATAATATGTAGATGAAGGTTATGTTGCAACTATCCATAAAGAGATTAGTTAAGACTTGAAAAAAAAGGTGCTTGAGAAGGACTCCACATTTGTTGAATTAGTTTATGTTTATGCACATGAGTAAGAGATTTAACTTGAGAATACAAAAGAATAAGAGGTTATTTATGACTCAATGGATCATGATGATTTGTGGAAAAGATTATATGAGGTATGTAGTGAATTTGAGGCCCTTTAAAGGCCTATAACTCTTTATTTCTAAGTTCAATATATTATTGAGAATGATTTTCAATTTAAAGTACAATATCATAGCTCTCAAAGTGTCAAGTTTGTTGAAGTGGAAGCTAACAAACTTACAGGTGATAAGGAGATTGATCTCACTCAAGACACCATGGAGTTCAAAGAGAGATGCCTTGATGAGATATCATTGGGTCAAGATGGAGTTAAGGAGTACCATAACAAGATTGAGGTTTTTGAAATGCATGAAGAGCTCACATTAATAGGTGATATGTTTTCACCCATCATTATTGCATTGAGGATCATGATAAGGAGACTGAAAAACATCATGAAGAAGCTAGAAACATCAATTCCAATGCTCAAAATGCAACATGATTCATGTATTCATTCACTTCATGGAAAAATAAATGTTTCAAGCTTCCCCTTTGATTCAAGAGGAATAATTCTACCCAAATTAGTTTGTACATATCTTAGGTTTGGTTTGTGCTTTCCCTAAGTGTTTTTGAGAACACAAGTGTGTGTCTTTATCTTGATTTGTGTGTTTTGTTACCTTTTCTATTTGGTGTGTGCTTTGGTGTCTAGTCAAAGGTTTGTTAGTGTCAAAATAGGTGTATATGTGATTCTATTACCCAAGTATAGGAGAATGAAAATAGTCTTTAGCATATCAAGCATGCTACCCCTAGGGAATCACCAAAATGTTGACTAATTTGACCCCTTGGTTAAATAAGTCAACCCCCATGTAAGTTCAAACTTACATAGGGCACCACTAGGTTATAAATTTTAACCATGGTCATAACTAGGGTCATAAAATATGTCTTGATATTAGTCACATTTGTCTAAGTTGTCTTCATGCCATATCATGCCACCTTTGAGCTACTTTGATGAATTATATTGTTTCCTTATTAATAAAAGTGTGTCAAAGTTTTATCCAACATCCCATGTGTCAGGTGAATGCCAAGGGATTGTTTTATAACTAAAAAATTGCAAGATTCAATATTAAAATAATAAGACCACCTACAAAAGGAGAGTTTTTGAAGTTGTACAGACTACAAGACAAGTTTGGCACATGTGGATGCTTCAACAATGTATTTTTAACTCCAAACATGTCATATCCATGTTCATATTGAGTTGATAAGTTCAAAAATTACCAAAAATAATTCACTTATCCCATCACTCTCTTGTGCAAGTCAAGACTAGGCAACCAATTTCCCTTCTATACAGACTAGATAAGTAGAGTCAAGGTAAATGCTTTTATTGGATGTTAGCACTCCTAATGTAATCCAAATCTATGGTAATAGATTGAATATTTGTGGATTTTTCTTCATGAATCATCTTCAATATTTTTACTACCTCAAAAATGTCTTCACATTCTTATTACCTACATGTTTTCTCACTTGTTTATTGATCTATTGTTTCTAGGTGGTGTATGTATTTTATTAAAACATGTCCTTCATCTTCATGTTGTTTCCACCTAGTTTTCACATGTGAAATATGTTTTTATAGGTAGGACTATCCTCATTATGCTATAAGAGATCACCATTGTAGTCTACAAGACATGGTTTCATTAGTTGTGAGGTTTGTTCTCTGTTAATGGCTTCAAGGTAGATAGTGAACCTATGTCTCTCTCCTCAAAGCATGGGATATAGTTTCTCAATGTTAGTTTTTCATTGGAATAATTGGGAGTTGATTAATGTGGTTTTATCAAAACATAAACAAAGTGTGGTTATAACTCTTCAATATACAGTCACCTACTATCATATACAAGCATGTACAGATTATATAATATCATTAAAAAACCCCAAGATATAGGTTGCATTCATTTCCATGACTTGAATGGATTTTTCAAGTCATACAGGGTCATAGTACTAATCCTAGACTAGTTCAATCAATGTTCATAGTGCAATATTTATGAATGATGAAAAATGGGATTGATTATCTTAGTTTATCTAAATAAGGTTTCTACTTGATATAATATCATCTCTTGGTTGAAGACCATGAGGTCTATGTTATAAAAATAACTCCATTCTAGTATCCTAGACCTAAATATCACACCTTGATATGGGAGGATGATTTATAGGTCAAGAGGACTGATGATTGAATGGTATCAACTTAGTCAAGTTGATACCAAGGATTTTCAGTAATACACAATGATTTGAGCTCAAAGAAGCCTATAACTTACAAACTTTTGATGCATTGATGGTGTAAACATGAGAGTATGGTCTAAAAGTATGAGATAAATTCATTGAGTGTGAAATTGTATTAATGACCTCAAGGAGAATATATAAGTGTGAAAAAATAATGTTCAAATAGAAATTTTTACCTACAAGAATCTCTTTTCCTCCTTAATTACACATATAGGTTGACACAATGATACATTAGTTTTAGCTAGTGAGAGACATGACTAAATGGTTCTAAGATAGAGATGAATACATCCAAGTATGAGAAATAATCAAAAACCTTAGGAGTAATATAATTAATTGAGACACTATGTTTTCATATAGATCAATACCTACAAGAAACCCATATTCTTCTAATACACACCTATAACTGGGAGATAGTCTATAGACTAGTCCAAGGTAGTGAGAGATTGTAAGTTATGTGTAGAGATATGTATTAAGGATGATAAAATAACTTTCATAGTGATGATACACATTTTAATTTTATATTTAAAGGTAGGGGAGATAGATCAAATATTGAAGCAAGAATTGGGTTTGAATCTCAACCTATAGTTCACTAAAACCCTGCCTGCATTCACTATCTTAAGAGCTATGTGTATGCAATAAAAATTGCATGATGTGAATGAATTAATCCTAGATCAGATAAGATAGATCAAACATACACTTTCAATTGGGTATACACTTTTTAAGTGGGAGCATGACCAATATGGGGATCTACTAGACCCAAATAGGGGATCCCTGGTATCATTTGTCACAACACATCATGCTAGGAAGGGTTCCAAATCCTACAATCTAATATAATAACATAACAACCCTAAAATATACCTATTATTTTATATTCAATTATACAAATAAACGATAAAGTAAACTATTATAATAACAAGAAAAGTAAACTAATCTAGTGCGTAATAAATCTTGTGGCACAAAGTTGGGGTTAGAACAAAATAAATAAATAATAACTAAACTAAACATGCATAGGAGAAATATAATCACATTAATGTATATGGAATCCTAATACATGGAAGAGAAGAATACATATTTCATTATCTATCTACTCTTACAAAAGGAGAAATAAAGCTAGGAATACTTACATTTGAAGATGAACCTGCTGAGTCTCAATCTCTCCCTTGGCCAAGGTGCTTCATAAGAGATTGTTGTGGCTTGTAAAGATAACCAAGATAAATAAGCTCTAGGATTCATGACCTACCTAAGAATCCAAAATACTTCTCCAAAAGACAAGATTAGAGCTCTAAAGAAAGTATTGAACCCTACAGCTTTATTCCTCAAGTAGAATGGTCAATAAGTAGATGTTTGTTTGCACTTATTTATTTGATTCTTATATTCTTCTAAATGATGGGAAATGACCTTATATATATTAATATCTTGCCTAAAAACTATTTGGACATATTGGCTATACTATGTCAATTGGGTCGACCTAGTACATTCTCAAGCTAATGCCTAAAGTCTATGCTGGGTTGGTCAAGATACAAATAAGTCAAAATAGCTAAAGTGTCTCTAGAATACACTAAGTCAACCAGGTTGACCTAGTGCACTGAATAGGTAAAAAGGGTAATAAAGTAAGAAATGAAGGAATAAAGCATGATAATGATTGAAATAGATAGGAAAGATAAGAACAAGACTAGGGTTCATGGTTTTAGGGAGCTAGTGTGTAGATAGCAAGCAAAAAAAGGAAAAACAATCTTACAAAGCACTGATGGTCTACCCACCCCTTTCGCGGTGCACCCCTCATGGCATGTACTTAGTGATATTGAGACTCGATAAGTTCTTACAAGATACAAAGTGTCAATAATTAATAAAAGTTTGAAAATATTATGTGTATACACTATTCTTATGAAATTTGATGATTTGAGACTTCTAGGAGTATGACCATGACTTGAAATTTATTGAAGAATATATTCATGATTCATTCAAGTTCCCCATGGACTCACCTTGGTCATACCAATAATAGATATAATCTTTGTTCTATCATAGATAAAGAGCACTCTAGTATTAACATGGTCTATAGACTTGATATACGAGTGTTAAAATGATGAAGGAGAAGCCTTGAAATAATCATGGGATGATTTATATAGCTGGTTTGTGTGTGTAGGATATATAAAAGACACATATAGTCACTAGAAACCTACAGGTGGGTTAATTACATAGTCAAGTACAATTAGGCCTATTAGGCCTAAATCCTCATGGCCTCAAAATTGATCCAAATGACTTATTGAAACTTTAAAATCATTGGATGACCTTCATGAGATAATATAATATGAATTAGGATCATTTTATTTAGGGAGTAACTCAAGAGTGGTCAATTTTACCTATGACCATATCAGGCCTTCTCAAAATACAAGAAAGATCTCAATAGGCTAACTTCATTCACTCACATCTATACAAAGGGACTACATGGTGCCCTAATGAGTTGGGAATATTTGGAAGGGGTCTATATATCAAACTCAATGGAATTTGTTTGGGAGTTAAATGTTAGGATTTTATGAACAATCTTTACAATACAAATAACCAAAAACCCTTTCAAAACCTTGTTTTGGACCCGATTGGAAAGATATGGTGGGATATGAATTCAAAGTTGGTTAAATGAACATGAAAGTGATTTAGAATTATTAGAAACTCTCCTAAGATCCTTGACACCTAAATGATCTGTACTACCACTTATATGGACAAACCCATTTCTCTATTTCTTACAAAATTTTAGTGGTTCTACAGGTGTAGATGGGGGTTGATGGATGAAAATAATTGTAAGGGGTATGTAGAGACTTGTTAAAACCTATAATATACATTTATCACTTCATTAAATCATGAAAATATATCTTCTATACCTATCACTGCAGGCAGTCTAACTGAGATAGTGGGAAAGCAATGTGATTGTCAAGGTTGAGAAGTGATAAGTGTTGTATTAAATTTATTGGAGGGCTATGTAATTGACTAAGTGAAAAAATTATATTGGACATGTGTCTAATACATATTAAATGGATTATCTTGGATAGATACAAGTCATTTGAGTGATAAGTGTGAAGATAAGCCAACAAAGGCTAATTAGTGAACACAAGTGTTAAAGAAGAAAGTTATTAGCTAGGGAGGCATATGAAGGCTGTTTCAATCTTGTTGACACCTTTTCATGATAGTGAAAAGTTGTAAAATACCCATATGGAAGTTTAAATCATGTTTCCACCTTTTCATGAGAGTACAAAGGTGTCAAAGATCCCTATGGTAATTTCAATCAATCAAGTGAACTAATTACCAAAGGATAATTTCAAAGAAGGAGATGAAGAATGTTTACACCACCTTGAGGGAAAATGTCATGTTTGTGATGTAAATTTGTCAAATATGACCTTCATGGTCTATTTTCCACTTCATTCCCTCAATTTGTAACTAGTTTCCATAGCTCGACACATGGAATTATGACTCTTCCACTTCTCTTCTTCTCTCTCTTCTCCTTTGCTTTATAAATGCAAGCCATTTTGGCACTTGTATCTAGTACACACCTAGTAAAGTGAAGCCTTATTGGTTTTTCACCTTGTTTTGATTTTGAATAAGACATCTGAAGTTGATTATATCTCTACAATCTCTTACCTAAGTGTGTTGAGTGGTGTACTTAGATGTTAAGTGATGAATATGTTCTCCTTGCTTCCATGCTACCCTTGCATGTTTTGTGTGATGGATATATCTTCTAATAGGTCTTATAAAGTGTATGTGTTTATTGAGTGTGTATTTAAGTGTGAGAGGGATTAGCGGTGTCTAATATCTAACCTTGTTTTCACCCACCTCTATATGTGCATAACAATCTCCCTCTATAATAAATACTAATGCTAGAAGGCCATAGAGTTGAGGTTAGTTTTGGTAATATTCATTATTAGTGCATATGCAATGTGTTTATGGACTAATATTTTCATGTATCACCTCATTAATATAGGTTTACATTCTATTACCTCCTTCCCTTTTCACCCCTAAGTGACTAGTGTAGTGTAGTGTGTGAGCTTAATAAATAAATCAAGGGAGATAGCCTTTAACCTAGAGGTTTACCTCTATTATATGTAACCCATAGGCCTAGAGGTAATCCCATGTTGTCTAAATATGGTAGAGGCTTTAACATCCTCTCCTAGGGTGCATTATTTGGATACAATAGGTACCTTATAATGAAAATTACATCATATTTATTTATAAAGCAATGCATACTACACTTGGGTTGATTTTAATGATATACATGGAAATCCTATACTGTGTACAATATTTAACTTGCCATTGCCCCATGATTTCACAATTCTTATGTTTTCATTATTTGATGGGAATGGTGATCCTTATTTGCACTTTAAGTATTTTACAACTTGTGTTTGGGAAATATAATACCAACTGATAGAATTTTACTTAAAATATTCCCTAAAATCCTAATTGGTCAAACTCTAGATTGGTTTCATCATCTTTATAGTGGCTCTTTGCATACATATATTAAGTTGGAAGAAACCTTTTTAGTATAATACATTCAAAATAAGGTGCCAAATTTGAATGGGATGAACATTGTAAAAAAAAGTAATAAAATCAAAGAGTATCTATCCAATATTATAGTTGTGTAAATTATCCTAAAAAAATTGCTATCTTTATATATATTTTACAATGAGCATGCTTTGGGAACTTATTAGTATACTATGATGATGAACACAAAGAGCAAAAAATATACTATATCAATCTAACATTAATCTATTATTATAGGTATTAAAATATGATTTATAGTACCTCAATCATGTACACTTGGAAAATATGTATCATGGTTGTACCTTTTAGTTCTAGACATTCCCACTACTAAAAGGCTCATATTTTCTATTTATTTGTGCCTAATTACTTATCTCTTAGTCTAACCCTTATTATTACAATGACACAGGCCTTATATGTTGTATTAAATGATCTAAACATAATTTTTATTCTTCACTACCAATTTTGGACCTATACCTATTTTTTATCTCCCTAAAGACTTGCATCTTAGATGGACACATGTGTCAACACAATAATCCAATTTCCTAATAAGTGTCAAGTACCCAAAATTCATCCAATTTGTAAAATAAACATATCCAAAAGGATGAAATAAGTGATTTAAAGTGAGACATTTATAAAAAGGGATCCGTATATATACAAGATCAACACTCATTCATTCCTCACCTAGAAATTACATATAACTCACAAGTTAATATAAAAATAAGCACTCAATCAAGCATTAAAGTGATAAAATCTAACCTATTTGTCCCTATTTCCATATTAGTCATAGGATCAGTCTTTTTATAGGTTTGAATCATTCAAAGAGAAGACCATGAGCCATATTTTCCATGTTACAAGTTAGGTCATTACATGTATTTGATTATCACACATTGCACCCTTGTGTACATATAAGCCAACACATAGGGGAGAAATACATTAGTATGAGGCTCTGTTCATAGTAGTGTCTATGTAGGTAATTCCTATTGACAATCTAATGTCCATTTTTAGAAATTTTTTAACAATTATAGATTTTACATAAACCCTTGTTTTTTGAATTGGAAATTAAATAAATGGTTATATAAATATTTTTGAAGATATAATAGACTTGTAATTTCATAATAAAATATCAAATTTATTTCAATTCTTTAATTCTTTTATAAAATAGGTTTATTTCCAAAATTAGATTACAAAGGAATGCTAACAATATTTATGAAATTCCAACCTTATATTTGATACTGGAAGGGTAGTGTGCTATTGCTAAAATGTTGAAATTTATTCACTATTATTATTTCTACAAACCTTGATCTTTAAAATGGTAGAATAATATTTTATGAAACCCTTGTGATCCCCTAATTAGCTCTGGGAACCCTACTATTAGCTGTGTTCTCTATACTTGGTGGCAAAAACCCTAAAATAAGTTGTGATCTTATTTTTTCACCTAGTGGAAATTATACCAAAAAAATCATTTAGTGTTATTATATTAAATGGCATGCCCAAGATGTTGTTGCTTTATATTAAAATATATAGTTATAAGATAACCCTATGACAAGATGAAAACTTACAAATATGAAGCCCTAATGATCTATTAAATTTGTGTTTCCATGATCTTTAAAATAGTAGAAGAATATTTTATGAAACCCTTATGATCCCCTAGTCAGCTTTAGAAACCCTATTATTAGTTGTGTTCTTTATAGCCAGTGGCTAAAACACTACTATAAGCTATGATCTTATTTTTGTACCTAGTGAAAAAAATATTAACAAAATCAATCAGGGTTGTTGTATTAAAATGATGTTCTTAGGTTGTTGCTTTATAATATAATATGTATTCATAACATTAAACCCTATGCCAAGATGAAAAATTACAAATATGAAACCCTAGTGCTCTGTTGGATTGATGTTTGAATATTTTGATGTAGCATACTTGCAATTTCTAGATGAAATTGCCTTAAAGGTTTAGAAGGTTTTCATCATCAAACCTGAATTTGAATGGTGAGGGTTTTGTTACTCACAATTATATCTAACTATAAGGGGTTTTCATCCTTATCCTAAAAATATGATGAATTGGAAGACTCAATAAATATTGATAATAAAAATTGAATGATTTACAATAAAGACTCAATATATAGACTCAATTGTCACTTTTAAGGTCAAGTTTATATTTTTAGGTTTAGGGTTATACTTTATACTTTTTACTTTTACCTTTTTCTTTTATTTCTAATAATAATAAATTATTATTAAGTTGTCACTTTTATTAAAATAAAAAGTAAGTCACTTATACAACTTAAAATATTAACTTTATTGTTTTATTACTTTATTTGAAAAAGGAGACATGACAATTTACCCATCCTAAAGATTGTTTGTCCTCAAGTAATACCTAAACCATCCTAAAAACACCAGGATCTAAAATCAAAATTTTTATTCATTTTATTCTTATTTGTGATGCTTTTCCAACTATCTTAATTATGCTTAACTCTGAATTTGCATCATCTGGCTTCCCTAAAAATTATTCTTCATGGAAAATGTTCTCTCTATTCATCTCACTAATTTTTTTTTGAAGCAATTTATGTTTCTTATATCTTATAAAGTGAAGAAGAGTCTGAGCTAAACTTCATAGTGAGGGCATCAACACTTTCTTGCATTTTATTAGATGTAGTTAAGGCCTCTTCTATAATTTTGATGACCATATCATGTATTATTTTTTGATAGATACTAGTTTTGGTGGGATCCTTACCCTATTCACTTGTGACCAGAGTTTCAATTAGTCTAGGACACAATTAGGGGCCCAGATCCCTAAGTGATCATCTATAAAAAGTACCAGAACTACCAACAATGACCACAATAAACCTAAAAATACCAATGAATGACCATAACTAACCCAAGAATACCAATGATTGGCCTTAACTAGCCCATAACACCAAACTAAAATTTGAACCTAGGTGGTGCTTGGAGCAACCAAGTCACTTTAAGAACTCACCCACATCTCATTGGTGACCATATCATGTCTTTAATCACACACAAATATTCTAATTTCATAGTTTCCAATATAATCCTAACTATTTGTAAATATGCAAGAGTGAGTATATGCCTTGTGTTAGAAACATTTACATCACCCATAGTGTTATTCTCTACTACATCTTGAGCACTCTAAAAACTTAGAGTTAGATATTTAATGATATTTTTCATACTATCCAACTTTGTTAGGAATTACACCCCTTTCTCTTCTATTATTAATAGTTATATCTCTTCAATATTCTACTCCACTTTCTTTGTTTGATCTAGGTTAGACTATTGTAATTCAACTAAATTTGATGCTACTAATTTCTCATAAATTTTTGCTTCTTCAACCCTTTGATATTATACTGCATTTAACAAATTTTCTAGTTCTTCATCTAGAAATAATTATACATATTCTTTTCCTAGATAACTATGGCTTGGCTCCCAAGATTCTTTGTATGAGAAGCAAAGTTTTTGTCTTATAAGATCATTTTTGCTGCTATCTTTATGAGATTTATTGTTCAATTCATCTATCATTTCTATTGTTAAGCATGGTTTCAAATTTTTTTCACATGGATTATCCACACTTTCAGCTAGTGCACACATTGCTGGTGAAACTTACCACACACACACACAATTTCTCACATTAGTCATAAAATTGATAAGAGTGATGGAAAATATCATCACTCTAATTCAAAATCCTTGTCATAATTTTTTGCATTGAGGAAAGAACATTTTTTGCATGATTCTTATGAAAAATAACAAAGATATGTTCAAATATTTATAGAATAAGATCATCACATCCAAGATATAACATTAGAACACAATATCTATTTTTTTAATAATTTCTAAAATTATAACCCTCTTAGAAAAATGAGGACTTTTGATTTTATCCATGCATCAAAAGCTTTCCATAATCAGTTAGAATATTTCCCTCATGGTGTTATTTATATATGGATTTTTGAGGGCTATTATTTTGATAATTTCACTAATAAAAGTGATAACTAAAAATCTCACATATGTATTTGGGTGACTCAAAAGCTTGGGATTTGTATGCCTTTGATCAATGAAAGACTATTGGTTTTACCTCCTCCTTTAATTATACTTAGTTCATGTGCATGAATAGTTTATTTTATCAAGTGATTTGCATAGTCTTCCTTGGCACACTATCCTTTGATAACACCTATATGTAGTTTGAAATCTTCTTTTACAAGTCATGTGAAGTGTTTAAGTGAAGTGTGAGGGATGCGTGAGTTTTTATACTCATTAGTATCATTCTATGACCTCTTGACTAGTTATCCTAGCCTAAGCATCTATCACAACTTCCACATTAAAGTGCTTATGTGAGAGATTTAGATTAGGAGTAGTGTAAGTTAAGGTTAGTCTCTTGGTCTATATATTTACATGCGACTAGTTGGTAGTGATCAACTTATTTGGTGTATCACCCCATTAGTTATTTTGATTTTATGTTATCCTTTTCCCTTTTCCTTGTAGGTTAGTAGTGTAGTAGAGCCTAATTGATACATAAAGGGGAGCTAATCCTATAATATAGAGGTTTGGACCACCTAAGGGTCACCCATAACCTAGGATCAATCTTATTGCATAAATCTAGTTGAGAGGGCTTTAAAACACCCTTTTAAGGGTGTAAATTTAAGCTATAACAGTTATGGCATGCTCGATGAAATTAGATTAGAATCAATTGAAGAGATTTTTCATGTTGCTCTTCAATGCACTAGCCTTTAGAGGAATTTCAACAAACATAAATGGTGACTCTAAATGTACTCAACTAGTTGTAGTAGCCCATGTACCATTTTAAGTAAGTGTTCTTTCATTTTTGCCTTTCTCATGAGGTCTTATGGTTGAGTTTGATGTTGATTTATATTTTACATAAGTTGGTAAGGAATATCAAACTCATGTTGATCCTTATTAGTAGTATATTAACCCTTACCAATAGCCCAATGAGTCATATCAGACCTATAGTTATCCACATGATCAATCTTGCTATCAAGAGTAATACCCTCCTTTTGCTCAATAGTAATACCAAGATATTTAACCTATTTGGTAACCCTCTCATCCCTCTAATCAGCCTTCTCAAGACCATGTTACCCATATTCAACATAGCTATATTTCAAATTAGTCTCTCTCAAGCCTCAAAAAAACTCTCTTGGGTTATGATAGGTATATGTTAGGGCTTAACACACAAAGGGAGTATGGTCAAAGTGTTCCTAGTCATCTCATTCATAAGATGATAATCTCATTATATATGATAGAGAGAGAGTGGGTAAATATTGAGAGAGAAAATTGGCAAAGACTCACAAGTGACATGCTAGACATATGTGGACTAATTCAACACATAAAAGATAAGCTAATAGTTCATGAAGGACAACATGTTCAAAGCTATTAGCCCCATGGCCCTTCATATATACCACCTCAAACCTATTATGAACCACCCATTCTTCCTAAAAATATCAATTCAAGAGAGATTCAAAGTAAGTCATTCACATACCCCTCAAGCTTTCCCATCATGGAAATCAATCCAAGAGAACATCCAAAAGAAAAAAAGGTTGTTGTTGAGCAACCTATTATTGAAAATTAAAACAAATTAGAATTTGGAGAGATTGATTACTACTTGGATGGAAGATAATGAAACTAACTTGGCATAAAACTCCACTTCTCTTCCTTAATAACCTCCCAAGAAGTCCTTTAAAATTTCAAGTTGGAGTCAAGTAGTGAAATCATTAGATAAACAAAGTGGAAAAAGTATGGATTGGGGAGTTGAGATCAAGGAATAATCTAAACCTATTCAAGATCCCTCCATCCCTCTTCAAGAGCCTAAATAATTCCCATCTTAGAAGTTAATTCAAGAAGGAATCCAAAGTAAATAAGAGATCCTTATTGAAAAGCTTAAAAATTCCAAGACTTTCCCATTTTAGAAGTCAATTCAAAAGAATATTCAAATGAAAAATGAATCCCTTATGGGGAAAATTTAAAGCCAACACATTCTAAATATGGAGGGATTCATTGGTGAATGGAGACAAGAGAAAGACAAGAACATTGATCATGAGAGTTCAAAACTGGTTTATGAAGGTGAACAACCTCTCCTTAAGCAAATAGTCAAATTATAGTTGAAGATAACTTCTAAAAAGGTTATGCAGATGGTAATGTTGACCAAATTTGACCCCAATAAAATTTAGTCAACCCATATTATTTTAAATTTTTGAATAAGGTTCTCATGTGTCCTATAGGGTGTCATGTTGGTCTATTGTCAAACTTATCCCTAGCCTAACCTTGGTTCAAGTCTAGTCTCCTTGTACTAGTCAAGTTAATGAAAGTCAACCCTAGTCAAATAGGGTCAAACCTAGTCAAAAACATAAATTATGTTGGATTGGTCATAATATGGTTTTGAATATGATTTAATATCTCTCTAATCTATTTAAATATTCTTACCATGTTCAATATGTTAAAAATGCCTTGCGGGAAAACCTTTTAGCTACGAAAGATGACTTGTACAGATGGGATAAAGAGATAAACTTGTCATCAAGACATGAATTGACTATAATAGAGGTCAGATAATTTTATAATTAGTTATATGACATCTAAGAAGTATTTATGTTTAGTAAATGGTAGTTTTTCCTAAAAAATAGGAGTTTTGGGCACTTATACAGACTTCTCAAGTCCACCATCAATTGAAAACGTGGTGGAGTAACTATTCACCTCCCAAAATGTCATTTACACATTTTGTTGTAGGGATAATGTAAAAATGTCTATCTACAAGTTATTTTCCTTCATTTTCCATTGGCAAGCCAAGGAAGGGCAAATTCAATCACTTACTATGGGTTGTACAGGTGGAATTGGAAAGAGTGCTTCTAGGGGTAGATAGTACTCTAAGTACACTTTAATTTCATAAAAATAAGTTTCAATTTATTACCTCTTCATTTATGAATAATTAGTTTGATTCTAGGTAGATTTTTATGGATTTGCAACCATGAGGGGGTCATTGTTTGAGCTTGTCTTAGATTTTCTTATTTTGGATTGATGGGTTTATTTATTATAGGTACCATTGAAAGAGTTTGATGACTTATTTAAAGAGTTACTTGATGAAGGTTGTCTATTTAAAGGCTAAATTTAACATTGGAAGGGGTTATAGGCTCTCTAACAAGCTTTCCTTATGCAATTCCATATCCTACTAAGTAAACATAGCCCAAGGATCATCTATAGGCCCTACTAACATCATGGTAGTATATATGGAGACGTGTTGAGATTTCATGATCAAAATATACCTATTGATGAGGATCATGCTAGGCTTGCTTAAGATGGAGAATTGTCAAGAGGCTATGAAATCCACTTCAAAAGGGAGAAGGAAGACTGGTTTGGTCTCTCAGTCCTTAAATGACCAAAACAAAGATCCTTAAGCATTTTGGGATAAAATACACCATAACCAAAAGAGTTTCTAATACTCTTGGTTGTTTATCCTAATATCCACAAAAAAGGCCTATGCCAGTTTTGAGGGGCAGCAGGTGAGTGGAAGATGGAATTTTTAAGGCCTAAAAGTGGCTAATAACCACTAAAAATGGGTAGTGATGTCTACAGGAGGTTGATGGAAAAGTGAATTTGCAATTCTTATGGAAGATTATAACTATGTCATCAAGATAAAACCATCTTAAATGATTAAAAGAGAACTCTTGAGCCAAAAGGATAAAGAAAAGGTGAATTTTGAGGTTTTGATCACCAATGCACCTTCCCTTGTCTGTACATAGGCCTAGGAAGGATCACCTACAACAAGGTTAGTAAACAGTGAGTTATAAGGTTAGAATTTAGACCTTTTTTGGATCCTTAAAAATTATATAGAGTGTTTGGTGATTCAAATACATTCATAGGAATTCAAAGCATAATAAACATACCCCAAACAAGCCCTGGTAACCTATAATTGACATGTGAGTAGGGATGAAACATAGTCAAGGCAGAGGTGTCTCCTTGAGGACATAGGCATGAAATGATTCTATCTTGAAGGTTACAAAGTGAAATTAGATCATAATGAGAATACCATGAACCAAATAAAATTAATATAGAGTGTTGTAATCCATAAGTCAAGGTTCAAATTCTACCTTCAGGCAGGTTGAAAGTGTCTCAGTCCAAACAAACAATGAGCCTAATCTTGGGAATAGGTCATGAACTAGTGCAAACAAATTAAAATCTAGCTTATAAAATTGATAAAGGATCACCTAAATGAGATTATGAACATTAAAGGAGGTTATATTATGTCCTTAAATCCCAAACTAAACTCAAAACCATCTACATCTAGTATCCTAAAAAATTGTCCTCAACAAGCAATCAAAGACGTAGTCTAGGTTTCCAAAAGGCATATAAGATGTTTGAAGGGAAAATAGACTAGATAATGGTTGGGATAAATCATGAGAGACATGGAGGATACATACATATCGAAATAAATCTCAATTCCATCCCTAAAACCTACAAATATAGTCATACCCTACCCACCTTCACAGATTGCTTGGTTCATAAAGTCTACCTAAGAGATGTGCAAAGTTGGAGGGCCAAATGGAGGAGTTAGGTGCCCAAATTTGGTAAATATTACCATCAAGACATTTATAATATTATACAATATTTAATTTTCCAAAACTATCAAGGCAAACCCTCTCTATTTTATCTTAGAGTAGGAGCAATTTTTCCATGCCCAAGGAGACAGTTTGAAGAAGAAATGGGTCAAATCATGGACCATAGGTTGAGTGAGATAAAATGGATGTTTTCATAGCTATTACATATCCAATGGAGCATGAGAAATCAACCTAAAATATTTACAAGCAAGCAGGATTCTATAACCAAGAAGGGTAACATAGAGATGTTGAAAACTATAGACTCCATCAATCTAGCTTTAGACTCCTACAACTGAACTATGGAATCCATCAATATAACTACAAACTCTATTAGTAGAGCTTTATTACTTTCATAGGCCTCATATAATGCAAATATTATAGTTCCAAGTGTCATGGAATGCCTATTGGAGAGTGATATTGATGATAGGTGATGATTGAGCTTGTGTAAGAGAATGTCATGATCAAGAAAACTCTCAGTTCAGGCAAGGGATTCTTTGTAACTCCCTCTCTTAATCACACATGAGACACTTTCCCTAGCTTTCTTTGGAATTATCAAAAGGAAGACTATGATGAAGGTAGTTTCCAAAAGGAATAATTATTGAGAGGATTACTATGCCACACTTGGAAGAGAAGGCTAATTTGGGATGCGACCAAGTGTAATTCAATTTCTTGACCTCTTTTACACCTCATTCTCATGCTTTGTAATTAATGGGAGAACATTGACACTTATCCTTGTGCCTATTCAACTTCTCTCTTCTCTCTCTCTCCTTCCAAATTATATAAATGCAAACCATTTTGTCTATTTTAAATGATTTCAACTCTTTTTATGGAGAAGCCCTACCAAAATTGTACCTTTATTTGTACTTAAGCTAATGAGAAGCAAGCTAGTTATACTCTAATTCCATTTGCACTATGTGTTGAAGTGATCCATCTTGAATGTCAAGTATAGATTGAGTTCATCTTGTTTTCATGCAATCCTTGAATGTGTTGCTGCAAATTATTTCTCTTAACAAGTTTTATAAAGTCTATGCTGCTGTAATAGACTCTTGAAGTGTGTATGATTTTGGTAGTGTCATATCTGACCTTCCCTTCACTTACCTACATTTTTTGAGTTGTTATTTACCTTCATGAGAAACACTAATGCTAGGGAGCTCCATTTAAGGTGTTGAGGCTAGTTTGGTTGTCTTAGTTAATTATGAAAATTCCAAGTGTATGAATGGAAGCACCTCTTGGTGTATCACCTCCTAGTTTAGGTTTGATTTATGTATATTTATCTCCCTTTTCACCCATAATAGGTTCTTTTAGTAGCATAAGAACATCAAATCATATCTAGGGAGCTAGTCCTAAAAATCTAGAGGTTTACTTCCACTATAGGTGCCCCACACACCTAGAAGTATTCCCATGTTGGCCAAATATTTAAGAGGCTTAAACAACCTCTTCTAGGGTACAATATTTGGAGACAATAGTTGTGACACACCCATTGGGATAGCTGGTTCTAATTGCTTCCATGTCAAGGTGAATGCTAGTCTTAACAAGCCCAAGGTTTTAGAAGTGTTTCTAATCTAGCATTTGGTGACTCAAAAAGGTGAGAATATCTTGTTGTGGATCAAATTTTCCACATTATATTTCATGTTTAGGATGAAGAAGAAGAGATGGATAGGCAACATGATTTCCTAGCCTTCAACACCCAAAATCCAATCAATCTTCCTACATATGATCTTATCCCTCCTAATGCCACCAAAAGTCTCCCTAACTTCAATGGATAAGGTATTATTACCCCATCTAAACACATTAGGGACATCTCAATTTTTTGCAATTTACACAATATCACTCAAGTCAACATAGCTATAAGGCTACTTATCATGTCTCTATTGGTAAAACATTTGATTGGTATAGGACATTGGGAGGTGGTTACATTACTAATTGGGATGGCTTTAGAGATTTGTTGGTAAATAAGTTTGAGAATAAGAGTGATGAAATTTCACTAATCCATCAGTTGAATGTGATAAGGAGAGGTCTTAATGAATCCATGGGAGATTTCAATGAAATATTTTAAAGAACATGACATAGGTTGCCACCTATCATGAGACCCCCTCCAAGCTTTGTGTTCCCCACTTATCTCAAGGCCATTAACACTGATGTGGCACTAATGTTGCAATCAATGGGAGAATTTACTCTACTTGATGCATATGAGATAGCTATTGAAGCTGAGAATAGTTTGATACTAGCTAGGAAATTGTCCCCAAGAGTTACTATGCCTTTGTTATTTCATAGTTCATTTGAAACCCCAAGTGTAGATAAAGTTCCCAATGCCAATGTTAAGTCTCTAATCACTCCCAAGAAGATGGATAATGCTATAGACAAAGATGAGATGATTAGGTCACTACAAGCCTAGCTCAAATGAGCTCAATTTCAAGTTATTATTCTAGTCCATACCAACCTAGTTCAAGGATAGGAACATTTGGATCATTAGGGACAATATCAAGGTCATTTTGTGAATGATGGTGGAGGAGGTTGTCAAGCCTTAGTGGCATAAAAAAGAGATACTCCTTGCCTCACATCAGAAGAACAAAATATCATGCAAAGGGATACTCATGGAGAAGGTAGAAACCAAGGCACCATTCTTGTGAACTTTTAAAGGGAAGAAAACTATGTGAACAAGGTTGATAAAGCACCTAAATAATTTCCATTCAGTACCTCTTCTCTATTGACTTCATAAATTGAAGATCAACTGATTGTTACTAAGACTCTCCAAGAGTTAGAAGATGATGTTGCCATAGATCAGTCCCTTGAACATACTGAAGATGATACCTCAAGTAGCTATGATGAAGAGATTGTCATTGGTACACCTCTTCACCCTAATGGACTAGTCTTTGAGCTTGAGGAAGGAGATGATGATATAAAGGATTATGATGATCAACGTGCAACACAAGATCAAGAAGAGGTACTCATTAGACAACGTGATGTTCCAAAAGAGATTGGTAAGAACATTGATAAGATTCAAGTATTTTCTATTGATAATGAAGAGTTGGAATTTTGGGATGATCTTGAAATTTTTTACTTGAGCTTGGATGATGCATCTCCACTTCATGAAGAGATTGAGAAGAGTTTTGAAGGAGATGTTGCAGTTGAACCTATTGAAGATCATGAAGCAAATCCACAAGAAGAGAAAGGTAAGCATGATTCATCTCAAGAAGATAAGATGGATGGAGAATACAAGGCACCAAGAGAGGTAGTGTGTTTTGAAGAACCTCTCCCATGCATTCAGCTACTGGAAACACCAAAGTTTGATGGAGAATTTCCTTTTCAAAATGAATACAACCTTGATAATGAAAATACACTTGAGGTTGAGGTTGAATGTGAAGATCAAAATGAGTCTATAATCAATGGAAAACCACTTGAACCAAGGAATATGGTTTCCATTCAAACCAATCAAGAGGAGTATGCTTTAATTAAACACATGTTCTTGGATGTACAACTAGATGAAGTCAATGGAAGCACCATTGGAAGTAAGTAAGGTGTTGAAAAAACAAGGTCAAGACCTAAATGGAAGCTTGTACGCTCTTTTAGTCCACTTAAAGGAGATGGTATGAAATGATTTCCTTTTGATCCAGGAGGATCAATTCTTTCTATTTAGTTTATACACTTTAGATTGTGTTTATTTTAGTGTTTCCTAAGTGCTTTAGAGCACAAGTGTGTTTCCTTTCCTTTATTTGGTGTGTGTCTCGGTTTGTGTGTGTGTGGGTTAACCAAATTGTTTCCCTTGAACTAAAGGTTTGTTCAAGTCAATTTGAGTGTCCATATGCATGACTCCATGCCCAATGGAAGGATTAGGTAATTGGTCTTAGGCATAGCAGGCATGCCACCCCTAAAAATCACCAAGAATGCTGACTAAATTTGACCCCAATCAAATTTAGTAAACCCCTAATATTTTTAACTTTTGAATAAGGCTCCCATGTGTCCTATAGGGTGTCATGTTGGTCTATTGTCAAACTTATCCCTAGCCTAGCCTTAGTTTAAGTTTAGTCCCCTTATACTAGTCAAGTCAATGAAAGTCAACCCTGGTCAAATAGGGTCAAACCTAGTCAAAGACATAAATTATGTTGGATTGGTACTAATATGGTTTTGAATATGATTTACTCTCTTTAAGCCATTTAATTATTCTTACCATGTTTAATATGTCAAAAATGCTTTGTGGGGCCACCTTTTAGCTAAAAAAGAGGAATTATATGGATGGGATAAAGAGATAAACTTGTCATCAAGTCATGCCTTGGCTTTAAAAAAGGTTATAGAATGTTAGAAGTAGTTATATGGAAACCAAGTAGTTATGTTCAGTAAATGGTAGTTTTTCCTCAAAAATAGGAGTTTTAGGCACTTGTACAAATTTCTCAATTCCACCATCAATTGAAAATGTGGTGGAGTGAATATTAACCTATCCATAGATAATTTAAAGATTTGATTTTTAGGGAAAATCAAAAAAGTTCTATCTTCAACTTCTTTTCCTTCATTTTCCATTGGCAAGCCAAGGAAGGGCAAATTCAATCACTTGCTATGGGCTGTACAAGTGGAATTAAAAAGAGTGCTTCTGGGGGTGGATAGTACTATGAGTAAAATTCAATTTAATATCAATAAGTTACAATTTGGTACCTCCTTTATGAATAATTAGTTTGAATCTAGGTATATTTTTATGGAATTGAAACCATGAGGGGGTTATTGTTTGAGCTTGTCTTAGATTTTTTTGTTTTAGATTGATGGGTTTATTTATTATAGGTGCCATTAAAAGAGTTTGATGATTTATTTGAAGAGTTAATTGATGGAGGTTGTATATTTTAAGGCTAAATTTTGCATTGGAAGGGGTTAGAGGCTCTCCAATAAGCTTTCCTTATGCAATTCCATATCTTTCTAAGTAAACACAGCTCAAGGATCATATATAGGTTCTACTGACATCATGGTGGCATATATGGAGATGTGATGAGATATCATAATCAAACTTTACCTATTGATGAAGATCATGCTAGGATTGTTTAAGATGGATAATTTTCAAGAGGTTATGAAAGCCACTCCAAAAGGGAGAATGAAGACTGTTTTGGTCTCTTAGTCCTTAAATGACCAAAACAAATATCCTTGAGCTTTTTGGGAT
The DNA here is from genome assembly GCA_037957365.1 of Torreya grandis. Taxonomy (NCBI): domain Eukaryota; kingdom Viridiplantae; phylum Streptophyta; class Pinopsida; order Cupressales; family Taxaceae; genus Torreya; species Torreya grandis. The sequence continues at coordinate 512,239 of JARHVA010003800.1, read as the reverse complement.
AACATACACCATGACCAAAAGAGTTTATAATGCTCTTGGTTTTTTAGCGTAATATCCCTACCCACAAACAAGGCCTATGCCAATTTTGAGGGGCAAAGGGTGAGTGGAAGATGTATTTTTTAAGGCCTAAAAGTGGCTAAAAACAACTGAAAAGGGGCAGTGACATCTACAAGAGGTTGATGAAAAAGTGACTTTACAATTATTATGGAAGTTTATAAGTATACCGTCAAGATCAAACCATCATAAATGATTAAAACAACACTTTTTAGCCAGAATGAGAAAAAAAAGGTGAATTTTGAGGTTTTGATCACCAATGCACGTTCCCTTATCCGTACACAGGCATGGGAAGGGTCACCTACAACAAGGTTAGTAAACATTGAGTTGGAAGGTTGGAATTTAGACCTTGTTTGGATCCTTCAAGATGATACAGAGTGTTTGGTGATTCAAATACCTTCATATGAAGTCAAATCATCATCAAAAAACCCCAAATAAGCCATGGTAACCTATATTAGGCCTATGAGTAGGCATGAAACACAATCAAGGCAGAGGTGTCTCCTTGAGGAATTAAGCATGAAATGATGCTAGATTGAAGGTTCCAAAGTGAAATTATATAATAAAGAGAATACCATGACCTAAATAAAATGAAGAGAGAGAGCCCTAATCCATAAGTTAAGGTTCCAATTCCAACTTTAGATAGGTTGAAAGTGTCTCAGTCTGAACAAATAGTGAGCTTAATCTTGGGAATAGGTCATGAATTAGTGAAAAGAAATTGAAATCCAACTTGTAAAATTGATGAAGTATCACCTAAATGAGCTTATGAACATAAAGGGAGGTTTTATTTTGTCCTTAAATCCTAAACTAAACTCAAAACCACCTATAACCAATATCTTAAATAGTGGTCCTCAACAAATAGTCGAAGACCTAGTCTGGGTTTCCAAAAGGCATGAAAGATGTTTGAAGGAAAAATATAATATAAAATAGCTAGGATACATCATGAGATGAATTTAGGATAAATAAATGTCCCAATAAAGATCAAGGCCATCCCTAAAACCTACAAACATAGTCATACCCTGCCCACCTTCATAGATTGCTTGGTTCATAAAGTATGCCTAAGAGATGTACAAAGTTGGAGGGCCAAATGGAGGAGTTAGGTTCCCAAATTTGGTAAAAATTACCATAAATAAATTTATAATATGATCCAATAGTTAATTTTCCAAAATTATCAAGTCAAACCCTCTCTATTTTGTCTCAGTGCAGGGGTAATTTTTCCATGCCCAAGGAGATAATTTGAAGAAGAAATGGGTCAAATCATGGACCAAAGGTCAAGTTAGATAAAATATATGTTTCAATATCTGGTACACATCCAATGGAGAATGAGAAATCACCTATAATATTTTCAAGCAAGCAGGATGCTCTAACCAAGAAGGGTTACATAGAGATGTTGAAAACTATGGACTCCATTAGTTTAGCTTCAGACTCCTACAACTAAACTATGGAATCCATAAATATAACTATATAATCTATAAAAAAATATTTGTTACTTTCATAATCCTCATAAAATTAAAATATTTTAGTGCCAAGCATTAAGGAATGCCTAATGGAGAGTGATCTTGATGATAGGTGATGATTGAGCTTGTGTAAGAGAATGTCATGATAAAAAAACTCCCAGTTCAAGTGAGGGATTCTTTGTAACTCCCTCTCTTCATCACACCTTAGACACTTATCCTAACTTAATTTTGAATGATCAAAAGGAAGCCTATAATGAGTGCAGTTTCTAAAAGGAAGAATGAGTGAGAGCATTGCTATGACACACTTGGAATAGGAGGCTAATTTGGGATGTGATCAAGTGCAATTTAGTTTCTTGACCTCTATTACACCTTATTCTCATGATTTTTAATTTATGGGAGAAATTTGACACTTGTAATTATGCCTCTTCAACTTCTCTCTTCTCTCTTTGCTTCCAAATTCTATAAATGCAAGCCATTTTGGCTATTGTAAATAATTCTAACTCTTGGTATGGTGAAGCCCTACCAAAATTGTACCTTGATTTGTATTAAGCTAATGAGAAATAAGATGGTTATACTATAAGTCCATTTTCACTACTTTTTGGAGTGATACATCTTAAATTTCAAGTATAGATTGAGTTAATCTTATTTTCATGCAATCCTTGAATGTGTTGCTAAAAATGACTTCTCTCTTAATAGGTTTCATGAAGTGTATGTTACTGCAATAGATGCTTGAAGTGTGTATGAGTTTGGTAGTGTCATATCTAACCTTCCCTTCAATTGACTTCATTTTTTAAGATATTATTTTCCTTCATGAGAAACACTAATGATAGGGAGCTCCATTAATGGTGTTGAGGCCAGTTTGGTTGTCTTAGTTAATTATGCAAATTCCAAGTGTATGAATGGAAGCAAATCTTGGTGTATCACCTCCTTTTTTAGGTTTGATTTATGTATATTTCTCTCCCTTTTCACCCATAATAGGTAGTTTTAGTAGCATAATCACATTAAATCATATCGAGGGAGCTATCCCTCAAAATCTATAGGTTTACTTCCACTATAGGTGCCCCACACCCCTGGAAGTATTCCCATGTTGGCCAAATCTTGAAGAAGATTGAACAACCTCTTATAGGGTGAAATATTTTGAGACAAAATGTAATTCAAGTGAACATGAGGAATAGATTACCATTGGAACACGTTTTGGTGAAGAGAGATGCAAATTAGCCTTTGAAATTGAAGAGAATGGTAACATTGATAGAATACAAATTGATCAAGTGATAGAAAATCTTGAGAGATGGTTCCTAGTGTGAACAAGATGTTGCTAAAGTTGATACAATAGAAAAATAATCTCCTAAAGATCCATTAGAGGTTGTAAAAATATATCTTGAGTCCCAAGAGTATAACTAAAGAGGTAAAAACTCTAACTTAAATTGTGTTATGACTATCTCTATACCAACTCCTATCAAGCTAGTAGAAGGTCTAAGTGAACTATATCTAGGCGAAGTTTAATTAGAGAACATATTTTAAGTTATAAGAGAATGTTACACTCTTATAGAGATATGTTATGGTATATTAAAATTTAGGAAGGAAGTTTTGTCAAGAAAGGTACCATGAAAGAAGAAGGCAACTCCCCAAACTTGCCACTCCAAGAGGCTATTTCATTTAAAGATGACTTATTTGATGTTATTAAATAAGGTTATCAACCCTTATATCCATTTTTAGGTACTTGTTAACTCTAAGAAGATAAGACAAAAATTTATTGGCCTGAATGTCTCAAGAATAAATATGAACTTCTCCTTGATACAAGCATGTTAAGGGATCCATCTAAGATTATTCAGCTTCATCAGGAGTAACCTTTTGATGAGATAAAATGAGACTATTTGTGAAATAATCCAATTTTGGAATGAGTTTGATTTTTTCCCTGACTCACATAATCAGCTTATGTATAAGGGAATGAAGAAATAAGGTCTGATGGCTGGTTATGGAGACCATGAATATGCCAACATCTCCAAGTGCAGGTGAAAGCTCTTACTCCATGAACCATGCTAGTTGGACTCTAATCAACATGTGAAAATTTGATTCCATGATATCATGATGATCTCAAGAGATTCCCATTTGATCCTATAGGAGAAATAAATGTCGAGGTTAGTTATGTATAGTGAATTTTTTGTGCTTTGCTTTCCCTAAATGCTTTGGCACATGTGTTTGTTGTTTAGTCTAGTTTCCTTTGCTTTGTGTGTTTTTCTTGCCTTGTGTGTGTTTAGAGGTCAATTCAACTATACTGTCTTAGTCAAGGTACCATTTTAGGTTTGAGTTTGAGTAGCAGTGACTCCATTTCCTAATGGATGGACTAAGACACAAGTCTATATGCAATGTCAAGCATGCATCCCTAGGAGACTGCCAAATATGTTAGCCAAAATTTGGTTACCATTAATGAGGATAAAAAAAACTTGTCATGTCTTAATAACCTTGTTCCTAGCTATTTTATTCCTTGTAAGGTCTTAAAATGGTCTTGTTGAGGTCTTATTATCAAAATTTAAGGTTATTTTGACAAAATTACGGTAATGTTTTATGTTGGTATTGTGCTAGTATATTTATGATATGATATGAAAAGAGTTAATCCCAAAGGTGTCAAAGGTTCCAAAGTGCCTATCCAAGTCATCCTACCCATTCATCACCTTGTATTAACATTTCATACATATTTGGAAAAGTTAAGGTTGATTTGAAAATTTTAAGGTAAATGAAATTGAAGAGATAAGTGCATATAACCAAATCTAATGTATGTCAAAGCCAACAGATCAAATATCCATAAAATCACACTTGTCAAAGTTTGTAAAGGAACTATCTCAGTTTCATATATGTTAAGAATGTTAGATCATGTTAGTTCTACAAGTTCAACATCCAAATGAGAGAAAATAACTCTAAAAAGGGTAGTTTTAGGCACTTGTATGGATTTGGAGGATCCATCTTTAGATGAAAATTTCTTTAGAGTTTAAATCCATATTCCTTAGGTAATTTCCATATATATCAAGCTTGTATAGGTCCTAAAATTGAAAAAATTGCATCAAAACCTCCATTAACCTCTTGGTAGACTAGAAAAAGTCAACTTCATGTACTTGGTATAAACAAAGGGGAGTGAGTCATGGCATGAGCATGTGGTTAGAGGAAGGGGGTCTAATGGCATTTAGTTGTGTAGAATTGGTTCTTAGATTGGTGCCTTCATCTTTATGAACAATC